>JALGBA010000730.1:0-272522 GCA_023970755.1 Azemiops feae | reverse complement strand
AGTCTTAGGGGATAATCACAGTGTGCTGCAGCTGCCAAAAAAGCCAACACAGTTCTAGGCTGCATTAACAAAGGAATAGAATCAAGATCACATGAAGTGCTGATACTTTATAATGCCGTGTTAAGACCACACTTGCAATACTGCATCCAGTTTTGATCGCCACAATATAAAAAAGATGTTGAGACTTTAGAAAGAGTGCAGAGAAGAACAACACACTGATTAGGAAACTGAAGGCTAAAACATACAGTATAAAAAATGGTTGCTGAAATTAGGTATGTCTAATTTAATGAAAAGAAGGACTGGGGTGACATGATAGCAGTATTTCAATATCTAAGGGGCTGCCACAAAGAAAAGGGATTCAACCTATTCTCCAAAGCACCTGAAGGCAGGACAAGAAGCAATGGATGGAAACTAATATGTGGCTAAAGGAGTGATGTAAAGGGGAAGGCTTTGGTTATATTAGTCACGATGTCTATAGCTGGTCCAATGAAAAAATGTACAAAAGAGATGGTTTGCATCCATCTAAGAAAGGGACTGAGTTACTTGGCAATAAATTCACAGATTTTCTGGAGGAATATTTAAACTAAACAACGGGGACAGTGAGTTGATTGATACAGAACATCCCTGTCCCCGGCAATCTAAAAATTATAGGGTTATCAGTGCACGTAACATAGATGTGTTTGTGGATAAGAATATCAACCTTGCTGTCAAGCAAAATCAAGCTTTTAATAGCGAGTGCCACACAAAGTGCACTAATCAAACAGGTGGTAAGAAAATAGGGGAACTCAGACTTACGGTTTGCCATCACGGCTGCTGGAAGGTGAGCTCCATCTTCCGCGTTCAGTTTCGCTCTGCTGAGGGACCCTGGAAAAGACAAGCAAGGAGGGGACCCCCACCTGATCCAGGGCAGCCCTCCAAACTAGCAGATGAAAGACCGGCCATAGAAATATGGCTCATCACTAGGCTGAAGACAGCCGAAGTCAAACCTATCACCAGGCATTTCTAAAGCAGTGTGGATGAAACTGGGTGAGATCTGGACCTCTCTTTAATCCCAAGTATTTTCTTTACCTGTAAAAGCTGCCCAAAGTATCTTCCCTCCTGTGAGAGGGAAGGGAACTTCTATCCCACCCTCTAAGAATAGCGGCAACTGACTATCCAGGGAAGTTAAAACACTGAAAGAATAACCTTAATCTAACTGGATTTATATGCTTCTAAAATTTGGAGACCAAAAGATTTCTTATCTTTACTGAAGACTTTGGTTTTTATTTACAAAAAAGAAATAAAATTGGAAAAAGGATTATAAAAATTTTGGACTTAAAAAACCTTAAACGGCATTGGTGACCAAGTTTGATACTACAACTTGTTATTGTCTAAAGGAGACTTGGCTTGAGGCCCAGATTACAGATAAGACTTTTTCAACCTTGAGAAATACCAGCTGTGAGAAGCTCAGCTGTGTCCTATA
This sequence comes from Azemiops feae, assembly GCA_023970755.1. NCBI lineage: Eukaryota > Metazoa > Chordata > Lepidosauria > Squamata > Viperidae > Azemiops > Azemiops feae. The sequence continues at coordinate 271,060 of JALGBA010000730.1, read as the reverse complement.
CCCAGTTATAAAATTATTTTCATTCTCTGACTTTAAAGCCCTCAACTTAACACACCATCAAGAGAATATGGATGAAGACCAGGAACAGATTCTTTTTATGTTGAAAGCAATACATGAAACTATTCTTTCAGCTTGTGATGAAATAAGATGCTACAGAAAAGAACAAGATGTCAGCCTAGATACACGAACCCAAATTTTGATTACAATTAAAGAATCAACTACACAGAAGATAACAGAAGAAGTGGAACAATTAAATACTATGATAGAGGGTTCAACTGACCAACAAATACAGTCAATGGAAAATCCAGAAAAGGGACTGACAACACTGAAAATTAAAAAGACTTTCTATATAAACCAGAAGAAATTTGAGGAGCAAGAAGAAGAACAGACCAAAGGGAAGACAAACATATCAGGACAACTATGGGGATTTGGAATAGTAGAGAGACGATTTGTTACCTCTTCCAAAAAAATGGCGACTGGATGGTCTCTCTTATTTCAAATAATATATATAACAGAGGGAGATCTATTTGATGACTTAAAAGCACTGACATGGAAGGCAAGCTGGCAAAGGAAGAAAGCTAGAATAAGGCTGAAGAAAATTGGGGTTTTGACTTATTAGAGAGGATTTTATATTACTAATTAAAATAGAATATATTCAAATAGACAAGATGTGTATTTTGAATACTAGATTTTGTTATGAATTGAGATAAAGAAAACCTTGGTCACTTAAAACTTGGAAGTATAAATAGTAAAAGTTAAATTTGAATATTGATGGGAAATTAAAAATTGGGGAAAACAAACAAATAGGATATTGATTGTCTATAAAGATTGAATGTAAAAGTAATTAAGACATGTATAAGCTAAAATTTATTGATAAATATAATAAGCATGTTTTTACTTAGTTAATATAACAAGCACTGTATTAGCTTAAATGTGAGACAGTAGATATTAAGGGGAAAAGAGAGGAAATATTTGATGTTGAAATAAGGGAAATTTTGGTCATTAAATTTAAGACATTTGGAAATTAGTTGAAAATAAGGATGTTATATTGTATTATTAACTAGATGATGCAAGATGGTGGGAAATAGAATATACTCAAATAGATGTGTATCTTGAATATTAGACTTTGTTATGAATTGAGATAAAGGAAACTTTGGTTACCTAAAATTTGGAAATTATAAATATCAAATGTTAAATTTAAATATTGATGGGAAACTAAAAATTGGGAAAAACTAATAACAGGACATTGATTGTCTATAAAGATTGAATGTAAAAGCAACTAGGATATATAAGCTAAAAATTTATTGATAAATGTAATAATGCTATTTTTACTTAATTGATATAATAAGAACTGTATTAGTTCAAATATGAGACAGTAGATATTAAGAGAAAAAGAGAGGAAATATTTGATGTGGTAGCTTGAGGTTTGTACTAAAGATTTTTGTATGCTATTGAATTATTGATTAACCTAGCCACCATGTTGCTTTTTAAATACTTAAATGTAAAATTAGAAAATTAATAAAATATTACAAAAAGAAAAAAGAAAATAGGGGAACTCAGCCACCACACAAGTTATGTAGAAAGTAAACACAGGGTCAGTCATAAAGGACTCAAATGTCTATACACCAATGCACAGAGTATGAACAATAAACAGGGTGAATTAGAAATTCAGGTAAATGAGGAGAGATATGATATTGTTGCCATTACGGAAACTTGGTGGGATGAAACCCACAAATGGAACACACAGCTAGAGGGATTTAAATTATTTAAAAGAAACAGAAATAAAAGAGGAGGTGGAGTTGCTCTCTTTATAAGAAATAACTACATATCTACAGAAATAGAGCACAACAATGATGAAAACTGTCTAGAATGCATTTCAATATAAAAGGGGAAAAATGACTGCCATAGGTGTATACTATAGGCCACCCAACCAAACAGAATAAATAGATGAGCTTTTTGCTAGTCAGCTAACTAAGGTATGTAAGAAGCACATCACGATAGTAATGGGGGACTTTAATTACCCTGACATCAACTGGGAGACAAACTCTGCACCAAGTGGAAGATCAAACAGATTCCTGACAAACCTAGCAGACAACTTTGTCTCCCAAAAAGTAGAGAAGGGAACTAGGGGATTAGCCATATTGGATCTAATTCTCACAAACAGAGATGAAATGATAGAAGGTGTTGAAGCCACAGGAACCTGGGGGGGAAGTGATCATGCAATATTGGAATTGAACATTATGCAAGCACAAGCAATAGAACAGTCAAACTAGAGTCTTGGACTTTAAGAGAGCTAATTTCAATAAACTTAGAGAGAGCTTGGGAAGGATTCCATGGATGAGAATCCTCAAGGGGAAAACAACTCAAGAAGCTTTGGAAATTTTGAAAAGTGAGATAATAAAAGCCCAGTCTAGCACAATACCAACGAAGAAGAAAAATAACAGCTCTCAAAAAAACCCAGCATGGCTGCATAAAGAACTCTCTGATAAATTGAAAGTCAAAAAGGATAAGTATAACAAGTGGAAAGAGGGGCACATAACTAAGGCAGAATATTAGCAAATAGCCCGAGCCTGCAAAGATGAAGTGAGGAAAGCTAAGGCTCAAAATGAACTAAGGCTTGCGACAAAAATCAAAAACAACAACAAAAGCTTCTTTCAACATGTAAAAAACAAGAAAAAAGTTAAGGAAATGATTGGTCCATTAGTGGGAGAAAGTGGCAAGAAGGTGACAACAACAAGGAGAAAGCAGAACTATTTAACTCGTTTTTTGCATCTGTCTTTACACAAAGGAAAAAAACAATCCAATTTGTCAAAAACAGTACCATAAAAAACAATTAGAAACACAAGTTAAGATAGGAAAGAAAATGGTAAGTGAGCACCTGTCCAGCCTAGACGAGTTCAAATCACCAGGAGCAGATGGATTACACCCCAAGGTTCTCAAGGAAGTGGCAGATGTGATCTCAGAACCACTGAACTATATCTTTCAAAGATCCTGGAGCACTGGGGAACTACCAGAGGACTGGAAAAGAGCTGATGTAGTTCCCATCTTCAAAAAAGGGAAAAAAATAGATCCAGGAAATTACAGACCTATCACCCTGACCTCAATACCTGGGAAGATTCTGGAAAAGATAAACAACGAATCAGCAAACACCTGAGGCTCCTGAGGGCAGGACAAGAAGTAATGGATGGAAACTAGTCAATCACTTAAATATGAGTCAGCAGTGTGCTGCAGTTGCCAAAAAAGCTAACACAGTGCTAGGCTGCATTAACAGAGGGATAGAATCAAGATCACGTGAAGTGTTAATACCACTTTACAATGCCTTGGTTGGGCCACACTTGGAATATGGCATCTAGTTTTGGTCACCACAATGTAAAAAAGATGTTGAGACTCTAGAAAGAGTACAGAGAAGACAACAAAGATGATTAGGGGACTGGAGGTTAAAACATATAAGGAACGGTTGCTGGAATTGGGCATGTCTAGTTTAATGAAGAGAAGGACTAGGGGTGACATGTTCCAATATCTCAGGGGCTACCACAAAGAAGAGGGAGTCAAGCTATTCTCCAAAGCGCCTGAAGGCAGGACAAGAAGCAATGGATGGAAACTAATCAAGGAGAGAAGCAACCTAGAACTAAGGAGAAACTTCCTGACAGTTACACAAAAAGGGGGGGGGGGTGGGGGGGGGGGGGGAGGGGGGGAGTCAAAGCTATTCTCCAAGCGCCTGAAGGCAGGAAAAGAAGCAATGGATGGAAACTAACAAGGAGATGGAGGGGGGAGAAGGGGGGAAGGGGGGGGGGGGGGGGGGGGGGGAAAAAAAAAACAAAAAAAGGATAAAAAAAAAAAAGGGGGGGGGGGGGGGGGGGGGAAAACCAAAAAAAAAAGAAAAAAAAAAAAATACATAAAAAAAAAAACAAGAAAAAAACAAAAAAAGCGGGGGGGTGGACAGGGAAGAAAGGGGGGCGGGGGGGGGGACAAAAAAGGGGGGGGGGGGGGGGGAAATGGGGAAAAAAAAAAAAAAAAAAGGGGGGGGGGAAAAGAAAAAAAAAAATAAGAAACAAACATAAAAAAAAACAAAAAGGGGTGGGGGGGGGGGGGGGTGGGGTGGGGGGGGGGGGGGGAAAAGGGGGATAAAAAAAGGGGGGTAGAACACAACAATACGCAATATATATATAGCAACCTAGAACTAAGGAGAAACTTCCTGACAGTTAGAACAATTAACCAGTGGAACAACCTGCATCCAGAAGCGGTGAATGCTCCAACACTGGAAGTTTTTAAGAAGAGACTGGACAGCCATTTGTCTGAAATGGTATAGGGTTACCTCCAAGGTCCCTTCCAACATCATCATCATCATCATCATCATCATCATCATCATCATCATCATCATCATTATTATTATTATTATTATTATTATTACTATTACTATTATTATTATTACTACTGTTGTTGTTGTTGTTGTTGTTGTTGTTGTTAATCAAGGAGAGAAGCAACTAAAGAGAAATTTCCTGACAGAACAATTAATCAGTGGAACAACTTGCATCCAGAAGTGAATGCTCCAGCACTGGAAGTTTTTAAGAAGAGACTGGACAGCCATTTGTCTGAAATGGTATAGGGTTTCCTGCCTGAGCAGGGGGTTGGACCAACTGACCTCCAAGATCTCTTCCAACTTTATTATTATTATTATTATTATTATTATTATTATTATTATTATTATTATTGTTATTGTTATTGTTATTGTTATTGTTGTTGTTGTTGTTGTTGTTGTTGTTGTTGTTGTTGTTGTTGTTGTTGTTGTTATTATTAAGTTTTTAAGAAGAGACTGGACAGCCATTTGTCTGAAATGGTATAGCGTTTCCTGCCTGAGCAGGGGGTTGGACCAGATGACCTCCAAGATCCCTTCCAACTTTATTTTTTATTTTTATTTTTTTTTAAACAAGTTTTATTGGTGTTTTTTAGTTTTACATCAGAATGTTTTAAGAATCCACGTGGAGATAGGGTGGTCAATCATCCAAAAACAAATATAATCAAACATAAATAATTCAATAATTCCTTAAGAGTTCCTTCTCTATTTCCCTCAATTGCTATAACCTACTCAAATTAATACATTTCTAAATAAAATTCAATCATTGTAAAGAGAATATCAATAGTAATTCACTTATATCAATCAAAATCCTGTTTTTAAGTTTAACTATTTTACAATTACCATTTTCCAATTTAGCCTAAAATGAACACATAATTTACATTTTGGGTCTCCCAATTTCCCATAAAACAATAATTATTTCTAAAATATACATATTATATCAACTGTTATATTTTGATACTTCCCAACTATATTCTATTTCCTATTCTACTCTATGAAATATATATTTTATAAATCAATCCATATCTCTAAAAGTCCCTCAATTGCTTTAACATAATCAAATTAATACATTTCTAATTAGCATTCAATCATTGTAAAAAAAAAACCAGTAATATTTCACCAATATCAATCCAACTCGTTTTTGAATTTAACTAATTTCCAATTTAGCCTTGAATAAACAATAAGCTACATTTCAGATCTCTCAATTTCCCTCATAAAACAATAATTATTTCTAAAATATACATATTATTACCATTATATTTTCATACTTCCCAACTATATTCTATTTCTTATTCTACTCTAAAATTTAAATCCCATCTATTCCCAAAAAAATATTTTCTTACTTCTTTTCATATCTATATTCTATTTCTTATTCTATTCTTCTTGTTTACCAATTTCATATTACCATTCCAGACCATAATCAAATCAATAATTTTCATCTCAGTAATATTATCTCAAACCAAAATCTTAAGCCTTTTTAACCCTTCAGATAAATTTTTAATTCTCATTTTTAAATCTAATTCTAGCTTTCTTTTTGTGCCAAGCAGGTTTCCATAAAAGAGCCTTTAAATCATCAAATCTCCATATTTGATTATGTATATTCCTGAACAATTCAGTCTGATCATATTTCTTTTCTCTTTTTTCCAATACTGTCAAAGCTGTGTAGTTCTTTTTGTTCCATGTAATAATTACTCGTTGATTATCCATATTATCACAATTCTCGAAGTCTCGTATTTGCAAATCAGGTCCCATTGCTTTTAACTTTGTAAATATTTCAATGGAAATCCATCTTTGATCATCCAAGTTCTCAGTAATATTTTCTTCTACATTGCTTTGTTTTTCATTTAGTATTTGAGTTGTAGAGTAGTCAATTGAAGTCTGGAAGTCATTTTGAAGTTTTATAATGAAGGCATCTAGTCTAGCATTCACTCACTCATTGAATTCGTAAAATCCCAACATACATTTCCAAATCGATTGTGAATGGGATTCTTCCATCTCTTTAAATTGTATAGGTTGCATGCAAGCCTCTTTAAAGTTGGTGTTCTTCCTCTGTTATTCCTTGTGCTGAAAATCAGTAGTTAGTTCTGGAGCATCATCTTTAAACTTTTTTCTAGAATAAATCCAAAGCCAAACTGTAGGTAAACCTTGTATTTGTAATCCAAAAAAAAAGAGCCAGTCCATATGTCTGAGAAAGCACTTTAAAATCAAGTTAGAATAATAGAAAAGAAAGCAGGGAAAAGAAAAAAAAAGTATCTTCTTGCGGTCAGATAGGAATGTCTGGGCGTGGAGCCAAGTCTGGGCGTCGAGCCAAGTTTAGGCTGAATACGCACCGAACGCAAGGCAGTGAAAGTTCTCAACGCAAATACTTTGTTACTAATTTCAAACAGCACAAAAAAAAACAGCATGAGGAAAAAAAAGGTTTTAAACTGAACAATATGATTAAAATGGTTTTTCTAAACGTAGCAATAAATTCAAATAGAATAGCTTAAGACACCTTATGTACAGAATGGGGGGAGGAATAAAAAACACTCCACCCTCCCTCCCTAAAGTTTTCCGCTTAAGCTAAGACAAGTAGGCAGAAAGAAGCAACGTTTTTTCAGGATCCCCGAAGTCCAGCAATTCAAATAGTCAAGAGAAATTAATTGTTTTTCCAAAGCTCATTTTCCCAAATATCCGAACGCTGCTCTCTTAAAGTAGGGAAATAATTCCAAAAGCTTTTCACAGGAAGGTAGTTAGGGTACAGAGAGGGAAGGAAAGGTCTCACCCGGATCTTCCACGGTGGTTCTTTTTGCTTAGCTGTTCTTGTGGCTTTCGGCTGGAGCAGCTAGGTGATCGGCCATATTAATGGCCGATCTTTTCCCCGTCGGCCCAGAGGAGCTGTCTCGCGGCCGCTCCCTCCGCGATCAACAAGTGTCCTCCCCAGCGGTAGTCGCCCCTCCAGGGTGACTTTCAACCCTGTCCAGGGTCTACCGACAGGGGGAAACCGGCCAGCGAAGAGAACGGACCCTTCGCACGACCGCAGATGCTGCAGACCAGAACCGGAAGCCCCTTCCAACTTTATTATTATTATTATTATTATTATTATTATTATTATTATTATTATTATTATTATTATTATTATTATTATTATTATTATTATTATTATTATTATTATTATTATTATTATTATTATTCAAGGAGAGAAACAACTAAAGAGAAATTTCCTGACAGAACAATTAATCAGTGGAACAACTTGCATCCAGAAGTGAATGCTCCAGCACTGGAAGTTTTTAAGAAGAGATTGGACAACCATTTGTCTGAAGTGGTACAGAGCTTCCTTTCCTAAGCAGGGAGTTGAACTAGAAGACCTCCAATGTCCCTTCCAACTCTGTTATTCTGTATTCTGTAAATGTTTGAAAATTGGAAAAGGATTTATCCAAAACAACAAGTAGCAAATCAAAGGAGATCCATTACTAAAAATAAAATATTCAGGAATGCAGAACTGGAAAAGACCAGGGAAAATGTAAAAATGAAAGACTCCAAAACAATTGGAGAATAGTAGAAGAAACTCAGATAACAATTAGAAGTATAAAGGAAGTAACTCATATGAACAATAGAAGTGATAACTGAGAGGTAAAAACAAGACAACCAGTAAGAGCAGCATTGAAAAAACTTGTGAATTGATACCCACCCACTGGAACAAGAATTAAAATTACAGCACATGCAGTATTACTAGTAGAAAGATAAAGACTGCAGACTCCGAAAATAGTGCCCAAGAAAGACTTGACACCTATAATGAAGGAAGTGAGTAAGGCACTAGCAAGGATTAAAATAATATCTATTGAGTAGACAGACCAAACCAATTATCTTACTTACAACAATTGTAGATACAGAAGAACTGGGTGTCAAAATTAGAAAACCAAAACCAAAATCATATTCTATCAAAATATAAATGGCAATAGAAATTCTGAAAATGTTAAACCAAACAAAAAGGAAACAATCCAGTCTATATGGGAAACTCAAATATATATATATATAAATGCTAAATTGGTAAAAGAATTTGAAGATGAACTTATTAAAATCAAATAGAAGACCTATTAATAACAGCAGAAATGGTTAAAATTAAGTGAAAAGGATTAAAAACTTGACTTCTCCTGAAAATGATCAATTGCATGGCTTCTGGCTCAAAATCTACTTTAAGCCCAATCATAACTGAAAAGCCTAATGAATATTGCATAAAGGAAGCATCAGTAACTGGTTAATAACTGTCAAGTCTTATCTGATTCAAAAAGACCAGTGAAAGGGACAATACCAAGGCTGATGATGTGCTTGCCTACAATATTTAAATTACTCAGAAGCAAAAGAGCAGACAACATGCAAGACTATTTACAAGAACATAACATCCTCCCGGTAGAACAGCAAGGAATAGAAGGAATAGCAGAAGTAAAAAAGATAATTTTTGATTTATAAAATAGTTTGGAAAATTGCAAAAGTAAAAAATCAATTTACATATGATCTGAATTGATTATAAAAAGGTGTTTGATTCAATATCCTATAGTTAGATTATCAAATGTTGGAAACAAATTGTTATATCTTCGGTTCTTTAGGCATTGAATGAAGCAGAGTGTTGAAACAACAACAAGTTTATTAACTCAGAACAGAAGCAGCTCTAAAGGCTGCTGCACAGCTATTTATACAGTTAGCCTCTAGGTGGCAACCAATAGATTTAAAGTAACAGTTTCCCGTCCCAAAGCTCATTATCAGCTTGGAGACAGCCAGTCTGGCTTTCAGTAACAGCAACTGTTAAACAATACAGCAATGTAGGTCAGACATTAAGCAAGTGATTTAAAACAGTTGTGGCCAATACATTACACAAATGGTATCAGTAAACCTTTATAATATTTGTAAAAAAAAATGAAGTAGTGGAAAACAGAATTTGTGGTTGGAAATGAAAAATATGGGCTTGTCAACATTCAGAGAAGCTTCTTCCAGGGTGAATAATTATTACCCTTATTATCTGTTATCACTATGACCACACTTTCAGTGATTTTAAAGAAAATCTTGTCCAAAAAATACTAATAAAATCTCACATTTGCTTTATATAAACAATCTAAAGCAGAGGTCCCCAACCCCCAGTCCGTGGACCGGTACCGGGCCACGGCATGCCAGAAACCGGGCTGCGCAAACAAGCGAAGTCCCATCCGCAGGATGCAGGCAGCACACGAAACCACGCCCCCTCCAGTCCGCAGAAAAATGTCTCCCCACAGAACCAGTCCCTGGTGCCTAAAAGGTTGGGGCTTCTGATCTAAAGCATTATGGAAAATTAGAAATCAAAATCCATTCATTGACAAACAATGTAAGAATTTTTAGCATTAGAATTTGGCCTAGAGAAATGTGCTACAGTAATAATAAATCATGAACAGTAATGGAATTCAAATTCAATCAAGATGAAACCAACATATCTGGGCATTCTATAGCTGAATAAAATCAAGCATTGACAAGTTAAAAATGTGATTAGTAAAATTTCGAATGGTAGAAACACCATCAAAGCCATCAATACCTGGGCCATAATCATGATATGGGTACGTTGGAATTATTCACTAATGATTCCATCTCCATAGGTACTGTTAAATTATACTTGCCCAGGCTTCCGGTTCCAGTCGCAGCGCAGGCGGTCGCGCAAAGAGTTTGCTCTTTGCCGGCCGGTTTCCCCCCGCCGGTAGACCCTGGACAGGGTCGAAAGTCGCCCTGGAGGGGTGACCACCGTGGAGGAGGACACTCGTTGATGGCAGAGGGAGCGGCAGCTCCTTCTGCGGTCCGAGACAGCTCCTTTGGGCCAACGGGGAAAAAGATCGGCCATTAACATGGCCGATCACTTAGCTGCTTCAGCCAAAAGTCACAGCAACATCTAAGCGAAAAGAACCACCGTGGGTGATCCAGGTGAGACCTTTCCTTCCTTCTTGATACCCTATTTACCTTCCTGTGAAAAGCTCCTACAACTACTTCCCTACTTTAAGAAAGCAGCGTTTGGATACTTGGGAAAACGAGCTTTGAGAAAAAATCATTAATTTTTACTGACTATTTGAGCTGTTGGATTTCGGGGATCCTGAAAAAAATCCTTATTGTGAAGGTGGACCTTCTTTCTCTTTGCCTGCTTGTTTTTAGCTTAAGTGGAAGCCTTTAGGGAGGGGGGGTGGAGTGTTTTTTTCCTCCCCCCCCCTTCTGAACATTACTGTTCATTTTTAAAAAAAATCCGGCTGTCTGGGTGGTTTTTTGTGGAATGAAAGCAACAAAGTATTCATTTTAAGCTGTTAACTTTCACTTTGCTCTGAACTTGGCGTGACGCCCAGACATTCCTATCTGTATTGAAACCAGCTCAAGGGCTCCTTTTTTTTCTTTCTTTCCTTTTCTTTCTACTAGTAGTTTATTTTGACTTTACAATACAAAATATATTTCCTAGAAAAATGGATTTTCTCTCTCTTTTGGATTACAATATAATAATTGACTTTTAAGGCATCTTTTTATATTACTATTTTGGATTACAAATTGGACACTCACAATACTGATTTGGATTCTTTCTGCTTTTATCTTTTTGTTTGGCTTGACGTTTTGTTGTTTCTTATTCTTGTTTGGATGTTACATTTTATAACATTGCTACTATAGAATTTTATTTTATTATTGAAACGGAAGTTTACTTACAATTTGGTTATGGACTCACACCAGAAATTTTTTTGGAACTTAAAGATTTTATTATTATTTTGGATTACATTTTCTCTGGCCTGACTTTTTTGCTTTTTTCTATTTTTCTTTGGATCCTAGACCTTATACACTCCTATTACAGAATTTTTATTGTTGTATTTACCTTCTAAGCTGAACTTTCACTAAAAAATTAAGACTACTTTATTATTGAAATGGAATCTTACCCACAGCTTGACTATGGACTTTTACTAGAAAATTTTTTGGAACTGAAAGAACAATTCAGAATGGACATGAAAGATGATGCTCCAGAGTTAAAAATTGAATCTCAAACTTTGACTGACCAATTTATAGACCAAGGAACAACAGAGGAAGAACAGATCAACACTAAAGAGGCCGACATGCAACTATATTCACAACTTAATGAGATGGAGGAAATATATCCACAATCTATTGAAGAGGAACCAATCAAGACAGAGGAAGATATTACACCTCATATGCAAATTATGGAGAATTTTGATGACCAAAGGCAGATTCCAACTAAAACACTTATAATCCTAAAAGCAACAGGAATTGATTTTCAAATACGAGGCATTGAAAACGCTGACAATATGGACAAACAACGAATAACTACCATACTGATTAAGACTGACTACACAGTGCAGACAACACTGGAAAAAAGAGAAGAGGACTACGATCAGACTCAATTGTGGAGAAATATGTATAGCCAAACATTAAGATTTGAGGAGTTAGAGGCTCTTTTGTGGAAAGCTGCTTGGCATAAAAAGAAAGCTAGAATTAGGTTTAAAAATGAGAGTTAAAATCTTATCTGACGGGTTAAAAAGGCTTTTAGAGATTTTGACTGAGCTAATACTATTGAGGTGTTAAAGGCTTAGGATTTTGGTCTGAGATAATACTATCGAGATGAAAATTATTGATTTGATTATGGTCTGGAATGGTAATATGGAAAATTGAAAATTTTAAAATAAAAAATGAGTTGGATTGATATTGGTGAAATATTACTGATATTTTTTCTTACAATGATTGAATGCTAATTAGAAATGCATTAATTTGATTATGTTACAGCAACTGAGGAACCTTTAGAGATATGGATTGGTTTATAAAATATATATTTGATAAGAGTACAGGAAATAGAATATAGTTGAGAAGTATTAAAATATAATAGTTATATAATATGTATATTTTAGAAATAATTATTGCTTTATGGGAAATTGGGAGACCCGAAATGTAACTTATGTGTTCATTTTAGGCTAAAGTGGCAAATGGTAATTTTAAAATAGTTAAACCTAAAAACAGGATTTTGATTGATATAAGTGAATTACTATCGATATTCTTTTTACAATGATTGAATTTTATTTAGAAATATATTAATACTAGGTTATAGCTTGAGGGAAATAGAGAAGAACTTTTAAGGAATTATTGAATTATTTATATTTGATTATTTGAATCCACGTGGATTCTTAAAGCACTCTGATGTAAAACCAAAAAATACCAATAAAACTTGTTTAAAAAAAAATTATACTTACCCTTTATAAATGGGAGCAGAGGTTTACTACAAGTCATACAGACAAATTGTTAAAGAAGAGTTCATTGACTGATTACCTAAAGAACAACCAAGAACAAATATTGATGTAAATTAAAAATTAGAACTTACTGAATACACAAGAAAAAAGAATATTGAAATAAAATAATAAAAACATGAACTGAATGCTGGCAAAGAAAAGCATTAGATGAGCAATTTCTACAAATGATTGAGGAGAAAGTGGATAAAGATAAACCTGGCAATGCCTTACAACTGAAATATTAAATAAAAAACCATGAAGCCTTGATTTTGGCTGCTGAAGAGCAAGCTATTTGAACTTATGTAATTAAAGCCAGAATTGAAAAATCATCAAATGATTCAAAGTGCAGATTATGCAAAGAAGCAGAAGAAACAGTAGATCATGTGCTCAACCCATAGAAGAAGATGCACAAACTGATTATAAATAATGATATAAAAACAGTTGCCAAAATGATCCACTGGGACATCTGTAAAAATTATCATTTGTCAGTAATGAAAAAAATAGTGGGAACATACATTTGAAAAAAATAGCAGTGGCAATTACAGGGGATAATACAATAGAAGAGAAAGAATTGGTAAAGATCAGACAGTATCAAGATCTGAAGATTGAAGTTGAAAGATTAGGGCATAAACTAGTTGTGGTGGTTCCACTGGTTATTGGCACACTGGTGCCATACCAAAAAATATTGGATGGACTTAGAAAATCTGTGCATTGATTGAATTTCCATCTGTCAATTACAAAAGCCATTTCTTAGATTCACATATATTACTGTGATATATAATGACATGAGAGGTCCTTGGTGCTCTTTGAGGGTTGTTTTCTTGTAGACCTTTCATTGAGCACTCAGAGTCATGGAATTTATCAACCTCTGCCTAAGCTACTTTCAATTTGATAGACAAACTTATCAAAGGTATATCCATGGGATCACCACTTTCAGGACTCATGCTGGAAGTCATAATGCAATACCTGGAATTGATATCACTCCCAAGAGTATAATTAAAATATAGATCAACTAAAAAACACTTATGACACTATCCACAACATCTTCAAAGGCATCAAATTCACAAGGGAAAAGAAAACAACAATACACTACTCTTCCTGGATATCCTTATCAGCAGAGATTTTGATGGCAAACTAGAAATGCAAGTCTACTGAAAAACTACCCACATCAACCAAATGCTCCTCTGCCAAAGTAATAACCCAACCTCCCACAAGAGAAGCTACGTAAGAGCACTATTTAGATGAGCACAAACACACTGCAGCAACGCTAAATATTAGAAAAAGGAAACATATCATCTATACAACATCTTCCAACAAAATGGATATCCACACTCATCAAAAAGTGCCTGACTAGTCAATGCAATATAGCACGACCAACACAAGCTGTGGATAACACTGCCATGCATCAAAAACATCTCAGAAACAGACTATTTCAATCACATGGCATCAATATAGTACACAAACCCACTAAAACCCTCCAAAATATGCTAACTAAATCAAAGACCCAGCAGCTCCAGAAGAAAAAAATAGAAGCCATCTACAACATAGAGTGTAAGGACGGCAGTAGCTACTATGTAGGACAAACAGGCAGAAGACTTGGCAGAACACATTCATGAATATTAACTAGCAATCAGAAAACATCATAAAAACTCCTGATTTTCACAACACATGGACAGACTTAACCATAGTTTTAACTGGGAAACTGTAACCATCCTAGACCAAGCCAAGTCCAAAAACACTAGAGAATTTTTGGAGGTCTGGTATTCTGACAAATCAGCTATCAATAAGGACATCAACATAAACAACATCTACATATCGTTCAAGAGACAATGAACAAGGCAGAAAGGGAGCCAAAAAACCAAAACATCCTGCCCTCCAGCAATCAACACACAGATGAGCATAGATTAACATCAAGATTAATATCAGACCAACAAACAAGAAGTAAACAATACCAATCAGGGAATTGCCAAACAAGCTAACAGTAAACAGCACAACCAAAGAAGCACGAAGACCACTCCCATCAACACTGATAGGTAAGCCACTAGAATATAAATTGAGAACAAACCTCATTTCTTTCTAGCACTGATGATTTTACCTATTTTGGGTAATGAAATGTCTGCAAGAAAACAACCAAGCTCAGAGAGTATCAAGGATCCCTCATTTCAATCCTAAACTACAAATATTCTCTTCTATCACTATATTATGACATCTTAGGTTCTCGATGCATAGGAAGGCCATAAGTTAAAGAACTGGAATTGTGATTTCACTTGGTTATATATATAATACTACCTTTTACACTATCAAACAATAACATCTACCTATCCCATGTCTTTGGGAAGGGCACAATAGTAAAAATACCAAATACAATCTAATTTCAATTTATTGCCATTGTAGACAAGTACAATGCCATCTAGTCTAAATATCTGGCTATGTGACCAATCATAATAATAATACATTCCCCATTGAGGCATTACCTTGACATCTTTATGGGGCTTGCATGCTCTGAGGGAGATGGACAGGTCTCATCAGAGAAATCAGACAAACAGTGCCTCTCCCATGAATAATATGGTGAGACATAATTTACAAAAAACCATGCTGGATTGGTGAACACCCAGTTCAACAAGGTCCACATTAGATGTTGTGGTTCCTGGACATCTGGTGACAAATGGATTACAGAACTCAGGGCTATTGACTAAGCAACCAGGGTCAGTAGCTTCAGGATTACTGCAAGGAAAATTGTTTCCCCTTTGCAAATATATGACATCCGGCAACAATATCTTTAACACTATCAAACAACAACTGCCTATCCCAGGTTCTTGGGACAAAAATGTGAAATCTATTCTGAACATATGCTGACCAACATTAAGAAATATTTCTGATCATCAAGCTTTCTGTTTCCAAAGTCTAGTGATATCACAAGTGACCTATATCAGAGATCCACAACCTTTTGAGTACCAGGGACCGGTTCCATGGAGAAAAGTTTTCAGTGGACCGGAGAGTGTGTGGGTTTGTGTGCTGCCTGCATCCCACGGATGGGGCTTTGCTTGTTTGTGTGGACTGGTTGCTGGCATGCCGCAGCCCAGTACCGGTCCACGGACCGGGGGTTGGGGACCCCTGACCTATATAATTGTTTTCTTTGATAACAACTTTTGATAGCCAACAGTGTTTCATTTCATAATACGTTCAATTAAATTGACAGAATCCTAGACAAAATACAATAGCCAGAGATCTTAATTAGGATCTATGAAAAAAAATTCTGTTTAACGTGGAATATAAATCTCTGCTTGGCAATCCTGAAATTAAAAGTTGGTGTCCATACTGGATTTTTTGCTCAAACATTCTATTATATCAAGAGTATTCTGGACATCCAAATAAATTTTTTCACCCACTCTATATGCTTGGGATGTGAGTTTGTGCATTTAAAATATTATTAGTTGCTTCCAATTATATCTTCCATTCTTTAACAGTTTATTTAATATGTGGGGAAAGTAGAGGTATGTTGTTGGCATGTGAACATATTATACTTTTGTATGCAAATAATGCTATGTGGTTGACTGAGAACCCAAATGATTTGCAGGAAGTGTTATATATTATGATACAGCAAGTATATCTCTAAAAATTAATGCATCAAGAACCAAAGAGGTTGTGTCTGTCAGCAACATGGAATGAACAATTTCAAGTTGTACACAAATTATTTAATAGAATTATTAAAACTGTGATTTTGTGTAACTTGATAGAATGTTTACTAAAAAAGGAAAATTGATGCAGAAACTGTATGTCATGCCTATACTGAATATGTGGGTATGTTGTCTATTATGAATGAATGTTTATTGAAAATGTAAAATAGTTATATATAAAAATAGCTTCTGTCTAGTATTTATTTACTGTATGAATGCACTTATAGGCTGCCACAATAAAAAAAGTTCTAGCTGTTCATATAGAAAAAATGCAAAACAAAATGCATGGAAATGAAAATGTATGGAAATGAAAGTTAATGCCAGTAGAGAATGCCAAGAAAAACATAAAAGATGAATGCAGAGAGAAGTTACGTAAGAGATGTGTGTGGTAAACCAAGAACATGGGTCAAGAATGAATGAAGATAGAATATAACACTGAGTGATCACACAGTATGAAAAAGAAAGAATGAATCCATGAAAAGGAAGAAGTTTGAGAATCTCATTTGATAAAATTATTGAAATCCACAAGAGATCTATGAAGGGTAGCTATATGTTCAAGGGAGAAAGGAAAATCTGGAAGGACAAAAATGTATTAATATAAACTAAATTTAGTTAGACTGTCTTTGTTTTTTCTTATCTCATTCCAGAATCTACTATAATTATATCTTGTTGTTTTATTGTATGAATTTCTGTTGAGACCAGAACAGGTAGACAAGGTTAAATTGAAGTATTGGTCTACCACTTGTGTTCTCAACCTTTACCCTTCTTGGCTTATTAAATCTAATAGGAAAGGGCTGTCCATCTGGGTCCACATTGAGGGGGGGATCAGTTCCAGACTCTTTAAAAGTAATTGGAATGCTCCTAAAGAAACACAATCTTGCCATAACAAGGTTGTAGCAGTAATAGAAATTGCTAATACTACTTTTCTGGGCAACCTCTTGAACGGCTGATGGCCAATCAATTCTAAATTCCAGGATCTCCTGGATGAAACTGATTTTTTAGGTCCATTTTAATCTGTTTTCAATTTACTTAGCTGTAAAGCAGAAATCATTTTGATCACCCTGTGGAATTACCAGTGTCAGCAAAAAGGCAGGGGGATTGCTCCTCTTTTGATTCTCCTAGACTTTTCCGTGACTTTTGAAATCATCAGCCATGATATCTTCATGGACAGCTGCCTAAATTGGGGTGTGGGGATGCTGTTCTATGCTGATCCCACTGCTACTTGAATGGCCATTTTCATAAGCTGGTGTTGGATATTTCTTCTGCCTCAAGGCGGTCTTTCAGGGTTTCTTTTTGTCCCCCAAAAGGGGACAAAATTCTGAACCAATATTTAGACAGAATTATGGACTAGATAGAGATATTATGTTTGTGGGTGACATCTAGTTGAGTGATGTCTAGTTAGACGGGTCTGCATTTGCCCTAAAGGAACTAGGATTGCTTTTAGATCCATCATTCTTACAAAAGGCCCAGGGGGACTCAGTAGAACAATTTTTTTTCATCAGCTTTGGCTGATTTATCAACTGCAACTTTGCCTGGATGAAACTAGTTGCACACTCTGGTAACTTCTCAGTTGAATTATTGCAAACAACAGCAACGCAGCTCTCCATCTCAAATTCCCCTGCAACTCAGACTAATCCGAGCACAACAAAGCCCCCACCCAAACAGAACACACCCCCATCCAATCAGAGCACAGCCAACCCCCCATCCAATCAGAGCACAGCCAAGCCCCTAACCAATCAGAACACACCTCCACCCAATCAGAACACAGCCAAGCTCCCACCCAATCAGTTCATACCCCCACTGGCAGTTAAAAGGAAAAAACAGCTGCGATCACACATTGCTCCTAGAAGCACGAAGCCGAAGACGCCAGCCTGAAGATGACGAATGGGACTTCGTCGAAACGTTGCCAAGACACTTTCAATTTTACGCGGGAGAAAACCCGAATTACCAAAGACCTACATATATATGTATGTATATATTTTCAGTCATTAAGGACATTTACGGAAGAGCAGTATTGCTCCAAGCTAGGAGGTGGGAGAACCTTGCCAAACGAGAGACTGTTAATTACCGAAAATTGGCCTTCCTGCATGATTGCATTCGCAATGACTTGCCACCCAAATCCTTGCACAGGAGGCCGCTGGTGGACTCCATAGAGGCACAGATGGCAGTCCGGCAATTTCAACGCCGGACTATACGTGCCTTAATTAATGAACATCACAGGCGCATTAATACCGGGTCACAAAAGATTCGGAGGTGCCAGGAACTCTGCCGATCCACGCTGGCACACCAGCACTATGAGACCCTCAACCAGCATATATATGACACCACACAGAGGTGGGCTTGGCTTCGTGGGACCCCTTCTCCTTCCCTTCTCCTTCCTTGTGGCGAGAGATGTCAACGAGGCTATCGGTCACAACGATCCAAGCACAGCCACCGCTTGCCAGTACGCATATGCTGGAGGTGGGCTTGGCTCCATGGGACCCCTTCTCCTTCCCAGCGGTGAAAGACATCAACAGGGCTAGCGGTTACAATGATGTCCAAGCTGGGCCGTCTTGTCGAGTCTGACACTTCGCGACCCAGAAACCTCCAGCAGCAGTCCCCGTCCATCAAGAAGTCGTGCGAGAGGCCTCCGGAGAAGAATCCGAGGACAGACTTCAACTGTTGGCGGCGAGAAGACTGCAAGAGCTCAGAGGACAGACGCCTGCATCCTGTCGGTGTTTCGGCTGTGGAGGCCGCCACAGGAGAGCCGACTGCCATTTTCATTCTGCTGTTGCCGGGCATGTGGCAGGCAGGGCCACATCGCATCCATCTGCTGGGGTCACCAGAAACGCAGGTCCCCTAATGAGTTGCCTCTGAAAGGTACCAAGGTCCCCAGCCAACACAGGGTGGGGTTCTGCGCATCCCATAGGGGTGTGTGTAAAACAGGGGGTCACCAGCCCCTTAAGAAACAACTGCGCATGGTTGTTGAGTTGCAGGGAGTTCCCCTGGCCATGGAGCTGGACACAGGGTCTGCTCTTCCTATTATTGCTGCAGACACCTTTAATACGGGTTGTCCCAGGAGTGGCTCACGAGTCCAGCTCAGGCCCTCCACTCTTATCCTCCCTGACCTTCAGGATTCACGAGTCAGTGAGAAGGGGGAGGCCACGCTTAGAGTACAGCATAAGGAATTCGATGGCCACCGTGCCACGGCCTATACTGATCACAAGCCTTTGCTGGGGTTGTTTACAACCAATAAACAAACTCCTCAGATTATATCTCCTAGAATGCTGAGATGGTCTATTTTCTTAGCAGCTTATGATTACACCCTGGTTCACAAACCAGGTACTGAGATGGGCCATGCTGATGGCCTAAGTAGGTTACCTCTTAAACAAATAGAGGCAGATCCTGCTCCTGCTGTACACATTCTGTCTATTCAGGACTTACCTGAATCTCCCCTCAATGCTAGGGATGTGGCTGCTGAAACTGCCACTGATCACACGCTTGCACGCGTGCTGACATGCGTGTTGTCAGGATGGCCTGATATGTGTCCTGGTACAGACTTCCAAAGCTTCTGGCGTAGGAAGCATGAATTGTCCACATTCAAGGGGTGTATCCTGTGGGGCAACCGAGTAGTCATCCCGGCCTCATTGAGGACTAGAGTCTTGCTCTCTCTTCATGAGGGACATCCGGGAATAGTGAGAATGAAGGCGCTTGCGCACAGCCATCTTTGGTGGCCTGGACTCGATAAGGACATCGAGGCCCAGGTTCATGGGTATCAAGTGTGCCAGCAATCACGGCCAGAAATGCCCCAGGCCCCTGTACATAGGTGGGAGGAGACACTCACTCCATGGTCACGCGTCCATATAGACTATGCTGGGCCCTTTCAGGGGCAATTCTTTCTCCTCCTTGTGGATAGCCATTCCAAGTGGCTAGAGGTCGTTCCTGTGTCCTCCACTACTACTGCCAGGACCATCCAAGTGCTCAGAGGAATCTTCGCTTCCCATGGTCTTCCTGATGTTTTAGTATCAGACAATGGTCCCCAATTTACCTCTTCTGAGTTTCAGGCATTTCTCCAAGCCAACATGATCCGGCATGCCACGTCTGCTCCTTTTCACCCTGCCACCAACGGACAGGTGAACGCATGGTGTGCACCACCAAAGACACACGCAAGAGAATCACTCAAGGACCCTGGCATCACAGGTTAGCTGATTTTCTAGTTGCACACTGCACTACACCTTGTACAGCTACAGGAAGAGCCCAGCTGAATTCCACTGGGGTCGCAGATGCATTATGAAGCTGGACAGGCTGCACCCAGACCGGGTGGCTTCACAGGTGTCACGGCTGCAGGCACCTCGGGGACTCCAAGTGGTTTCATCAATAAAGGGGTTACCTTAACACTTGGTTGTATTTATCATATTACTGTGAAGGCAACCCATCTCCTTATTGTACCAAAGAGAATGTCTATTCTGTACATATGTTAGTCACTGTAAATAGTTACATCATTGAAGTCATGGGGAAAACAAGGGTTTCAATATTGCAAAATGTATGATTCCAACTTAGACTGTAGTATTGTGTACCTACAATTGCTAAGGCTACAGATGCTAAACCATGCCTGGAATCCTCAGGTAGGAAACCTCTGCAAATCTTGTACATTCTCCTCATGCTCCTATGTTCAGGATGTGGAAGCGATTGTGACACATTCTATTCATAGTGCGCTCATTCAATCGGAGGAATCCAAGTCCTTTTCCCTCTTGTGGCTCATTTCGATGCCATATCGACCAGTTGCGCTGGAGGTTTCCAGGGCACAGTTCCTCCCCTGGCTCTGCTCTCGGGGGAGGGCCACAGTCTCTCCAAGAGGGCATTTCTTCAAATGCTCCAGATGGGGGTCTGCCACGGAGGGCTCCTGACTCTGGCAGAGGTCCCTGGCTAGGGACAGCTCCAGATGGGGGGGGTTGCCATGGACAGCTCCTGACTCGGGCAGAGGTCCCTGGCTAGGGACAGATGGCCATAACGCAGCTACTCAGGGTATCCCTGCTGCTGGCCTTGGGCTCGAGGGACAGTGCTCCCAAGAGGAGTCCCGAGGAAATACGGGGAATTCCACCCCACCGAGGGACTCGGGGAACTTCACTCCTCCAAGGAACTCTGGCTTGGGTTTAACGGATCCAGCCAGTCAGCAGTCAGGGGGAACCCCTTGGATGACAAAATCCTGGTTTGTCTTGGCGCACTCCAGGCACCTACTCCAGTGTAATACCTACCTCTACACCTCAATACCTACCTCTACACCTCTATATTACAACTATACCTGGACCAATCTGGTTCCACGCAGATGTGGGCGAGGTAGTGGTCCTCCTAAGAAATTGGACTATGTAAGGTCTCTGTTGTATACACAGGAGGTTTAATAACCCTCGCCTTGAGAAAACAAATATGTATAGTGTTGAAGTGTTACTATTGTAATAAGGTGAAACTTCGTGGATATAACCAGGAACTGGGGGTTGTAAAAGTAAAGGCTGTATGTATAAAGGGCCAACCGGCCTGCTATGATATTGTTGTGTATATTGTGTTAAACAATTGTTTAGTATTGTTTAATCCAAGAGGGGAGGGGTGTTATGTCCTGGGCCTTGCTGAGTCATTCAGCAAGACTCAGGAAGTCTGCAGAGAGGTTGGGCCTTGCTGAGTCATTCAGCAAGGCTCAGGAAGTTGGGAACAGGTTGCAGAGACCCAGGCAGACCACGTGTCTGCCCGGGACCCAGACAGGCTGTCTCCAGACTTGCGCACATGCGCAAGGCGGGAGAATAGCCTGCAATCATTGGCTGAGCATCCCCTTGCATGGGGAGTATAAAAGGGCTTGTTGCCATTGTTCATTTGCTTCTGTTCAGTGAATGTACCAATAAAAAGACATCTTTTGTCGTGAACTGCCTCGTCTCAAATGTCTGCTGTGCGAACAGAACAACAACCATCCTTCACTTTTCCGAGCCTAAAATGAAGCTTGACAATCACCTTCCCGTGATAAAAATGCACGTTTTTGTCCTGGTCAGTTTTGATTTCTATAGTAACAGTATCGATGTGATGTTTGCTGACTGGTACATAATGTGGACGGTCATAGGTCATTGTGATGAAATCATTGTCTTGCCCTTGCACAGGCACACAGAGCAGTAATGGCACATAGAAGTCCTCCACTATCTGGAGCTCTACAATGTCTGTGTAAACATATAAGGTGCTGAATCCAGGGAACATACCTAACAGATGTCCAAGTTCTCCGCTAACTAGAATGGTATGCGGTTCATCTCCTTTAAGATTAATTTTTCGACCCACTGAATCATAATGTAGGGCTGTCTTAGGTCTGTCCTTGGCATTTGATATAAGCTTGTTCATATTTTCTAACAGTTGTCGGATGCTGTTATAGTACCCGCTTCTCAAAGAAAAATGGCATCTCTTTCTCTCGTTAGTAATTTCAAAATTTCCAGGAGAAGTTAATGTGTACCAACTATGCGGATACTGTATCTCTGCTAGCCCTACTTCCCATGACCCTGGAAGATCCAACGATCTCGCTAATTGAATAGTAAAATTAGAATTTTTGTTTTGGGGGAAAATTGCTGCTGATGCATTGCTGGGAAGGGTGATGTAAAACTCCACCATATCAAAGATGTTGTACTTCAGTCTCCTTAACCCAACTGTTGAACTTCTCTGGCCATCCAGTCCATTTGACTAGAAACTCTCTGTGTCTCCCCCGCCCTCTTTTTTGGAGAATTTTCTCTATTCTGTATATGCGCTGTTGGTCAGCAGGAACCTTTTGGAGCTCCTCAAAGTAAAAAGCCCCCTTTACAGGGTCACATGTGTAATCATTTAATCTATACACCACTCTTTCCCCCCTTGTCTCCAGTTCTTTGACGATGAATATCTCATCCGTATAGGTTTGCTGATAGCCCTTTTCAAACTTACCCTTCAGTCTGGATACCCTGACATGATCTCCCATCTTAAGACATTTTTCCTTTCTTTTACTTTTTAAAGATACCCCAAAAAGCCTCATCCACACATCCCTTTCATTAGACAAATTCACGGTGTTAGGAGCAGTCCTGATGCTACGATGGTAAGTGCTATTGTACCCCTGAAGAGTATCTGCCAAAATGTCCACATACCGATGGGTATTTCTAGCTGTGAAATATCTCCAGAGTTTGTTTTTTAGGGTTCTATTAAACCTCTCTATAACGGCTGCTTTAGTTTCACTATGAGTGACAAAATGATGAATGCCATAATGTGCTAAAAGTTTCTTCAGCGGAATATTCAAGAACTCTTTACCTGCATCTGTCTGTATTTTTTGGGATGCGCGTCCTGTTTCAAAGATATTCTGGAAGGCGGATGTAACTTCCCTCCCTGATTTATCAGATAAAGGGGAGGCCCAGGCATATTTAGATAACACATCGATAACTGCTAAGATGTACTTTTTTCCATGGTTCTCCTTAGAAAATTTGGAGACATCTATGAGATCAGCCTGCCATTGATGATCTAAGCCAGACACCACTGTTTTATTTCTAGGAAAATTAATTCTTGCAGGCTTATGAAGCATATAAGCGTCTTGCCCTGACAGCCACGTCTTGACTTGCTTCATGGTCAGGTTTTTATCATGTTTTCTAGCTTCCTGAAAAAGGGTATTCACACCTCCATAGCTCCCTACACATCCTGGTGTATAATAAATATGGCTTAGAAGCTTTTCATGCATCATTATACTGAAAGACCACTGACAAAATGGTCAAGCGTTGACGTTAACACAGTCTTTTATTGATTATACAGAGTTCAGAGGGGGCATGGCTCCACCATCAGAAAAATACCCCTCATCACCACTATCAGAATCAGAAGATAAAGGACCATAACACGCTATTTACAATACGTTGACCCGTCTGTACCCCACAAATCATGTCCACAGTCGCAAGCAAACCAGTCTTTAGACAAATTGCGGCTCTTTAACTCACAGGGTAGATAGTGTGGTCTCTGGGATAGCTCAGAATCCCAGTTATAGTCTAGATCAGAAAAATCTGCAGAAGCTTTGTGACCACGGCGATTACCACAGGAATATAAAATCGGGGTGTCTTGAAGTGTTTGCTGTCTAGGTGTTATTAATTCGGAGTCTGCAAAATATAAAGCACATCCTGTTAGTGTGCTATCCGCTCCAGCAGCATTTACATTATCATAAATAAAAACATATTTACTCACCATTGCTGGGAGATAATGTAGCATCATTCACCATTTCACAGGCTGTCCGGTAAGTACTCTGCACCTCATCGTTAAAGTTACAACACACCATGCTACAGCCGTGCAAAACGGGTCTGAACAAAAAAAATTCTTTATCATAAGCCCTGCAACAGATTTTGTTGCATTCTGCCGGCTGGGGCCTTGTGTCAGAGCGTGCGATGCTAGCTTTTGCTGTTGTTTTAAAAACAGCTTTGGAATCAGTGGTTGCCATCTTCAAAAGACTGCTGGAATTAAATCGCTAGCTGTTCAGGCCTGCCCGGACAAACTCCCCTGCCCCTTGCAATGACACGCCCTTGAGCATTGCGCATACCCAGAATCACGGGGGGTATGACATGCCCGGGCATGTCCTGAACAAGGCCTAACCCCCTTTTTTACTAGCAGACACAAACACGAATCGCGGTCCTGACATGCCTGAACAAGGCTTAACCCCTACTTGCCGCCTGGCTGCTTGCCTCTTGTGAGCATTTTAATTCCTGTTAATATTCCTTATCTTTTGCTGTAGGGGGGCAGAATAAATTTTATTAAGGCTGTGCTTCGAACGGTTACGTGTACATGAGAATTTGAGGGTGCAATTGGCAAAATATGTGTCTTTAGATTTTTACAAAGATAAAAACCAGCTGCGGGTTTTAAAAGGGCTGTGGTTTGTTTGTTTGTTTTCCCCCTGCATTCGAGGAAATGATTTTAAAACCGCCTAGAAATAAATACCTTTTAGAAAAATGGGGATTAAATGCAGGCCCTGGCTGCCCCAGCTTTTGAGGCACTGATTTTTAAAACTCCACAAAAATTAAAAGCATCATTAGGCTAGAATGATTAGAAATAAAAAGCATTTTTTTTTTAATTTCACAGCTCCCCAAAGTAGGGGTTTGTTTCCCAAAAACACAGGCCTATGCTAATTATTCACTTTACTTAGCTTTTTTTTTTTTTGGTTTTGAATGTCCATAGAATTAGTCTAGGGTTAAGCTAATCATGTACCCAGAGGATTGACTGCCATATCTTTCTTGATGGGGTTAGGTTCAACACGCCTTATCTGAAAATAGGGCTGCTAGGACTACTCATGCTTATCTTGATGGGCTTAGGCCAACACGTCATATCCAACTAGGGTTATGACCTTGTGAGCCCTGCACCACGTGGGGGTGGATTATGCACATCACATCCGGGAAGGGGGTTATGCACGTCATATCCGAAGGGTGGGGGCTGAGCACGTCACTTCCGCTTAAGGTCATGACCTGCTGACGTAATCAACCTGTGGGTTTGTTTACTTTGATGACGTCACTGATCAAAAGTGCTGATAATTTTCATTAAAAAAAGGTATACACTACTTCTACTGCCCTTGATTTAATTAAAGCGAAAATACAGACATGAGCTGGCCATATGGAAGATGAGAAGGAACTAGACCAGCTATTTGGCACACTCCCTATAGAAGACCAATAAACCATCATATGTAAACTTGAGGCAGTGAAATTAAAGCTTCGGTCAGTGTCAGTTGCAATGGAATCTCTCAACACTTTACCAATCCCCCCCCCATTGTCCTCCTGTTGAAAAGATGACAAATTTATTTCCCGAGTGCCTAACACCTCCCTAAAAAAAAGTCATTCTAGCCCTAAACATATTGAAACAAATGAAGGGAACACCATGCTGATCACATAACACAATTTCTTTATAACCTTTCAGATGTTCATTCTACAGGTGATATTTCTTATAACTGGACTTTAAAGAACAGACCAGCAAATCTATAACTACACTTCCTTCAGCCTCCTCCTGCATGGATCCAAGTTCTATTCATCTAATGACTGCCCCATCCACAACTGGCTATTCCTTCTTACAAGTGAATCCTTTCAAAGGAACCCTGAACATGATCAGCCCACTGATTTCTATCTCCAATCTGGATTCACCTGTTTTGCCCATGAAATGTCCCCCATTTAATTGCCCCATAGCCAGGATACCGGCCACCCTAAGTTGCATCAGGAGGTCTGCTCTCTATCCTCTTCCTCCATATCTCAAGTTATATTTTGTCTGAACACTTATCCAGTGAAAGCACTCTGAGAGAATCCTGAGCAAACTAACAATTGCATTCATCTTGCTGTCTTAGAACATAACTGGTTTGCCTCTAATCAAGCAGATCTAGACTTTTCAGGATTTTGTCTGAATTTGATATAATCTTTTTGTAGGAGACATGGATGCTAAAGGAATTCTTAATCCCTAATTATTTTTTCTTGCTAGCTTCCACACATCCTAGCCTCAGAGGTGGCAGACCGAAGGAGGGATTTGGTTTGTTTATAGCTTTCAATTTATGTGTCCAAAGATAGTCTTATCAGCTTTGTTAGTCTTTGGCTGTTTATCCTTACTGTGTATTAACTTTTATCTTCCTCTTCAGACAATTACCAGCTCATTGGCACCATACCTTGCGGTTTCAGTCTCACCCCTGAATATTTAGGTTAATTAATCCTGGAGAAGACCAAATAAATAGTAAAAGAGGGAATCATTGATCAACAAAATGATATTACCAGTGCCCCTGAATCCCATTGTAAATTGTTAAACAGACACAAACCCTCCATTGCAGGGTACTTATACAATTTAACACTAAGCAAATATAGATAGGCCTTTTCTAGAGCCTGTTTTAATGCCTTCCATCAGCTCTACAGGAGGAAAGATTTCATGGGACCCCTTATTCACAGAGATTTTGCACTGTGGTTTTAGGGAGGTAAAAACTCTCACTCATGTTCTCATATGGTGCCCCTTCTACAAAGCCTCAAGACATGCTTTTATTGGACCAATCATTTCCAAATACAAGGCTATGCAGATAAATTTTATGTTCGTTATCTTTTAAGAGACACTAACTGCACACCTACACATCAGGTGGCTAACTTTTTTTTTTTACCAAGTCATACAAATGCACAGAAAGTATTAATTAGGCATGCTATTTTATTGCCCCATTACTTTTTCCCCTCCCATGACAATTAATTGTTGTATTAAACCATTCCTTCTTTTACTGATTTTTAAATTTTTATTATTATTGTTCAAATCACCAGGACCAGGACTAGATGGATTACACTCCAAGGTTCTGAAGGAACTGGCAGATGTGATCTCAGAACCACTGAACTATATCTTTCAAAGATCCTGGAGCACCGGGAAACTACCAGAGGACTGGAAAAGAGCTGGTGTAGTTCCCATTTTCAAAAAAGGGGGGGAAATGGATCCAGGAAACTACAGACCTTTCAGACTGACCTCAACACCTGGGAAGATTCTGGAAAAAATAATCAAGCAACGAATCAGTGAACACATAAAGGCAAACAAAGTCATAACCAAAAGCCAACATGGGCTTGTCAAAAACAGATCATGCCAGACAAATCTTTTTTTTTTCAAACTTTATTTTCCTTTTTCACATTACATAAAAACAAAACAAAATACATTTATTTGTTGTTATTATTTTTTCCTTAACAGTACTGTGTCGTCTATTTTTACATTTATTTACAATTGTTACATAGTTTCTTACCCTTTTATGTCCTTCTCTTTTATTCTCTGATCTAACCAAACATAACATTGGTTCCATATCTCATAGTAATCTGTTGTCTCCTTGTCCTTAATTTCTAATGTAAGCATACACATTTCAGCGCATTCTAATATTTTTTGAATAATCTTATCATTTGGTGGTAGGTTCTCTTGTTTCCAATATTGGGCATATACAATGCGTGCCGCTGTTATTATATGTACAATGATGTATCGAGTTCGTCTTTTCACCTTTGGATTCAATATGCCTAATAAAAATAGCTCTGGTTTCAAATCTACTCGTTCTTTAATTATCTCCTGTATCCACTCTTGTATCTGTTTCCAATAGACCTTTGCCTGTGGACATTGCCACCATACATGAAAAAAAGTTCCCTCTTTGTCTTTACATTTCCAGCAATTCAGGTTCATATTTTTATACATTTTTGCCAATCTCGCCGGTGCTAAATGCCATCTATGAAGCATTTTGTATTGATTCTCTTTATAGTCAGTTGACAATGTTAATTTACACTTTGTGTTCCATATTCTTTCCCATTCTTCCAGTTCAATGGATCGACCCACATTTCGAGCCCATGCTATCATGGAGCCTTTTATTATCTCTTCTTCCAATTCAACTTCCAGTAGGTATTTATAGAGTCTTGTTATAAATTTTTCTCCTCTGCCTAACAATATTTTGTCCAATTGCTGTGGGACTCGATTAATCCCATATTCTGCCATATCCTTGCTGTATTTTGATTGTATCTGGTGATATGGCCACCAATCTAGAGTTATTCCCTGTTCTATTAATTCTTCCCTCGATTTAAGTTTCCCTTGGTTATCTAGTAGTTCTTCATATCTTTCCATCTTTTTTTTATCTAATGTATTCGGGTGGATTACTGCCTCCATTGGGGAGATCCAATTTGGTATTTTTACGTAGTGTTTCATTTTAACCTTGTCCCATATCCAAATCAATGCATCCCTTACCTGATGTCGGCAAAAATATGTATGTATCTTCTTGTGGTTCCCCCATAGAGAAGCATGCCAGCCAACTTGCAGATCATGTCCTTCGATTGTTAAAATCCTTTGGCTATCCAACTGTATCCAGTCTCTGATCCAGAGTAACCCCGTGGCTTGGTAGTATGTTTCCCATTTTGGAAATCCAAGTCCACCTCTACTTTTACTGTCTTGTAATGTCTTAATATTAATTCGTGCTTTTTTGCCCCCCCAAATAAATTTATTTATCATTTTATCTAGTTCAGCGAAAAAAGTTTTGTCTAATTTTATTG
Organism: Azemiops feae; assembly: GCA_023970755.1. Taxonomy (NCBI): domain Eukaryota; kingdom Metazoa; phylum Chordata; class Lepidosauria; order Squamata; family Viperidae; genus Azemiops; species Azemiops feae. The sequence goes on along the minus strand of JALGBA010000730.1, from coordinate 241,776 downwards.
GGATTGTCCAAAATAAGTATAGTAGTTTAGGTAGTATATTCATTTTTATCACTGAGATCCGTCCTAACAGTGATAGTTGTAATTTCCCCCAGATCTCTAAATCTTTTTTTATTTGTAGTGTCAATTTTTTATAGTTGTCTTCTTTTAATGAAGAACATCTATTAGTAAGCCAAATTCCTAAATATTTGATCCTTTTTACAATTTGAAGTCCCAGCATCTCCTCTAATTTCTTTTTTTGTTTTTCAATTAGATTTTTCACTAACATTTTGGTCTTTTCTCTATTGATTTTTAATCCTGCCACTGTTCCATATTTTTCTATTTCCTTCATTAACATGTCTCCCCTCTCTAGAGGGTCTTCTATAAAAAATACCATATCGTCTGCAAATGCCTGGGTCTTATATTCTTCAGTTTTAATTTGCAATCCTTTTATCTCTTTGTTGTTCCTAATTTGGGTTAATAGCACTTCTAGCGACAAAATAAAAAGTAGAGGTGACAATGGACATCCCTGTCTTACTCCTTTACTAATTCCAAATTTCTCTGTTATGTCCCCATTAATTATTACTCTAGCCTTTTGTATGTTATATATTGTCTTTATCCTTTTCTCAAATTGCTCACCGAATTTCATCTCCTCTATCTGTTGGAACATAAACTGCCAATTAAGATTGTCAAATGCTTTCTTGGCGTCTAAGAAAATCAATGCCGCCTGCTTTTCAGGGTGTGCTTCATAATATTCTAGGACATTTAATACCATCCTTGTATTATTCCTTATTTGTCGTGTTGGTAAAAAGCCATTTTGATCTGGGTGTATTATGTCATTTAATATTAATTTTAATCTTTCTGCCATTATGGTGGTAAAAATTTTATAATCTGCATTCAGCAGCGAGATTGGCCTATAGTTTTTTAGCTGATTGGGGTCCGTGTCTTCTTTTAAGATGAGGGATATGTTGGCTTCTGTCCATGAATCCGGTAATTTGGCTTTCTCTAATACATCATTGTACACTTCCAATAGTTTTTTCGAAATCCTCATAAAAAGTCTTGTATACCTCTCCTGGTAGTCCATCTGGCCCCGAAGTTTTGTTGTTTTTTTGTTTTTGCACCGCAATTTTTAATTCCCCTGCTGTGATTTCCTTATTCAATATTTCTCTCTGTTCTTCCTTCAATTCTGATAAGCCGTTTACCTTTAAATATTGTTTTATCTTTCCCACTTCTACTTCCTCTTTTTTATATAACAGCTCAAAATAATTCTGAATGATTTCTTTCTTTTTATCTATTTTATATTGCAATTCTCCTTTTTCATCTTGTAATTCCTGGATAAATCTCTTTCCCTTCTCTTTTTTTAGTTTATAAGCGAGCCACCTCCCTGGCTTGTTTGCATGTTCAAAGAAATTTGGTTTTGCTGCTTTCAAGTCCCTTGCCATTTCCTCTTGATTCATCATGTTTAATTTATGTTTGGCCAGGACCATTTCCGTCTTAATCATGTCATTTTGAGGCTCCTTTTGTAATTTTAATTTGAGTTTTTTGATCTCCTCCAGCAGTATGTTTTGTGTTTGCCTTTTTATCTTATTCTTTTTTGCGGTATATGCTATTGCTAGACCTCTCAAATATGCCTTGGCCGTATCCCATATAGTTTGTAGTGATGTTTGTTGTTTAGTGTTTTCCCTAAAAAATAATTCCATTCCTTTCCTAGTCCGTATTATAAAGTCCTTTTCCTTTAGAATATGGGAATTTAATATCCACCTTCTCCTTACTTTTTTCTGACCTTTCCAAGTTATGTTCAGGGGATTGTGATCAGCCCATATATTAGGCAATATTTCTATTGTATCTATCTCTTGCTCTACTTCCCCATTCATCCATGCCATATCAAGGCGCGACCAGGATTTATGTGGATTTGAGAAAAAGGTATATTCTTTTTTATTAGGATTTCGTTTCCTCCATTGGTCACATAGGTTAAATTCCTGTGCCATCTCCAAAAACGTCTTTGGTAGAGTTTTCCGTTTCTTTTTATTTTTCATGTTACTGACATAGTCCTTTTTTACATCTACTACTGCATTAAAGTCTCCTACTATACATATATTTGTTTGACCAATTTCTATAAGTTTTTCATATAAGTTATTATAGAATTCTTTCTGGTTCCCATTTGGGGCATATATTATCACCAAAAGCCATGATCTCTGCTCCAATTGTAATTCTAGTATTAGTATTCTTCCATCTGCATCATGATATCTCAACTTGGCTTTAATTTCCTTCCTGATATACACCGCTATTCCTCTCTGTTTCTGTTGTGCTAATGCTGTGTAAAGTACACCTAGTTTTGGGAAGTCCAAATAGTTTCTATGTTGTTCTTTTATATGTACTTCCTGTAGACATACTATGTCTACATCTTGTTTTAATAATTTTGTTAATATCTGTTTTCTTTTAGCCGGTGAGTTTAATCCATTAATATTAATTGATATCAAGCTGATCTCCTTTTCCATTATTTAACTTGTGCGCTCTACTTATGTCGTTTCCTTGTTTGGGGGCCTGTTCCTCTTTCTTTCCTTTATTCCCTTTCTTTCTTACCTCCTACCTCTCGTTCTCTATCCTTTATCTCTTGCTGTTGGTCTTCCTGGCTTCCGCATTCTAATTCTTCTTTACTGCTATTTTCTTCTTCCACCCCTTCCAGCTGTTCATAAAATTCTCGTGCACTATCTAAATTATCAATTTTGATCTTTCTCTCCTGCCAAGATATCAGCATCCCCTCCAGGATTAACCATCGAAATGGTGTACTTCTTTTAGTTAGATATGTACTGAGGAATCTATAGTCCCTTCTCTTATCTCTCACCTTCCTTGGAACTTGTTTAAGTGTCTGTATTTCTATGCCCTTGTACATCAGTGGATTATCCCTTGTCATTTTATATATTATGTCTCTCACTTTCTTTCTAGTGAATTTAATGTGGACTTCCCTTGGGAGTCTATTACGTCTGGCATAATTCGTGTATATTCTATACACCTCATCTACCTCTAATAGAATCTCCTGCTTATCTCTTTGTAAAGCCTCCGCTATCAGTTCTACCATTATATCCCCTAGATCTTCTTCCTTCTCCTCCACCACATTTTGGAACCTTAGGTAGAATGATGCCCGGTCCATTTCGAGGTGAATAATTGATTCTTCCATTTTTTTGTTTGTTACCATCAGATTTTTATCTAGGGTGTCAACTCTTGTCCCTATGTTCTCCACCCCTACTTCTACTTTCTGTATTCTTTCTTCATTTTTCTCCATAGTTTGCTGAATTGTCTCTATTCTGTTATCTAACTTATTCAAATCTCCTCTCATTTCTAAATGGTTTTTAGACATTGTTTCCTTCATTTTTAGCATTGTTTCTTGGATGGTCAATAGTGTTGTCTGCATGGACTGCATATTCATGATTATACTTTGTTTTTCTGTCCCTAACATTCCTTCCAGTTTTTTCTGACCTGGTGGGGATACAGGTAACAATGCTGAACTAGATATTGTCTTCTTTCCTGTCCTCAGTGTTGCCATAATACTATCTTATTCCTTAAGTATTTTCTATTCTTTATTTGTTAAACCACTCCTTTGTTAAGTTTAACTTTTTTTACCTCTTTTACTCTTAACTTCCAATTAATCCATTTTTTTCTCTCCCTCCTTTCTCTTTTCTTCTAGGTCAATGCCTATTTTCACTGATCCCCCAGACTCCTCTTCCCTTTCTCCAACCCTCTTCACTTTCTCTCCTCTTTCTTACATAACACACAGTCCTTCTGCAGCGTTCATTTCCTTCTCCGCTCTAGGCTCGATCAAAGTCTATCCATTCCTCTCCTTCGTCTCCGTCTCACGTCCGCTCGTCGTCACCTTCACTTTCCGTCTCTTCTCCACTCACTCGATATGATCTTCTTATCCTGCTGAATCCACCGCCTCCGCTATCTCTGTCTCTTCGTCTCACGTCCTCTCCGCTTACAAGCTTATCTCCTCCTTTCTCTTCTAGCCTCTCGTTTCCAATACTCTCCTGCGTATTGCTCCAAATCGCTCCTTTCTCCTCCCTACTTAAATCGCCATTTTCCTCCGATCTGGCTGTCTTTCTGCAAATCTTCTCCTTGCGATTCTCACATCAGCTGAGCTGCCTCCTTCTTTCCACTTCCTCTCCTTCAATCACCACCCGTCTCTTTCGTCCTGCGCTGGGACAATACAAAGTTTCCCTTTCTTTCTGTCTCTCTCGTTAGTCTTTTGGTTAAAGTAATTTACTGACTCACAGCTCACCCTGCCGAGTCGCCACTTGTCCTGAGGTTCCCCTCGTAAACTGAGCTCTCTTCCTGTACCAACTATTTGACAGGTATAATTTTTATACTTCTACTATTGTCTTAAGAATATTTTAGGGTATTTTCCAACTCACTCACTGACACAGTCCATTAATTATATTCTTGCTTCCGCATTTTCTGTGACTTGTCAAGTCTTCAGATCCGCCATCAGCAATTGGCAGATGTTTCTCCATTGGATTTAGGGGGTTTCCCTTCATCGTAGCGGGTGATTGCCTTTCACCTCGCTATTCCTCGGGCTTCCCCTTTTATCGCAGATAGTCCTCCAGACTCTCTGCGTCTCCAAAGGACTCCAAACTTAGAGAAATCAGTGTTGGAGGACGGAGCCTGTCCTCTTTCCTCTGCACCGCCTTGACTTCGCCACCGGAAGTCCATGCCAGACAAATCTTATTGCATTCTTTGACCAGGTGACAAAATTAGTGGACCAGAGGAATGTTGTCAATATAATTTATTTGGACTTCAGTAAGGCATTTAATAAAGTAGACACAACTTACTACTTGATAAGATAGAAAAATGTGGCTTAGACAGCATCACCACCAGAAGGATTTGTAACTGGCTGACCAACCATACTCAACATGTAGTCCTCAATAGAACTGTATCTACATGGAGGGAAGTATGCAGTGGGGTACCCCAGGGCTCTCTTTTAGGCCCAGTATTCTTCAACATTTTCATCAATTATTTGGATGAGGGGATAGATGGGGAACTCATCAAATTTGCAGATGACACCAAGCTGGCAGGAATAGTCAACACTCCAGAAGATAGGCTCAAGATATAGAAGGATCTTGACAGACTTGAACATTGGTCCCTATCTAATAAAATGAAATTCCATGGTGAAAAAAGTAAGGTTCTACACTTAGGCAAGAAAAACCAAGTGCACAGGTATAGAATAGGTGGTACCTGGCTCAATAGTAGTAACTGTGAGAGCGATCTCGGAGTCCTAGTGGACAATCACTTAAATATGAGCCAGCAGTGTGCTGCAACTGCCAAAAAAGCCAACACAGTTCTAGGCTGCATAATAGAGGAATAGAATCAAGATCACGTGAAGTGTTAATACCATTTTATAATGCCTTGGTAAGGCCACACTTGGAATACTGCATCCAGTTTTGGTCACCATGATCTAGAAAGAGTGCAGAGAAGAGCAACAAAGATGATCAGGGGACTGGAGGCTAAAACATATAAGGAACGGTTGCTGGAATTGGGTATGTCTAGTTTAATGAAAAGAAGGACTAGGGGTAACATTAGCAGTATTCCAATATCTCAGGGGTTGCCACAAAGAAGAGGGAGTCAAACTATTCCCCAAAGCTCCTGAGGGCAGGACAAGAAGCAATGGATGGAAACTAATCAAGGAGAGAAGCAATCTAGAACTAAGAAGAAGTTTTTTGACAGTTAGAACAATTAATCAGTGGTTATAGCAACCAAACATTTAGCCAACATCAACAAAGCAATCATACTATTAAATCAATTTCAATGATGATGAACAAAATTGGACTACTTTTCTGGCAACTGGAGGATATCTATCATCTAAAAGAAAAATACTGTATTCTTTGAATAAGCATGGCTATCAGACAGAAAAGCATACGTGAAAGAGAATATTATTCCTAAGTTGCCCTTTATGGCAAGGATATAGATATTCCTGGCAGAGTAGTATTATTAAATCTCCTTTTAAATATTAAGGCAAGGCAGAGCAAATCTGGCAAGTGTGAAAGATCTTCTGTAAGACAATATTGCTTTTTCCTAATTATCATAGGAGAATGGTCTTCCAATGAAGTCTTCGCCATAGAAAATTGAATTTAGACTATTATAGTTCCAATGAGGTTCTCTCAAAGCTGAGCAATGCCAAGTATTGAGCAGACAGACTACAAAAGTTTCAGTCCAAATCTATCTTCCATATTGATATCTTGTATCCTGAACCATCCTGTAACAACAGAGAAGCTAGATTACAGGTCATCCTCTAGAGTAGGGGTGTCAAACTGCCAGCCTGCGGGCCGGTTGCATCATGCAGAGGCCGCACCCATCCCAGTTCCAGCAATGCAAAAAAAGTTGTGATACATCACATGTCACGTGACGCGGCGAGTTTGACACCCATGCTCTAGAGTCTACCCTAATTAGTGACTGTTCAAAGTTATGACAGCACTGAAAAAATAACTTTTTGTCTGCTCCTCAAGCCTATAACTGTTGTAACATCCCTGCATTCATGATTGCCATTTGAGTGCTTTGCAACTAGAATACATTTATGACAGTAACAGTGTCCCTCTGTCATATGATTGCCATTTCTGAGCTTCACAGCTGGTTTCAAATAAGCTAAGTCAATGGTGAAGCTAGCAGCAAAATTGTAAATTAATTCATATGAAGTCTTACTTAATGACCGCAGATTATTTACTTAAGCCTAACTGACATTCTAAGTCCAGTGCAGTCATGTGATGTTTCACTTCATAACTAATACTTAGGAAATGGAGTTGTTAGTCCCAATTGTGCTCATTAAGTGAGGACTACCTGTATTGATAAAAGTATAGTTTGAGTTAGAATTTTATGTTGCAAAGCTACAGGTAAATATAGAGATCATTCCAATCTGTATATCTAATAAACAGTTAGAAATAGGGTAATGTTCTTGTTTAAAATAAATAGCAAGGAATCCATCTCAAGTCCATTTGAATTGGAGATGATAATAATCTGCATAAAGGAGAACCAAATAAGTTATTTGCTAATTTTGGGGGAGCAAAATTTTGTCAGGGTTCAACTAAAGAATTACTGTAAAACATAAAAAGCCTGTGAAAAAATGCATCCTTGCTTTGTTTTGTTCTGAATGGAAATTGGAAAGAAAATCAGCAACACTCTAACAGACCTACATAAAATATTATCATGACATCTCATAATAAGAAAATTAGGCCTGGATAACTGGAGGAGGAAGCCAAAGATTCTCTGGGAACATAGTCATATGTTGCAAGATTTGCGGCTTTGTAGGTATCACTGAATAGAGCCTGGAAATATTCTATCCAGACTTCAAGAGAAGTAAGGCTGAATAGCTCAATTGTAACTTTATGAAAAGAAGGCCAAAGTACCAGAAAACAGAAGAAATTTACTCTCCAGCTGAACTCTACCAATGTTCAGTTGATTCAGCATTTTTATTTAAGCAAACTCTTTTAAGATTTTTTTTCTTGCAGGATCCAGTCCCTGCAAGTAGCATATATTATTGGCTCTATATGTCCTGTATGTCTGTTAATTTAGTCTTGGTCACAATATATTCATGATTAAACCAAGGCCTAAAATAATAATAACAACAACAACAACAACAACAACAACAACAACAACAACAACAACAACAACAACAACAACAACAACAATAATAATAATAATAATAATAATAATAATAATAATAATAATAATAATAATAATAATAATAATAATAATAATAATAATAATAAAGTTGGAAGGGATCTTGGAGGTCATCTGGTCCAACCCCCTGCTCACGCAGGAAACCCTATACCATTTCAGACAAATGGCTGTCCAGTCTCTTCTTAAAAACTTCCAGTGTTGGAGCATTCACCGCTTCTGGAGGCAGGTTGTTCCACTGGTTAATTGTTCTAACTGTCAGGAAGTTTCTCCTTAGTTCTAGGTTGCTTCTCTCCTTGATTAGTTTCCATCCATTGCTTCTTGTCCTGCCTTCAGGCGCTTTGGAGAATAGCTTGACTCCCTCTTCTTTGTGGTAGCCCCTGAGATATTGGAACATGTCACCCCTAGTCCTTCTCTTCATTAAACTAGACATGCCCAATTCCAGCAACCGTTCCTTATATGTTTTAACCTCCAGTCCCCTAATCATCTTTGTTGTCTTCTCTGTACTCTTTCTAGAGTCTCAACATCTTTTTTACATTGTGGTGACCAAAACTAGATGCCATATTCCAAGTGTGGCCCAACCAAGGCATTGTAAAGTGGTATTAACACTTCACGTGATCTTGATTCTATCCCTCTGTTAATGCAGCCTAGCACTGTGTTAGCTTTTTTGGCAACTGCAGCACACTGCTGGCTCATATTTAAGTGATTGTCCACTAGGACTTCAAGATCCCTCTCACAGTTACTACTATTGAGCAAGGTACCCCCTATACTATACCTATACATTTGGTTTTTCTTGCCTAAATGTAGAACCTTGCTTTTTTCACCATTGAATTTCATTTTGTTAGATAGCGCCCAGTGTTCAAGTCTGTCCAGATCCTCCTGTATCCTAAGCCTGTCTTCTGGAGTGTTGGCTATTCCTGCCAGCTTGGTGTCGTCTGCAAATTTGATGAGTTCCCCATCTATCCCTTCGTCCAAATCATTGATGAAGATGTTGAAGAGCACTGGGGCACCCCACTACACACTTCCCTCCATGTAGATGCAGTTCCATTGAGGACCACACGCTGAGTACGGCCGGTCAGCCAGCTACGGATCCATCTGATGGTGATGCTAACCCGCATTTTTCTATCTTATCAAGTAGTAGGTTGTGATCTACTTTGTCAAATGCCTTACTGAAGTCCAAGTAAATTATATCCACAGCATTCCTCTGGTCCACTAATTTTGTCACTTGGTCAAAGAATGCAATAAGGTTTGTCTGACATGATCTGTTTTTGACAAACCTGTGTTGGCTTTTAGTAATGACTTGGTTTGCCTGTAGGTGTTCGCTGATTCGTTGTTTGATTATCTTTTCCAGAATCTTCCCAGGTATTGAGGTCAGGCTGATAGGTCTGTAATTTCCTGGATCCATTTTTTCCCCTTTTTTGAAGATGGGAACTACATCAGCTCTTTTCCAGTCCTCTGGTAGTTCCCCAGTGCTCCAGGATCTTTGAAAAATATAGTTCAGTGGTTCTGAGATCACATCTGCCAGTTCCTTGAGAACCTTGGGATGTAATCCATCTGGTCCTGGTGATATGAACTCGTCTAGGCTGGACAGGTGCTCACTTACCATTTTCTTGCCTATCTTAACTTGTGTTTCTATTCTGTTTTTTATGGCACTATTTTTGATAGGTTGGTCTGCTTTTTCCCTTTGTGTAAAGACAGATGCGAAAAACGAGTTAAATAGCTCTGCTTTCTCCCTGTTGCTTGTCACCTTCTTGCCACTTTCACCCACTAATGGACCAATCGTTTCCTTCACTTTTTTCTTGTTTTTTACATGTTGAAAGAAGCTTTTTTTGTTATTTTTGACTTTGGTCGCAAACCTTAAGTTTATTTTGAGCCTTAGCTTTCCTCACTTCATCTTTGCAGGCTCGGGCTATTTGCTGATATTCTGACTTAGTTATTTAATGCTTAGTTAGTTAATGCTTGACTCTACTATTTTGGTTGAGGTTTGGGGCCATAGAGATGCCATGGATATTTTTATTTCAAAGTGAAAATTGTGCAGAACCTGTGTTAATATTCAACCTCTGCAAGTAGCATTCTGTAACTGTACAACTAGAGGAACTAAAGGAGAGAAGCTAATTTTGGGAAGCTACAAACTGAAACAGACAGCACTAGTTATGTCACAGTACAGTACAAAGTGAATACTGTATACTATCAGATAAGAATTAGATCTAGTTGGCAAAGGACTGAACCACTTCTGAGGAAAAAAACATACTATCACTTACAAACTAAAAAAACAATACTACCCAATCATAAAACAAAAATTTAGTTTTCAGATAAATGAACACATCAACACAGTTCAGAAACAGAGAGCTAAATAGAGCTAGTCTGTCAGAAAGGATATTCAGTTAGCTCTGCCTCCCATCTCAACTCTTTTTGCTGCCTTATAAAATGTCTGCCAATGCTCATAAATCTGGATGTCTCTGCATTAATAACAACCCAGAACATTTGGCAAACAGACATTCTTAGATAGCATTCTTCATTTTTGGTTTGGTATTCAATAACAAGAATGTAGAAAATATCCTGCAAAAGATAAGCGGTACTGAAAGAAGCCAGCTGTGCAATTCCTCCCTTAGACACTTTTACACGAAGAGAAAAATAACAAATGACAACCCATTCCACTGCTGCTGTGGGCTACTGAAAGAGATTATTTCCCCAGGAAATTGGGATCCTGATAAAATAAGCTTTCCAAGTATTCTGCTTCATAATAAAGCTACTTCTCATTGCAAAGTCAATACCTGACCAGATCCACCAGAGAGTACCCAGAGAGTTCCATCCTGATATTCACGTGATAAATACTATTATTCATAAGTCCCTTAGTCAATATTTAGAGATTGTGAAATGACTATTTGTTACTATATACTACACTTTTTGTTTATTGCAACCCATAAAGAGCACAGATTGCATGGGATCCTCTTCTGTATTATCATCTACCACAAACGTATAAAGGTAGGTTGAACTGAGATACCATGATTGGACCAAACTCTCCCACTGTAGTGCAGACAAGGGAGAGACTTGAATCTAGCTGAGTTCCTGAGCTACTTGGCATTAAATTCACAGATTTTCTGGAGAAATATTTAAACTGAACAATGGGGACAGTGATTTAATTGATATAGAACATTCCTGTCCCCAGCAATCTAAAACTAATAGGATTATCAGTGCATGTAACATAGATGTGTGTGCAGATAAGAATATCATCCTTGCTGTCAAGCAAAATCAAGTTTTTAATAGTGAGTGCCACACCAAGTGCACTAATCAAACAGGTGGTAAAGAAATAGGGGAATTCAGGCACCACACAGGTTATGTAGAAAGTAAACACAGGGTCAGTCATAAAGGACTCAAATGTCTATACACCAACGCACAGGGTATGAACAATAAACAGGGTGAATTAGAAATTCAAATAAATGAGGGCAGATATGATATTGTTGCCATTACGGAAACTTGATGGGATGAAACCACAAATGGAGAGGGATTTAAATTATTTAAAAGAAACAGACCAAATAAAAGAGGAGGTGGAGTTGATCTCTTTATAAGAAATAACAACATCTCTACAGAAATAGACCACAACAATGATGAAAACTGTATTGAATGCATTTGGGTCAATATAAAAGGGGAAAAAATGACTGCCATACTATCAGCCACCCAACCAAACAAATAGAGAAAATAGATGAACTTTTTGCTAGTCAGTTAATTAAGGTATGTAGGAAGCACATCACAATAGTAATGGGGGACTTTTTTTTAAATAAAGTTTTATTGAATTTTTTTTAACAGAATTCAATAGTAATCATTCAATAAAAACGTGTTGTCTGAGTATCTTATTCACTAATACAAATTAAATTCCTAATCCTTAAATCTTTTATCTAACCGTCGATAAAATAGGTCCCAAGTTTGAAAATATTCTATTTCTTCTTTTTCTTTCAACCTTAAAGTAAGTCTGTCCATTTCCGCACAGTCTAGTATTTTTTTAATTATTTCTTCTTCTGGTGGTATTTCTTCATTCTTTCAATATTGTGCAAATATAATTCTTGCCACTGTTATCACATGTAAAATCAGATATGTACTTTGCTTATCAAGTTTTTCTGGCATTATACCTAGTAAAAAAAATTCAGGTTTATAGTCTATGTGTTTCTCTAACATTTTTTCTAAACAAAGTGTGATTTTTTGTCCAATATCTTCTTGCTTTAATACATGTCCACCACATATGATAATAAGTACCTGGTTTGTGTTTACATTTCCAACATTTCTCTGACATATTTGTAAACATTTTTGCTAATTTGTTGGTGGCAAATGCCATCTCTAGAACATTTTGTATAAGTTTTCTTTATATGAAGCTGACATTGTCAATTTATAGTTTCTTTCCCACAAACTTTGCCACTTCTCTAAATCTATATTATATCCAAAATTCTTGGCCCATATTATCATTGTCTCTTTTACTTGTTCATCTTCCATTTTCAGATTTAATAAGAAATTGTACATTTTTTAAATTAACTTTTCATCGGAAGTTAGTAATGTCTGGTCAAACGTAGTCTGCTCTTTATAAAATCCATACTGTTTAATATCTTTGTCATATCTCACTTGCATTTGTAAATGTGACCACCATGTTAAATCGATGCCCTGATTTTCCATCTCTTGCCTGGATTTTAAATTCCCTTCAGAATTTAGAATATCTTTATATGTCCATATTTTATCGAGACTGACTAGATTTAGATGTACAAATGCTTCCATTGTTGAAAGCCATTCTGGAATTTTCAAATAGATTTTACATTTTATTTTTTCCCATGTTAATAATAGTGCATTTCTAATATAGTGGTTTTGGAAGTATTTATGTATTTTATTTTTTCCATACCATAAAAAAGCATGCCAACCAAGTTGTAGGTCATGTCCCTCCAAGTACAGCAATCTTTTATTTCTAAGAGTTATCCATTCTTTTACCCATGTTAGCACTGATGCTTGATAATATAAAACCCATTCTGGCAAGCCAAAACCTCCATTTCCCTTAGCTTCTTGTAACATTTTCAATTTAATTCTAGCTTTCTTTCCTTGCCAGATAAATTTTTGAATTAGAGAGTTTAAATCTTCAAAGAATTTTTTCTCTAGTTTTATAGGTATCGTTTGAAACAAAAATAGAATTTTTGGTAGTATATTCATTTTCACCGTAGCAATTCTTCCTAACATCGACAGTTGCAGATTCTTCCATTTTTCCAAATCAAGCTTTATTTGATTTAACAATTTAATATAGTTATGTTCTTTTATTGTTGAACATCTTGCTGTCAAACATATTCCCAAGTATTTGACATTTTTGGCTATTTGCAATTCTATTTTTTCTGATAATTGCTTTTTTTGTTTATCTGTAAGATTTTTAACTATCACTTTAGTTTTTTCTCTATTTATCTTTAATCCTGCTGTCTCTCCAAATTGTTCTATCTTTTCCAACAGTTTAGGAATCGTCTCTAAAGGTTCCTCTAGAATGAATACCAAATCATCTGCAAATGCTTGCAATTTATAGGTTTCACCTTTTATTTTCAATCCTTTAATTTCTGGATCTTGCCTGAGGTTTCTATTTAAAACTTCCAAAGTTAAGATAAATAGCAGTGGGGATAATGGACATCCTTGTCTTGTGTCTTTTCGTATATCAAAATTCTCTGTATAATCCCCATTTACAATCACTTTTGCAGTTTGTTTCTGATATATTGTCTTAATCGTATTTATAAAGTTTTGACCAAAGTCCATTGTTTTTAGTTGTTGAATCATAAATTGCCAAGAAACATTATCAAATGCCTTTTAGGCATCTAAAAATACTAATGCCAGTTGTTTTCCTGGATGCAGTTCATAATATTCCAATATATCTAATATTACTCTCAAATTATTTTTTATTTGTCTCGTTGGCAAAAATCTATTTTGGTCTGGATGTATAAATTCAGTCAAAAATCTTTTCAGCCTCTCAGCTATTATTGAAGTGAAGATTTTGTAGTCCACATTTAATAGTGATATTGGTCTATAGTTTTTTATCTAGGTCAAATCTGAATCCTCTTTTGGTATCAAAGTAACATTTGCTTCTGTCCATGTATTTAGGAGTTTTGCCTCCAATAAAAGTTCGTTACATATATCTTTCAATGGTAAACTTAATGTATCTTGTAAGCATTTATAAAACTCTGCAGGGAATTCATCTGGTCCTGGTGTTTTTTCATTTTTTTATCTTTTTATTGCCTCTGTCAGTTCCATCACTGTTATTTTTTCATTTAACATAGTCTTGAAATTTTCTGGATTTTTTTGGTAAATTATTTTCTTCCATATATCGAGTCATTTTCTCCCATGGAGTTTCTTCCTTAACATACAGTTTCTCATAGTATTCTTTAATTATCTTTTTTATTACTTCATTTTTAAATTGTAAACAGCCTTTTTCATCTACTAAATTGTTTATCATTTTTTTCTCCTTCTGTTTTTTAAGTTTATAAGCTAACCATCTTCCTGGTTTATTTCCATTTTCAAAAAAGTTTTGCTTTGCCCTTTTAATTTGTTGTGCCAGTTTTTCTGATTCTATTAAATTTAATTTATGTTTTATTATTTCCATTTGTCTTTTCAATATTTTCTTTTGTGGGTTTATTTGTAGTTCAAATTCTAATTTTTAAAATTCTTCTCTTAACAACTTACATTGTTGTCTCTTTTCTTTATTTTTTTTCGCCATGTATGTTATCGCTACGGCTCAAAAATATGCTTTGGCTGTATCCCATACATTTTGTAATGTTGTATCTTTTTTATTTTCTATGAAGAAAAATTCCATTTCTTTTGTTGCTAATTCTATAAATTCTTTCTCTTTTAATATAGATTGGTTCAAAGTCCATCTTAATTTTTTCTGCATTCCTTTCCACACCATTTTTAAAGGATTATGATCTGCCCAAATACCTAATTCTATTTCAATTTCCTGCATATTAACCCTTAATTCAGGCATCATCCAAATCATATCAATTCTAGACCAAGATTTATGACTATTAGAATAAAATGTATATTGAGATTTTCCTGAGTTCGTTTCTCTCCAAATATCTTGTATACCAATTTCCTCTATCATGTTAAAAAAAAAGTCTTAGGTAATCTTCTTCTTCCTTGTTTCCCTGATTTATTGCTTTTGTAATCTAATGTCCCGTCTACTATTGCATTGAAGTCCCCAATTAAGCATATATTTTGATATTCCATATCTACTATTTTTCTGTGAAGGTTTTGATAAAATTCTTCTTGTTTGTTATTTGGTGCATATATTACTATCAAAAGTATGTTTTTGATTTAAAAATATTTCTACCATTAGTATTCTTCCTTCTTCATCTGCATAAATCATTTTAAAATCTATTGTCTCTTTAACATATATAGCTACTCCTCTTTTTTTTGTTGAGCTGATGTGTAATAAAGTTTTCCAAGTTTTGGGTTTTCCAAAAATTTACGATGTTGTTTTTTTATGTGTGTCTCTTGCAAACAAATTATATCAATGTTTAATTTCTGTACTTGTTTGAAAATTCTTTTCCTTTTTGATGGGGAATTCAATCCATTTATATTCACTGAAAAGATTCCATTTTCCTTCTCCATTTTTATTTATTTATATGTAGGTCTTGTTGATCTCGTAATCCTCTTCTCTCTTATTGTTCCCTCATCCTCTTGATTCATCTTCTCTTTTTCTTCTTCCACTTGTGTAATTGTTTCCTCTATTGTTTGTTCTGTCTGTTTCTGGCTTTTTCCATCCTCTTTTTGATATTATGTTCTTTCTCGCAGAAATGCTCTATATCTTTCATCAAAATCCTTTGCCTTCCACACTGAATCCAATCGATATCTTGTATTATCCCAATTGATTAGAATCCCTTCTGGCATCAGCCATCTAAAATTTACTCCTTTTGCAATCAGCTTTGTAGTCAAGAAATGATATTGTCTTCGAGTATCTCTTATTCTCTTGGGAATCTGTTTCATCACTACTATTTCTTTATCTTTGTATTGTAATGGGTCATCTCTGACTCTTCTTAATATCTCATCCCTTGTTGTTTTCTTCATAAATCTTACGTGGACTTCTCTGGGCAATTTGTGTTTCCTCGTGTAACTTGAATTCATTCTAAATATTTCATCCACTTCTTGCTGCATCTCCAATCTTTCAATTTTTAAGGCTTTTGCTAATAGATTGATAATCACTTCTGCTATATTTTCCTCTTTATCTTTGGGTATGTTCTGGAATCTCAAATAGTGCACAGCTTTCTCCAGGGCAGCAACTGCTTCAGTTTTTAGTGCTTCAATTTTTTCCCCAGTATCTTCTGATTGATCTTCCACCTTCTGAATTCTTTGTTCATTTTTAAGAATCATTTGTTGATGAGCCTCAAATTGTGTCTTTATATCAAGCATTTGTTCATTTAGCTTATCAAAATGGCTTTTTGTTTCTTGATGATTCTTCTGCATTATTTCTTGCATTAGTTGTAGAGTTGTGTGCATCTCTTTTTGGAAATTGTTTGCCTTCTCTCGTTGTAACATTGCTTCAATAGATCCCTGACTTGATGGACTAGATGTTCCAAAAGAGGGTGCAGAAGCAGGGTTTTTTGTAATTTTAGTAAGATTCGGTGTGCTCATTGTTCAATCAAGCAAGTTTTGTAAATCCACAGGGAGAAAAGAAAAAAAGAAGAAAAGAGAAAGAAAGAAAAAAAAACAAGCCAACTGCTTTCGGCTATAATCCAACTTTAGAAAAAGTTCCACTACTTTAGGCTATAATCCAACTTTAAAAAGAGCCAACTGTTTTAGGCTATAATCCAAGTTTAAAAAGGAGCCAACTGCTTTAGGCTATAATCCAGATTTAAAAGGGAGCCAACTGCTTTAGGCTATAATCCAAGTTTAAACAAGGGCCAACTGCTTTAAGCTATAATCCAACATTAAAAAAGAACCAACTGCACAAATCTAATCCAGATATTTCTGTCAGTTCAAAGATGTAAGAAAAAACCCTCTGTCTCTAGTTTCTATAATAGTTATGTCTAGAGGTAAAAGATGTAGTTATTAAAAAAATCCTTGTTTTTTTTAGAGTCACAGAATGTTCTTTGTTAGTAATGGGGGACTTTAATTACCCTAACATCAACTGGGAGACAAACTCTGCACCAAGTGGAAGATCAAACATATTCCTGACAAACGTAGCAGAAACCTTTGTCTCAAAAAAAGTAGAGAAGGGAACTAGGGGATCTGCCATATTGGACTTAATTCTCACTAACAGAGATGAAATGATAGAAGGTGTTGAAGCCATAGGAACCTTGGGGGGAGGAGTGATCATGCAATATTGGAATTCAACATTATGCAAGCACAAGCAATAGAACATAGTCAAACTAGAGTCCTGGACTTTAAGAAAGATAATTTCAATAAACTTAGAAAGAGCTTGGGAAAGATTCCATGGATGAGAATCCTTAAGGGGAAAACAACTCAAGCTTTCAAAATTGAAATTTTGAAAAGTGAAATTATAAAAGCCCAATTTAGCACAATACCAATGAAGAGAAAAAATAACAGCTCTCAAAACAAACTAGCATGGCTGCATAATGAACTCTCTGATAAATTGAAACACAAAAAGGACAAGTATAAAAAGTGGAAAGAGGGGCACACAACTAAGGAGGAATATCAGCAAATAGCCTGAGCCTACAAAGACAAAGTGAGGAAAGCTAAGGCTCAAAATGAACTAAGGCTTGTGACAAAAGTCAAAAATAACAACAACAACAACAACAACAAAAGCTTCTTTCAACATGAAAACAAGAAGAAAAAACTTAGGGAAATGATTGGTCCATTAGTGAGAAAAAGTGGCAAGAAGGTGACAAGCAACAGGGAGAAAGCAGAACTACTTAACTTGTTTTTTGCATCTGTCTTTACACAAAGGCAAAAACCAGTCCAACCTATCAAAAACAGTACCATAAAAAATAGTTTGGAAACACAAGTTAAGATAGGCAAGAAAATGATAAGGGAGCACCTGTCCACCCTAGATGAGATCAAATCACCAGGACCAGATGGATTACACCCCAAGTGTTGTGTCCTGGGCCTTGCTGAGTCAATCAGCAAGGCTCAGGAAACCTGCAGGACAACTGCAAAGACCCGGGCAGACCACGTGTTTGCCCGGGACCGGTTGTAGAGATGGCATGTTGCCATTTTCTCGCTTGTTTCTGTTCAGCAAATGTCTTCAATAAAGAACATCTTTTGCACCAACTGCCTTGTCTTCATGTCTGCCTTGCGAACAAAACATTGGTGACCAAGGTGGGATTCTCCGTTGGGAATCCCGAAGACACAGAAGTAGGCCTACTCACCTAAAGGCCTGACGAGCGGAGAAGTTCGGCGTCCAGTGGAAGTGACTGCCTGCCAGCATGAAGACGCTGAAGGTGAGCTCGGCTTCAAGGGACCCCTTCTCACGCCTTGAAGCGGAAGGAATCGAGGAAAAGCCACCGCTTGCCAGTACAAATACGCTGGAAACGGGCTCGGCTGTGTGGGATCCCTTCCCCGAGAAGTGCGGCGTCCAGGAGAAGCAACCACCTGCCAGTATGCATACGCTGGAGGTGGGCTTTTGGCTTCGTGGGACCTCTTCTCCAAGAAGCGCGGCGTCCTGGAGAAGCAGCCACCTGCCAGTACGCAAACGCTGGAGGTGGGCTTGGCTTCGTGTGACTCCTTCCCATCCCTTCCTCCTTCCTTGCGGCGAGAGACGTGGACGAGGCTATCAGTCACAGCAATGTCCAAGCTGGGCCGTCTTGTCGAGTACAACACTTCGCGACCCAGAACCCTCCAGCAGCAGTCCCCGTCCATTAAGAAGTCATGAGAGAGGCCTCCGGAGAAGATTCCGAGGACAGACTTCAATCGTTGGGGGCAAGAAGACTTCAAGAGCGCAGAGGACAGATGCCTGCATCCTGGCGGTGTTTCGGCTGTGGGAGTCGCCACAGGAGAGCCGACTGCCGTTCTCCTTCTGCTGTGCCGGGCATGTGGCAGGCAAGGCCATATTGCATCCGCCTGCTGGGGTCACCAGAAATGGAGGTCTCCTAATGAGTTGCCTCTGAAAGGTACCAAGGGCCCCAGCCAACACAGAGTGGGGGTCTGCGCATCCCGTAGGGTTCACCGGCCCCTTAAGAAACAACTGCGCATGGTTGTTAAGTTGCAGGGAGTTCCCCTGGCCATGGAGCTGGACACAGGGTCCGCTCTTCTTATTATTGCTGCTGACACCTTTAATACAGGTTGTTCCAGGAGTGGCTCACGAGTCCAGCTCAGGCCCTCCAAGCTTTTCCTCCCTGACGTTCAGGTTTCATGAGTCAGTGTGCAGGGGGAGGCCACGCTAAGAGTTCAGCGTAAGGAATGCGATGGCCGCCATTCCACGGTCTATACCGACCACAAGCCTTTGCTAGGGTTGTTGCAACCAACAAACAAACCCCACATATCATCTCACCCAGGATGCTGAGATGGTCAAGTTTCTTGGTAGCGTATGATTACAACCTGGTTCACAAACCAGGCACTGAGATGGGCCACACTGCTGGCCTAAGTAGGTTACCTCTTAAACAAATAGAGGCAGACCCTGCTCCTGCTGTGCATATTCTGTCTATTCAGGACTTACCAGAATCTCCCCTCAATGCTAGGGATGTGGCTGCAGAAACTGCCACTGATCACACACTTGCACGCGTGCTGACATGTGTGTTGTCAGGATGGCCTGACACGTGTCCTGGTAATGCTTTCCAGAGTTTCTGGTGCAGGAAGCATGAATTGTTCACATTCAAGGGGTGTATCCTGTGGGGCAATCGAGTAGTCATCCCAGCCTCATTGAGGACTAGAGTCTTGCTCTCTCTTCATGAGGGACATCCGGGAATAGTAAGGATGAAGGCGCTTGCGTGCAGCCATCTTTGGTGGCCTGGACTCGATAAGGACATCGAGGCCCAGGTTCAGGAATGTCAGGTGTGCCAGCAATCACGGCCAGAAATGCCCCAGGCCCCTGTACATAGGTGGGAGGAGACACTTACTCCATGGTCACGTGTCCATATAGATTATGCTGGGCCCTTTCAGGGGCAATTCTTCCTCCTCCTTGTGGATAGCCATTCCAAGTGGCTAGAGGTTGTTCCGGTGTCCTCCACCACTACTGCCAGGACCATCCAAGTGATCAGAGGAATCTTCGCTTCCCATGGCCTTCCTGATGTTTTAGTTTCAGACAATGGTCCCCAATTTACCTCTTCTGAGTTTCAGGCATTCCTCCAAGCCAACATGATCCGGCATGCCACGTCTGCTCCTTTTCACCCTGCCACAAACGGTCAGGCTGAACGCATGGTGCTCACCATGAAAGATGCATTAAAGAGAATCACTCAAGGACCCTGGCATCACAGGTTAGCTGATTTTCTTCTCACACACCGCACCACACAGTAGCATGCACAGCTACTGGAAAGAGCCCAGCTGAACTCCGCTGGGGTCGCAGACTGATTACAAAGCTGGACAGGCTCCACTCAGACCGGGTGGCTTCACAGGTGTCGCAGCCGCGGGCACCTAGGAGACTTCAAGTGGGTGATCCCGTTAGGACCAGGAACTATGGGCAGGGGCATCTCTGGGTACCTGCTGTAATCTCTAAAGTCTCTGGGCCTCTGTCATACAAAGTGGTCTTGGATGATGGGCGTGTCCTAAGGCGCCACATAGACCAGCTGCGTTGGCGGATGCCAGGCCAGCATTCCTCCCCTGACTCCGCTCTCGGGGGAGAGGGGGACCCCAATTACGATTGTGGATCACAGTCTCTCCAAGCAGGGGGGTCTCCAGATGCTCCAGATGAGGGTCTTGCCATGGAGGCAGATCCTGACTCTGGCATAGAAGCAGGGAGTTCTGCCATGGAGGCGACTCCTGACCCTGGCAGAGGTCCCTGGCTTAGGGCAAATGGCCATAAATCGGCTACTCAGGGCACCCCTGCTGCTGGCCTTGGGCCTGAAGGACATTGCTCCCAAGGGGAGTTCCAAGGGTTTTCGGGGAACTCCACCCCACCAAGGAACTCAGGGAACTCGACCCCTCCAAGGAAATCTGGTTTAGCGGATCCAGCCAGTCAGCAGTCAGGGGGAACCCCTGAGTCTTCTGGGCGACAAAGTCCTGGTTTGTTGTGCGCAAACCGGGAGCAAGCACTCCAGGCACCCAATACACTTCCCCCAAATACCATCACACCTGTACCTAATCCGGCTCCACGGAGATCGGAGAGGGCCAAGGGTCCTCCTAAATATTTGAATGAGTATGTGCGGTCCCTGCAGGGCGATTTTTGTCAAAAAGTGAAAGAACGTGGACTGACTTGAATCCCACTGGGCCAGGTTACTCGGGGTACGGGGAATAGCCAGGTTGCAATTTGGACTAAATGTAACATGGTACTGGTTATTGGCAGGGACGGCATTGTCCAAGCCAAGGGCGGAGGGGTGTTGTGTCCTGGGCCTTGCTGAGTCAACCAGCAAGGCTCAGGAAACCTGCAGGACAACTGCAGAGACCCGGGCAGACCACGTGTTTGCCCGGGACCAGTTGTAGAGACCCGGGCAGACCACATGTCTGCCTGGGACCCAGACAGGCTGTCTCCAGCCTCGTGCGCATGCGCGAGGCGGGAGAATAGCCTGCATTCATTGGTTGAGCCTCCCCTTGCAGGGGAAGTATAAAAGGGCATGTTGCCATTTTCTCGCTTGCTTCTGTTCAGCAAATGTCTTCAATAAAGAACATCTTTTGCACCAACTGCCTCGTCTTCATGTCTGCCTTGCGAACAGAACACCAAGGTTCTCAAGGAACTGGCAGATGTGATCTCAGAATCACTGAACTATATCTTTCAAAGATCCTGGCACACCGGGAAACTACCGGAGGACTGGAAAAGAGCTTCTTCAAAAAAGGAGGGAAAATGGATCCAGGAAACTACAGACCTATCAGCCTGACTACAATACCTGGGAAGATTCTGAAAAAGATAATCAAGCAACGAATCAGTGAACACCTAGAGGCAAACAAAGTCATTACTAAAAGCCAACATGGGTTTGTCAAAAACAGATCATGCCAGACAAATCTTATTGCATTTTTTGACCAAGTGACAAAATTAGTGGACCAGAGGAATGATGTGGATATAATTTACTTGGACTTCAATAAGATATTTGATAAAGTAGACCACAACCTACTACTTGATAAGATAGAAAAATATGGGTTAGACAGCATCACCACCAGATTGATTTGGAGCTGGCTGACCAGCCGTACTCAGCGTGTGGTCCTCAATGGAACTGCATCTACATGGAGGGAAGTGTGTAGTGGGGTGCCCCAGGGCTCTGTTCTTGGCCCAGTGCTCTTCAAATCTTCATCAATGATTTGGATAAGGGGATAGATGGGGAACTCATCAAATGTACAGACGACACTAAGCTGGCAGGAATAGCCAACGCTCCAGAAGATAGGCTTAAGATACAGAAGGATCTTGACAGACTTGAACATTGGGTGCTATCTAACAAAATGAAATTCAATGGTGAAAAAAGTAAGGTTCTACATTTAGGCAAGAAAAACCAAATGTAGAAGTACAATATCGGTGGTACCTGGCTCAATAGTAGTAACTGTGAGAGGGATCTTGGAGTCCTAGTGGACAATCACTTAAATATGAGCCAGCAGTGTGCTGCAACTGCCAAAAAAGCTAACACAGTGCTAGGCTACATTAACAGAGGGATAGAATCAAGATCACGTGAAGTATTAATACTTTATAACACCTTGGTAAGGCCACACTTGGAATACAGCATCCAGTTTTGGTCATCACAATGTAAAAAAGATGTTCAGACTCTAGAAAGTGTACAGAGAAGAGCAACAAAGATGATTAGGGGACTGGAGGCTAAAATATATAAAGAGAAGGACTAGGGGTGACATGATAGCAATGTTCAAATATCTCATGGGTTGTCACAAAGAAGAGGGAGTCAAGCTATTCCCCAAGGCACTTGAAGGCAGGACAAGAAGCAATGGATGGAAACTAATCAAAGAGAAAAGTAACCTAGAACTAAGGAGAAATTTCCTGACAGTTAGAACAATTAATCAGTGGAACAACCTGTGTCCATAAGTTGTGAATGCTCCACTACTGGAAATTTTAAAGAAGAGACTGGACAATCATTTGTCTGAAATAGTATAGAGTTTCCTGCCTGAACAGGGGGTTGGACTAGAAGACCCCCCAAGGTCTCTTCCAACTTTATTATTATTATTATTATCTTTTATTCATTAGACATGAACCTCAGTCAACTGAACATTCAAATTGGCAGGCGCTGATGGTTGACACGGGTTGCTACCAGCATCCTAGGTGTCAACCAGGTACCTCCTTAAAATATAAGATGTTCCAAGTAGCATAGTTTTTTGTAACATTGCTGGAGTTATTGCAGGAAGCTGCAGTTTCTTGATGTATTTTGCAAAGTTTTTGGACATAGTTCCCAGTGTCCCGATGACAATAGGTATCACTGTTACACATTTCATCGATGGCCAGGTCGCGATACTTCATAATTTTTTCAGTTCTTTTTCTTCGACTCTGGCATTTCCTGGTACAGCGATATCAATCAATCTATTATTATTGTTATTGTTGTTGTTGTTGTTGTTATTATTATTATTATTATTATTATTATTATTATTATTATTATTATTATTATTATTATTATTATTATTATTATTATTATTATTATTATTATTATTATTATTAATAATAATAATAATAATAATAATAATAATAATAATAATAATAATAATAATAATAATAATAATAATAATAATAATAATAATAATAATCATCATCATCATCATCATCATCATCGCACAGTCAGCCAGATGTTCAGACTGGATTTGGCATTTTTGCCTACCTATCGAGTCCTTCCCAAGGACCTGGGATAGGCAGATGTGGATGTTTGATGGTATTACAGATCTCGTCACAGGATGGAGGCGGTTCCTAGTAAGGCTGCCTTTTGCAATTGACTGATGGCGAATTTGTCAATGCCGATGATGGTGTTCAAGTGGTGCTCCAGTTGTTTTGGGATTGCACCCAAGGCGCCTATTACTATTGGTCCTACCCTTGCTTGCCTTTGCCACAGTCTTTCTATTTCTATTTGTAGGTCTTTGTATTTTGTTATCTTCTCCAGTTCTTTCTCGTCTATTCTGGTGTCTCCAGGCACTGCCACGTCCACTATCCAGACTTTTCTGTCTTTCTTATCGACAATTGTTAAGTCCGGGGTGTTATGTGGCAGGTGCTTGTCCGTTTGAATTCTGAAGTCCCAGAGCAGTTTAACTTTATCATTTTCTATGACTTTCTCTATTTTATGATCCCACCAGTTCTTGCTTACAGGCAAATGATATTTCTTGCAGATCTTCCAATGCACCATTGTTGCTACTTTGTCATGCCGCTGCTTGTAGTCAGTCTGTGCGATCTTCTTGCAGCAGCTTACCAGGTGGTCCACTGTTTCTTCAGCTTCTTTGCATAGGCGGCACTTACTGTCTGTTGCTGTCTTCTCAATTTTGACTTTGTATGCATTTGTCCTTAAGGCTTGGTCTTGTGCAGCCAGAATTAGTCCCTTGGTCTCTTTCTTCAACTTTCCTGCTCTTAGCCTTTGCCAGGTCTTGTTATTATCTGCTTTCCCAGCTATTTTTTTTAATGTACTGGCCATGTAGTGCTTTGTCTTCCCATGCCTCTTTTCTGTTCTTCATTTGGTCTTTCGTGTAGGCCAGTTTGGTCTCTCCAGTAGTCAGTAAGCCTTCCTGATATACTAATTTCAGTGCATCTTCATCATTGTCCTTCAGATATTCTTCCAAAGCCATTTTTTCTTCTTCAACCATCTGATGTACTTGCAGCATTCCACGTCCACCTATTTGCCTTGGTAGATAGAGTCTGTCAATGTCACTGCGTGGATGAAGGGCATGATTCATTGTCATTATTTTTCTGGTCTTCCTATCCATTGCTTTTAGTTCTGCTTGAGTCCAGTCCACTATTCCAGCTGTGTATCTAATGACTGGAATTGCCCAGGTGTTGATTGCCTTCACGGTATTTCCTCCATTGAGTTTGGACTTTAAAGATCTTCTTCACTCTCTTGAAGTATTCACCTCTAATCTTTTTCTTGACTTCAGTGTGCTTGATGTTGTCAGCTTGAAGGATACCCAAGTATTTCTAGTAATCTTCCTCATCCAGACTCTTAATGTTATTTTCATGGGGCATCTTGATTCCTTCTGTTTTCACTATTTTTCCTTGTTTGACAGTAAGTGTGGCACATTTGTCCAAGCCAAACTCCATTGCAATATCTTGGCTATATATACGGACAGTGTTCAGCAGCGATTCTATTTCAGATGATGTTTTTCCATACAGCTTCAGATCATCCATGTAAAGGAGGTGGGATAGTCTGGCAGATGTTTTTGATGTTTGATAGCCATGTCCTGAATTATTCAGTATTGTTGACAGAGGAAACAGTGCAATAACAAATAGTAGTGGTGATAGTGAATCTCCTTGAAATATTCCTCTCCCAATCTTTCACCATTGACCTGCAACTGTGTCTTCCATTGTGCCATCGATCTTTGCACAGATTTTCTGATGTTTCTGATGTTTCTACTGTTATTTCTAGGCACTTGATTATCCAGTCATGTGGCAGAGAGTCAAATGCCTTTTTGTAGTCAATCCATGCCACATTCAGGTTGCTCTTCCTTTTCTTGCAGTTTTCCAAGATCATTTTGTCTATTAGGAGTTGATCTTTTGTTCCTCTGCTATTGGGGCGGTTTCCTTTCTGCTCGGGTGGAAAGAGATTGTTTTCAACTAGATGCTGTTGTACTGCATCAGCTACCGCACCAGTTAGCAATTTGAAAGTTGTTGGTAAGCAGGTAATTGGCCTGTAGTTGCCTGGTGTTGCCCCTTTTGCTGGATTTTTCATTATTAGGTAGGTTTTCCCAGTTGTTAGCCATTTTTCAATTTCTCCTCCTTGTAGTATATTGTTGAACTACTTGGCAATGAGTGGGTATATAACAGTTAGATGTTTCAACCAAAACCCATGCAATTCATCTTCACCTGGTGCTGACCAATTTTTGATCTTCCTTGCTCTTTTTTCTACAATTTTTGTTGTTATTACTAGTTCTTTCATTTCAACTTCTGTTTTATTTGCATCCACCTCTTTTAACCAAGCCGCATCCTTGTTGTGTTTCTTTGGGTTATCCCATATCTGCTTCCAGAACTGCACTGTTTCTTCCTTGTCAGGTACTGACTGATTCATTACAGTTTCTCCATTGATGGATTGGTAGAAACGTTTCTGATTGGATTGAAATGGGAGGTTCTGCCTATAATTTGCAATTCGAGCTTCGTATCTATTGATTTTCCCGGCTATAGCTGTTATTTGCTGCTTTATTATTTCCAGTGCTTCCTTGATCTTCCTTGTTTCTAAGTGGTATTTCTTGATTAGGTATTCTTTCTTGTTCTTCAGCTTCTTTTCTTTCATCTGTTCTAGCTTGCTTGCATGTGATCTTAACTTGCTGATCTTATTTTCTAGTCTAACCTTCCATTTTTGTGGTGCAGTGTTTGTTTGTTTTTCTTCTTTGTTGATTTTGCATCCCAGGTATTCAGTTGTAACTGCAGCTGTGCTGTACATTAGTTGGTTTGTTTCTTGCAGTGAATTGGTGCTTATACTTGATATTGCAGTATTTGCATCTTTTAATGCTTGTGCTAGCTGTTTCTTTGGAACAAGCTTCAGTGCAGGCAGCCTTATTCTGTTGTTTTTCTGCTGTTCTAGATGCTAAGTTATTCAACCAGGGCCAGCAGCTGCAGAACTACTGGAAGAAAAGGTGTTTACCTGTCACAAATACACAGTGATTGAAAACAAAGAAATAATGATCTGTTATTACAGATCAAGTCCAACAAGAAGAGGATATCTAAAACGAATGCACCAGTTCTGGAAAGAACAACATCCAGAATCAAAAATAACAGAACAGAGACTAGCAGATCAATGCCGATTTATAATACGGAAGGGGCGTTGTCTTACCTGAATGCCTTTTCTCAGCATGATGAATGGAGAATCCACGAATGGGTTAACTCTGACCTCCTGCCCAATTAGACCATGTCAGTCAAAGTTGCCACGCCTGTCCTGGCTCAGGTCACGCCCCCAGTTTCGAAGAGGGCGAAGCAATGACTGTACGACGTGTTGGCTCCCAGATCCCAGATGACTGCGCAGAAAGGGATGGGTGTGGATTCTCCATTCATCATGCTGAGAAAAGGCGTTCAGGTAAGACAACGCCCCTTCTCCAGCATGAAGAATGGATAATCCACAAATCGGACATACCAAAGCCCTACTGTCCCTATGGGTGGGAAGCAGACTGGGCCAGTGTCCCTGTCGCCAGCACCACTTGCTGTAGTACCCTGCGACCAAAAGAGGCCTCCGCCGAGCCAAACTTATCAAGCTTATAATGGCGTAAAAAAGGGGAAGGCGAAGACCACGTCGCCGCCCTACAAATGTCAACTATGGAGGCCTGTGTAGTCCATGCTGCAGAGGTAGCAGCACTTCAAGTGGAATGCGCCGTCACATGATGTGGAACCGATAAGGAGCACGCCTAATACGCCTCCGCAATACATGCCCGGATCCACCTGCCAATGGTAGAAGATGAAACCTTCTGACCCTTAGAGGCTGGCTGGAATGAGATAAAAAGGGCTTCAGATCTGCGAAAGGGCACAGTCCGCTTGATGTAATATCGCAATGCCCTGTGGACATCCAAAGTGTGCCATTGTCGTTCCAATTCATGAGACGGGTTGGGACAAAATCCGGCAACACAACTTCCTGCGCCCTATTAAACAAGGTGTTAACCTTGGGAATAAAGGAGGGGTCTAAACGTAGGACCACCCTGTCCGTATGAAAAACACACAGGTCCTCTCTGACAGAAAGAGCTGCTGGCTCTGAGATACGCCTGGCCGAAGTAACTGCGACCAAGAAGACGACCTTGAGAGACAAGGATCTAAGGTTGCAGCTCCTAATAGGCTCAAAAAGTGACCCGGTAAGGGCCTGCAAGACCTGCGGCAACTCCCAAGTTGGATACCTATGTACCACGGGCGGTCTACTGTTGGTGACCCCCTTGATGAAGGAGCGGACCGTGGGGTGTTGAGCCAGTGGTTCTGCGTTATCACAGGTAAACACTGTGGACAGAGCCGCGACCTGTCTGCGTGTAGTGTTGGAAGCCAAGCCCTTGTTAACACCCTCCAACAGATAGTCCAAGAGCCGTGGAATAGTCACCTCTGAGAGAGCCAGGTGATGGCTTTCGCACCAACGGCAGAAATTCCTCCATGTGAGTCATAAATGCAATTGGTCGCCGGCCTCCGGGAGGCTTGAATCATGGAGATCACTCCCGATGAGTAGGAGTCTTGAGTCAATAGCCGGCGTTCAAGTGCCAGGCGGTTAACTGGAGCCACTGAGTCTCTGGGTGATGTATGCCTCCCTGTATGAGCCTTATCCGATCCGGAGGAATCCTCCACGGAGGGCCACTGATAGGCTCACGAGGTCGGCAAACCACGGTCGTCTCGGCCAGTGCGGTGCAATGAATATGACCTCTGCCCGTTCCTGCAGTACCTTCCTGATGACTGCCGGGATCAGAGGGAGAGGTGGAAAGGCATACAGCAGGCCCTGTGGCCATGGGCTGCGAAGGGTGTCCACCCTCTCTGCTCCCGGAGAGGGGAACCGGGAGAAGAATCTTGGGAGCTGGGAGTTCGCTGGTGAGGTGAACAGATCCAGAACCGGTCGCCCGAACCTCTCTGATATCTCCTTGAAGAGATCCGGGTGTAGGCCCCATTCTGAGTGGTCTACTGTAGCCTGGCTTAAGTAATCCGCCTGCCGATTTGCCTCTCCTGAGATGTGTTCGGCCTTCAGGGAGAGATTGTGCTCTGCCCAGGATCCGAATAATTGAGCCTCGGCTATGAGAGACCGGGATCGAGTACCGCCTTGACGGTTCACATGGGCTTTTGCCGCCACGTTATCCGTGAGGACTAGCACGTGATGCCTCGCAATCTCTTTGCGGAAGTGGCGGAGGGCCAGATGAATAACTCTGAGTTCCAGCCAATTGATGTTGTGCTTCAGGTCTGACCGGGACCACCAGCCCTGAGCCAACTGAGACTGGAAATGTGCTCCCCAGCCAAACAGACTAGCATCTGTAGTCAGGGTTAGCCGAATGGGATCTTTGAATAGCGATCCTCTGGCTACCGCTGGGGAGGTCCACCACAAAAGGGATCCTAGGGTCTGTATTGGTAATGGCTGTTGAAGTAGCAAAAACGGAGAAATTGCCGGTGGTTTGGATGTATCGGTATGTGGAGATATGCCTCCGTCAGATCTATTGATGTCATGAAGTCTCCCCGTCTGATGCTGGCCAAGATGGACTGGAGCGTCCGCATTTTGAACTTCCGGTATGAAAGATGGGAGTTCAAGCCCTTGAGGTCGAGTATCGCCCTCCATCCCCCTGAGGCCTTTGGAACGAGGATGGAGT
The DNA here is from genome assembly GCA_023970755.1 of Azemiops feae. Taxonomy (NCBI): domain Eukaryota; kingdom Metazoa; phylum Chordata; class Lepidosauria; order Squamata; family Viperidae; genus Azemiops; species Azemiops feae. The sequence goes on along the minus strand of JALGBA010000730.1, from coordinate 212,664 downwards.
AAAAGCCTCTTTTTGTTGTTGTTGTTGTTGATGATCCTCTGGCATCTTCTCTATGGCTCTTATATTTAACAGGTGCTGAATGGCTTCCTTCATAAGGCCCTTTTTGACTGGGTTCCTTGGAGGGGGACAGGACAGAAAGCGTCGAGGGGGCCAGGTCACAAACTCCAGAGACAATCCGTCTCTGATGGTGCTTAACACCCAAGAGTCCGTGGTCGTGGTCGTGGTCTCCCATTGGTGGAGAAAGTATGTTATGTTATGGGAAAGTATGGGAAAGGTCCCTGAGTCATTTAGACTTACGAAAGGGACGGCCGCCCCTGCCTCGAAAAGACCGCTTACCCTGAACCTGGGGTCTGGATCTGTCTCTATAGCCGGACCGGTCAAATGAGCGGTCCGAACCGGCAGGAAAAGGCCGGGAGGCCTGGCCTGAGGAGGGATCTGGTCCGGAATGAAAGGACTGCCGGCGGGTGTACGGGAAAAACCATCGGCCCGACCTCTTTGAAAGGTGGGAAATTACCCTCCGTTTCTCTCTGTTCTCTATTAAATAGGGAATCAGGGCCTCCCCAAAGAGACGGCTGCTGCGGTACAGGGCGGCGGCCACTCACCATTTGTGCTTGGTGTCGGCCCTCCAATTCCTGAGCCATAGTAACCTGCGTGCGGCGATGCTGGAGGATATGGCACGAGCCAAGAATCTGGCGGCATACAGAGACACATCTGCCACATATTCCCAGGCCGCCATTAACTTAGTTAAGTCCTGATGGACTCTTACCTCCTCAGGAGGAATTCTGGCCTGGAGTTGGCAGAGCCAGATGACAGAGATCCGGGCGAAGAAGGAAGTTGAGGTAGACGCTCTTATTGCCCAAGCCGAAGCCTGGTGTGCCCTGCGGAAGGAAATCTCAGACTTTTTATCCTCGGCCTTCAAGACCTCCGCCATATCCCCTGGCACCTTGGAGTCTGAAAACAAAGGGGTTAAGGACTCGTCCACCTCAGGCACTTCCAGCATCTCATTCAAGACCGGCACCGTGTCAATCAACTTATGGTCGATTCCCCCTATTGAGGGAAAAGCACCTGGGGACTCCCATTGCTCCTGAATGGATTTCAAGAACATGGGGGGGCAAGGGATTTGTTTGTGTATCACAACCGGTTCAGAAAACAACGGGTCCGTGTCCTGGCTAGGAGCCTGTTCAGGTACCTGTTCAGGTACCGATGGCTGAACCGGATTTATCTTACTGGTCACACAGGCCTTGCGGAGCAGGGACGGAAAGAGCATGGGATTAAACAAGCCTACGAGAGGAGGAGGTTCCTGAGGAGGTTGCTCATCGTCCGACCACTGCCCCTCCGCATGGCTATACTCCGCATATTCCGAGACACCGCTGGCAAAGGAGTGAGGTGGTGAATCTGATTCTGGGTATTGGAGAGCGCCGGACCTCGAGAGGTCTGGTGATGCCGTGGAGACCATGGGAGCGGAGGCCACTTGTGTATGCCCCGTGGGCGCCATAGCCTGAGCAACTGCCTGGGAAACCATAGCCTGTAGATGAGCTTTGAAGAATGGGTCCTCCAGATCGCGAAGCCCCGCTGCTGTGGGGGTAAAAGTGGCAGTTGGAGCCTGCACTTGGCCCGGGAAGGATGATCCCTCAAGAGGTCGAAGCCCCACTGCAGTTGGAGTAAATGTGGCTTCTGGTGCCTTAGGATCCTGAGGCCCCTGTTTCTCTTCAAAGAGAGAAAAGTGCTCCTGATAATGGCCAGTTGAAAAAGCCCCTTCGGAGTCCCGTTCTGGGGACCATATGGGTGCGGGGGGCTCAGGGTGTGGGCCACAAGGCAGTGTCGCCATTGTGGTAGGGGGCGGATTGACCGTCTCCCCTACAGCCAGTTTTGGTGCACGGGAGAACTGTTTCTCCAAGGCACGATGCCTGCAGCTGGCCTGTTTGTCGGCCGCCTTGGAGGCTCGCTTGTTTGAGCCGGCCTTAGTTTTGGCCTTGATTTTTGCAGTTGCCTCCTGACTAGAGGACTTATGCTTTGTGTGTCCACCTGAAGTGGAAGCCTGTGGCTCAGTGTTATCTGCCATTGTAAAGCGAGAGTTTTCAGTGGGGTGCTGAAGCGTCTCGGTCTGCAAGAGATGCGGCTGATAACCACCAAGGTGGGACCAGCCTGCACATGGATCTGTGATAGTCCGGCCCACCGGCAAACACGGAGTCACACTTAGCGATGGATGTCGCACGTCACTTAGCGATGATGAAACTGAGCGTGGGAGACCTATCGTTGAGGTCAAGTTCGCATTTAGTGACGGGATCACACATGTCTCACTTAGTGACGGCAAGCTCAGTATTGACCGTTCACTAGATGCAGACTATGGCAACAGGCTATAACTGGCAAGGCCCAAATGAGCGTTGAGTGATGATTGTTAGAAGAGAGCAACTGATGCTGGGTCCAATTTTGTTAGGCCTGGTGTGTACAAATACAGGGGGCCACAGTATCCATGCTGCAATATAGGGTCAAGCAGAGCCCTCGTGGCCAGCAGCAAGTAAGGCCTAAAATGGCAAGCAACCAAAGGCCTGATTAGAATCAGAATCCCCTGACACACACTGAATAATGATTCCAACAGGAGGAATGCAAATGAGTGGCCTTTTGGATCACTCCCTCCCCTGATCCGTCCCTTGCTGCAGACTAAAATGGCGGCTGCCAGTAATCCGGACCAGGGGAAAATGAAAGTAAGCTGATTTAGTTGCTTTGTCCAGGAAAAGACAGTTTTCCTTGAATCCTGGTTAAATTAAGAGCTGCCAAGCCTCCCTTTTGGTCCTCTGAAGAGAGAATAAATAAATAAATAAATAAAGGAGAAATGGGCCGTTCACCATGCGGGGCCCACAATTGGCTAAATAATTTCAAGGCCCAAGGCAGCCTAGATAACAGGAAGCACTCCCTTCAAACTGCTCTCTTTAAAAGATAAATCAGTAATTACGAGTAATGACTATAAGGAGCCGGATCGGCCGAGTAATTTTCAAGGCCTGAAGAACGGGGAACTCTTTTCCCCCCAAAAGGTTCACTATAAGCAAGAAATCAGCACTGACAACAATGAAATAGAGAGGGGGGGGGAGAGGCACAAAAATCAACAAGAATCCACGAATGGAATAAACTTAATAAAACCTGCTGTTCTCAAGTAACTGGGAGCCAAATCTACCACGTCTGTCTGGGCTGAAGACCAAATCGAAACTGGGGGCGTGACCTAAGCCAGGACAGGTGTGGCAACTTTGACTGACTTGGTCTAATTGGGCAGGAGGTCAGAGTTAACCCATTCGTGGATTATCCATTCTTCATGCTGGAGAATAAAGTATTCACAGAAACAGAATTGGACAAACTGCAAAGGTTTACCCAGGGCAAAGAAATCAAAGCCTTGCCAGAAGTAATTCAGAATGTAGAGGCAAACCAGGGGCAGTTGGCAGTGAAGGAATCCAGCAGAGATATACAACTGTTCTCATTTGGAAACCAGACACCTCTTCCTCAGGAAGAACAAAGCCCTCTAACTAAAGAAATAAAAGAATTGAAACAAAGAATAACTGAGCATCTAGAACAGCACAAAAACAACATTATTATTATCATCATCATCATCATCATCATCATCATCATTATTATTATTATTATTTACCAATGATGCTCCAGATAAGCTTGATATGAGTCATAAAATTATTAAAGTACCCAATATATATTTAAAGTCTAGATACCTAAAAACTGCTAATTAAGAGTTTAAAAGAGTTTGTCCTATTGTATCATGACATAAAAACAGATTTACTACTACTACTACTACATTTACAACAAAATACTCTTTTTCCATTTCAGACAGTAAGTATATGTCTGTGCCTTTCACTAAGATTACATCATTGAATTTCTTTGGATCAAAGCTTCTTTCTTTGGATAACTGATGCAATGGACATTCACCAATGCAACAGAAGAAACACTTCTCAAAACAAGATTTTTTTTTCTGTTACAATTGTTCAGTACACGATGTATTGATGTTTACATCTTTTAAAAAATTGGCAATTACATTATTTTCCATTCATTAGACTTGAGGGAGATCAGCACGTAGGTGGATGTAAAAATGTCGGTCTATCTATCATATATTAGACCTTCATGGCTGCTGTACTCAGTAAAAGAAATTAATGCAAGGAACTTACACTAATATCAAAGTTTAAGTGAGTTTGATGGACATACTAAGAAAATGTGCACAAGATTGCAGTTTTTAAATAACCTGATGGGATGATATGGATTAAGTAAATAATTATATTACAAATAAATGTGTATAAGGTACATTCTTTTTGAGGTTAGTATGTTGCACTAAAACACTCTAAAACAGCTATGTTATGCATTTTGATTTAGGAAGTAAGCTTAGTCGTTTCATATCACCTACAGAAAATTCTAATTGCAATCAGCTTTAACCTACAATAGCTATATTAGTAACACTACTGAACATTTTAGTTTAGCATATTTTACAATCACAGCTTGCATTGCATTGTTAACTTTATAGCTCAGTTTATCAAGCAAACCTAGAAAAATTACTTTTTTAAAAAAAGGATAAGTTTACTATAGTGCGGGAAGTCAGCCCCCCAGAGAAGGAAATATTAAAAGGGCAGAAAAATATATTTCCTCTAAGGATCTTAAAGAGACAGAAAAGCATGCCCAGGTTATCTTAATAGCCCCAAGTCTGCCTCCCCCAAGCAGAAACCAGTTCTATAGAGATGCAGATGTAAATCCAGGGAGCTAGGAGATTAAGAAGACAAAGACCTAAAATCTGCATACCCCACCTGGGACAAGACATAATAGGATTAAACCACAGATACCAAGGCCCAGAAAAGCACACTCAGACTCAGTTCAAAGTTCATGCCACAGGAACAGGAAACAACTCAAAACAAAAGGCTTCGGAGGGTATAAAAAGCCCACTCCCTACATGTGTTCTCTCTCTTTTCTGCCAGAGCCATCTTTCTGTCTGGCTCTCCTCTCCAATAAACTACAACCTTCTTCCCAAAGCAGTTGCCATGTTTATTCCCAGCTTGGATGAACCAGGATGAAGACTTTTCTTCCAACAATTTGGCACACCAGAATGGGACTTCAAGCTAACCTCTCCAATGGACTGAGACTGGTAAGCCCCATCTTGCTGGCAGCAGACCCCCTTGTGTCTGTGGATGGCTTACCCAGGCCCTGCCCATGTGGAGCCAGGGTAGAAAAGGGAGTTTTGAGTTTGAGCCCAAGGGCTGCTTTGGAAAGAAGGTGAAGGTGAGTACCTCTAAATTTTAACTTTAAAGCCCAGGGGAAGAAAGGAAATGTGTGTATGTCTGTGTGTGTGAGTGAGTGAGAAGACCCTTTTTCCCCAATCACAGTTGGATTTTGCTCCCTCTGGTCTTTCCTAGCCGCAGAAAGGATCTGTTCAAGTGGCAGACCCTGGAAAGCATGGGGGTTTGGCCAGAGCGCAGGACCTTTTGTTAGGGAAAAGGGAGAGGCTGTGTGAAAATGGAATGGAATGAGTGAATGAGAGAATTGGATTTGGGCAACCAGCTGGTAAGGCCCTGGAAGCAAAGCCTAGTTCAGAAGGTGCCAGTACTCACTGCGTAGGGGGCAGCAGGTCCTTCCAGATCCACAAGGGGTCTGAAAACCGGTGGCAGAAAGGAGGTGTCAGTACTCACTGCTTTTCAAAAAGGCGGCAGATCCTCCTGGACTCGCGAGGAGTCTGAAAACCGTGACAGATAGTTCCCAGGGAAGGAGGTAAGGGTACTTCGTCAGGGAACCGAAGTCCTCCCCAGATGCTTTTTCGTCCGAAAAACCGCAGGTTTTTTTTCCTTTTGTACCTGACTGAGCCAAAGTGAGCCTCACATCTGAGAGGGAACATGGGAAGCGGCAGTTCAAAGGTGACAATTAGGACTCCCCTAGGAGATTTGCTCAAAACGAATAGCAAGAGAAATATGTAAACAAAAATGGGCTTTGCTCAGGGCTTTGCTGGGAAACCAATTTGGCTAAATAAAGGTACTTAAAGGGAAATTAAAGTATAAAAATAGTGATTCTATCTCTCTCTCTCTTCTTCTATGCAACCACGTGGTATGTTTAAGATTTGCGCCTTCCCTAATTTGAGTTAACGGAGATTTATAGTGGGAATGACTAGGATGTGTAAAACTAAGACTTCTGTTTCCCTTTTCTGTTCTCTTGTCTTTGTGTATATATGTCTGTCAAAGTCTTTGTTTGTGAGGTAAATGTGACTTTATTGTTTCTAACCCAAAGATAAAAGAATTTTAAAATTCTGCTAGAAATTCTGCTTGAAATAAGCCACCAAAAAAGGAAATATCTCACTCTGTTTGTCTGGCCAACAAACAGAGTGAAGAAAAATGTGTTTTCTTTTTCCTCTCTCTCTACTCTTAAGAACAGCCCAAAGTTACCAGGAGGGAATGTTTTACGTTCATTTGCTGGAAAAGTTTCACTTGCATTTACTGTATATGTTTTATCTATCTATCCTTTTCCTGAAAAATGTGTGTCTAGCTACAAGAGCCTCCTGAAGCTCAAGTATGCTTGTGTGGGGAAATAATTTTCTTAAGTTACTTTTCTTATCCTATCACTAATTGGTGAAACTACTATGAAGCTAATCCTGGAACATATAAGCATTTTTCAATCTCTAAAACAATGTGGTCTATTTTAGAATAAATGTTAAAGGTAGATTCTCCTGCCCCTGAAAAATTGCACATCTTAAAATATTAGGCTTTTAAAATTATTTGGAGCTTTCAGCATTCTCAAGCTGCCCAGCATTTTTTTTTCCAAGTTAGAAGTCCTTGTCTTTAACATGTTGCAAATGTTCAAGTTCAGAAGTGAAACATTTCATGTATGTTCTCTTACCAGAATCCAGCTTTTTTTTGTCCTCATCTGTGATTTCATTTTGTCTGCCTATCTGTTTAATAACTGCAGTATTAATGCCTTTTCAAACTCTGCCTGCAAGCTACCCCCCCCCCCATCTACTTCTCCTTTTCTTATCTCTGTTCTCCATGCTTTTGTCTGCCTCTCCTGGGAGAGTCCACCCAGAAAGGGGGGAGGGGACCTTGTTCTCATGTCTTTCAGCCCTGCATAGATGACCCCCCCAACCTTTGGAAGCAGAGCACACTGACCCAGATGTTGCCTCCATCCATTTGAGCCATGGAATTGGGTTTTGAATTCAGCCATCCACTAAAAAAGCCACCATGCAACCTGAGTGGAACATCTTCCCAAGTCCTACCATTCCACCAGATGCCTGTGAAAAACTGTATTGTAAAGTTTTTCTTTCTTGCCCCATTTGTATTGTAACAAGCCAGTTGAATGTATTCATGGGAGTGATGGTATTTGGGAATAGTTGGCACAGCAAGTACTGAATACCTTGGACTTATGTCTGGTGGGAGGGAAAATCTATCCAGAATGTTTGTATTGCCTGTTTTGTATTAGCAGTTGCACACACACACACACACACACACACCATTCATAACCACACTGAGTCTCTTCCACCTACCTTCAGTAAAGTTCCCCAGGCTGATTTTTGCTCTATTGCACCAAAGCTTTGCATGCACAACTTCCTGAAAATTCCAAGGGGGAGGGAACTAGGCCCCCTCAGGCAATTTGCAATTCATATGCCCTGACTGAGGTAGTAGCAGGAAACAGATCTCCAAACCTAAGCCCTGAATATCTTGCACTGGTGAACTCAGATTGGGAGTCCTAGAGCTCATTATGTGCAATTTAAAGAAAAATTGATAGCTGGCTTGCACGTTGGCTAACCTCAATTGGACATTACAAACCTGGATGCACTGAACTAAGAGCTAAGGCAGGAAACAACCCTTGAAAATGGGCAGCCAGTGGTTATGTACTGAGGCAAACCATGGCTGTGAAGAATTTTGGGAGGAATGTGCAAACCTGACTGGAAGCTCAAAGTGACATCCAACATTTGAAAATAATTGGCACAGAGTATTGGAAACTATAAATTTCTCCTCCACCTAACAAAATTTTTGCCCTGACTTTTAGAACTTTATGGGTTGGAAGCTCCCCTTTTGGGAGCAGGGATCTTTTTCTGCTTGCCTCCATTAGTGTCTTCTTTTTTTGGCTTAACAGTTTACAGCTTGTTTACCAAGTCTCCCTGATCAGATCAATTTTAATCTTGTGCCAGTGTGTCATTCACACATTTGTGGCACAAAGCGGGGATTGTGGGAAGTCAGCCCCCCAGAGAAGGAAATATTAAAAGGGCAGAAAAATATATTTCCTCTAAGGATCTTAGAGACAGAAAAGCATGAGACTTTTCTTCCAACAATAGGTAAGCAGCATGTGATATGAATACAGCCAGTATTTTACAGCAGTGGTTCTGAACATTTTCTTCACCATGAACCCCCCTTTAAATACATTTTGTGGCCACGTGGCCAAACCCAAGATTTAACTCCAGATTTAAATTATAACTTTTTTTCCAGCCTTCGCAGACTTCTTATGAGATTGCAGCCCACCCAGAGATCCATGGACCAGAGATTGAGAACCACTGTTTTACAGTATACCGATTTTGGAAGGACTGTATTGGAAAAATAGCTTGACAGAATCCTCATTCATACAAACAGAAAAACAAACCATCCTATTTTAATGTTTTCACTTAATTTTTCTTCAGAAACAAGAGAATGTTTGTTAAAGACTTTATGAATAGAAATCTGTATTTTCGTTGTGACAGCAGGGGAGAAATACTGATGGACAGATAATTACATTCATGTCCTAACTTATAAAGTGCCTTGTTTATTTTGTGTTGGTATATTTGTAAAAGAAATTTGTATCTCAGCTAGTGAGATGAAATTTAGCCATTTTGTCCTAGAAATCCTACTTAACAATTATGGATTAGCACTACATTTAAATCCTAAATCGTGCAGAATCAATATTTTTTTTCCCCCTCTGGACTGGAAAGATATCAGGATAGTCATTCAGAGTCGGGACTGAGTGGATTGCACATAATGATGCCCGAAAGACTTACAATACTGTATATTTCCATGTTTTGTGGTTGTTACAATGCACATCCAAATTATTTATATTTTCTTCACTGTTAATCTGCTGAAATTCAGAAATGTACGGTATTGCTTTTTTAAATAGTAGAATAAGCTTAATTTGGAAAAGCTTCTGTAGTTTTTGTGTTGAAAAAGATTGCAACATGAAGTTACCATGAATGGAGCCAAAGATGCCCCACAAACCAGTTTTCTCTCGACTTCAAACACAGCGCAACGTAGTGAAAATCAAACTGTGTCACTGCGTTTCTTTATGGACATGAAGCCCTTGCTGTTTTACTATTAAGCGCACAGAGAATGTGTCAGAAAAAGAGATGTTCCAATCTCCAGCGGATCGCGCCCAGGCAGCCGTTTCACCTTCATTTCTCACAGATTTTCTATCCATCATTCAGAGCTGACCTTCCTTCTCAGCTACAATTCCCTCATCAACTCCACTTCTTGAGAAACTGTTTGCGCTTCTTCTGCACTTTTCTGTGGTGCCGGAGGCCTAACCCGTGAAAGCCTCGCAAGACTACGCCTGCCCACGAATAGCTCCTACCTCGCAATTAAAATAGCTCTTGCGCAGTAACCGTGGCATCCGTCTTTGAGGTGGGCAAAATCTTTTTTTTTTGTCGCTTCCCTTAACGGAAATTATAACCGATCCTATATAAATACTTTTCTACAGACTAGTAATAAATATTAAGGTTCGGGAGGATATAAACACTACAAACAGCTTATTTTCATTGATATCACTTAAGTTTCATGATGGAGAAATATGCCCGAGATAAAGATGGAGGAAAATGCCTTAGTGGTTGAAATGGAAAAGAAGGGAGGGAGAAAACTGATGGCGGAGAAGATTAAATATTTTCGGGGTGGAAATTCTCGCGATATCTTAGACGAGGCCGGAAGAGGATAAAGACGGAGTCAGTGGAGTCTCCGGCCTCTCAGTACGCGTGCGTAGGCGTCATTGGGCTGTTCGGCGGTTACGCAGCGGAGTCAGCGTTGGGGGGTTGGAGAATTGATGGTGCAGCGGGAGTAGTAACTGAAGCACCACCACTACTAGGTGAGGGAGGGGGTAATTTCGCTCCTTAACGCCGCAGCTGAGTGGGAAGAACGTAAGCAAGAACAGCCACAGCCGCCACCAGCACCATGGGTGAGTCTCCATCCCGAGCACTTTTCTGCTGCTGGCGAAGGACGGGAGTGGAAATGCCGGCTTGGGCGGGGGCGATGACAGATGGAGGAGCAGATCCCGGGCCCGTTCAGGCACCTTCAGTTTCTTTCTTCGCGCTGCTTCCCGTCGCGGCGAAAGCTGTAGCGGGGGCCGAGTCTCAGCTATCCGCGCTTGCTGCTCGCCCTTCGTGGAGGCTCGCGCCTAACTAGTAGTTAACAAAAACCGCATTTCTTCTTTCTGGCTCCCTCTCTTTTCGGCTGAGGGAGGACAGGTTGGGGGGACGGACAAAGCTCGCCCCAACCTTCCTCTGAATTCCTTGGTGCTCTCGGTTGAAGCTCGTTTTCTTTCCAAAACGAAAGTCTCCCTCCGTCCCCACTTTTGTTCGACGCCTCTCGGTCATTTCTCTCTCAGTTCCCCGCCCTGCTCTCATTCAAGTTGTTCTTCCCCTTACCGGCCCTATTCGTCTTTTCTTTTTCTTTTTTTTCTACTGGGCTTTCGTTCAAGCTTTCGAGTACTCTCACTCTGAAAGGAGAGAATTGCTGGTTGGAACCTCCCGGCGCGCGGACTCATTTCCTGCGTCTTATTTTACGGCGGGTACTTTCTGCGACTCCCCCTCATTTTTAATGCAGGAAACAAACGCTCGAAAACGGAATGCACTCCTCTGGCGCTTTCCTTTTCTTTGCGTCCGTTCTCCGAAACCATTCCTTTTAGCCTCCTAGTTTTGGAATGGATGGAATTTGTTAACAGGAATGCAAGGCACCATAGAAGTTTGGGATGGTAGAAGATTGGGAGGTATCAAAAAATCCCAAAGCAGGAAAAAGGAAGACCAAAATGAACGTGTATTTGGCAGCATAAACAAATCGGGCACATTGCTGTTTTCTCTCTAGTTATAGTACTCTTCTATAAGTTAAAATTGTTACCGTTTTCAAAAGCTACCTATGGATGGGAAACTCTTAATTGTACTTGTGGCCATTCTGCTTGTTTGGTCACACCTTGGAAAGAGCATTCCAGACGATTCTATATAACTATGGTGTGTAGGGTAATTTGAGTTAGCTTACTGTGGTTCCTTCTAAAAATGGCTTTTTTTAAGTTATAAAATTTAAATATTCATTTTTAACATTTTAATGCTAATTTTCTTTTAAAATAAATATTTTGTATTCATGCTAATATTTAGAACTATTCTGAAATACTGATTCATTTTCTAGTTCAAGATTACTCATGTAAAGATTTGTATAACATTTCAGGTTCAGTCATTAAGCTTTGAATATACTTGACCCAGGTAAAACTTTAAATATGACAAAAGTATTAACACTTCACAGATTTGCTTACTTGAGCTATCAGTAATTCCTAAATGTTTCTTGTATTCTAGTGATTGCTTCATTTTAAAACTGGCTTCAGGGAGATGGGAAGACTGATTGGCTGTTTGGAACAAAGTTTGATTGGGTATATCTGGTTTTATTCATAATTAGAGAACTGAAATGCCTTTTGATTTTAATAATTCTACATGGCAAATTTTGATCCAGTTTAATGAAATAAATGCTATTTCTGTTTAAATGCACATGAATCAAAATTCATGGATTTTCAGTCTAGGTTTCAGTTAATATTTTTCATAAAGTTAGATTTAAAGTTAGATTTAATTAGGAAGGAATAGAATGTGCTGAAAGATAAGCACTCACGTTTTATCAAATTGCATTCATTACACAAAGTTTTTCCAAGATAATTATAGAAATTGGATATTTCAAGAATATCTGCAAAAAAATGGACTAATAATGGATTTGATCCAGATTTCACTGATGCTAAAGTAAATCTTGTGTATAAAAGTGGAATTATTTTTGAGCATGACTAATTTTTATGTCTGGTTTATCATACTTTTGAAAATGGCCCTTTAGTCTAATCCCCTTCTCAGTGTAAAATCCAAATTAATGCATTCTGAACAGCTGGCTGTTCATCTTTTGCATAAACACATCCAGTCTGGCAAGATTTGTTCTTGACAAATTTATGTGACTTCTGATAAGTACTGCAGTGTTTCCAGATGCTTCGAGATTACTTTTTTTGATGTTATAGAATCTTCCTAGGTGTCTGCATTTTTATGATTAAGTCTATGGTTCTTTAATTCCTTTTTAAAGACATATACTTGATTCTTCCACTCATATGGTATTTTATCTATTTTCTAGTTCAGCAGTTCTAACACATTTGGTCTTAGGACTCCTTCACATTGATTGAAGACCCCAAAGAACTCTGGATTTTGTGGATTATATCTATCAATATATCAATATTCATTATATTAGAAATTAAAACTTGAGACATTTCCAAATATTTATTTGACTTCAGTGACCCCCTGAAAGTGTCTTGGAGACCACTTTCGAGAACATCTGTTCTAGGTAATAGATGGGATCATACATAAAGTCTGTCCCATTAGCTGTTTCTTTCAATACTCTCAAATACAGTGTCAAATTGATATGCACAGTATCCAAACAGCAAACTGATAATGTGCAGAGTGAAATTGTTATGTACTTGTGTTGTGACACATCTCTATAAATTGCAGTATTTGCATTATGATGTAATTTTGTCACTTCTTCGATCCGGTCCACATACCCATCACTGGCAATTTAAATTTATATAAATTAGGTGTTCTCTGACTGTGGTTCCGTCTCAGTCAGTTCTATCTCTTTATCGTGTTCTTTGTTGCTTGCTGCAATTATATCCTCCTTTTGGAGAAGACTTAGACAAAACAGGAGCAGAGTTTCTTAGTATTTGTCAGCATTTTTTTGGGTTTTCATTTGGCAGATGGTATAATTGTTCATTTTTTCTTCTATATCTTTTGATCCTATTTGAATAAACTCCTTTATTATTACTAGTACTAGTATATTTTACTTCCAATTTATTCTGAGCTTTTGCTTTGCAACATCATTTGTACATTGTTACTTGATTGTACCCCCCTCTCTGTGTATAATGTTTTATTGAAAGTTTTAACAATAGTTAAAACTAAATAGTTAAAAAACAAACTGAAGTAAAACAAAAAAGGGAAGCAATAAAAATTAAATGTGCAAAAAGAGAAAGTAGAAAAAAATGAAATCACAGCAATCTCCATCACAGCAATTATAGGTACAATTATATTTCAATCTCTAATTCTAAAATTATTTTCTTTCTATAATTTATCCTGTCTAATCATCAAAGCCATAAATCACATTCACTTTTTCTTTTTTTGCACAAAAAACTCTAAAAGATTTTCAATTACCAATAATGTAAATATTTTCTCTAATCAAACAAGTTAATTTATCCAATTAAGCAAGTTCTGTCTTCTTCAACTATTTCTCCATTGTAAGTATTATCAACTCTCTTTTTTTATACATACAATAATGTCACTGCAGTTATCATATCTAAAAACAGTGTTTCACAGTTCTTTCTAAATGTTTATCCTTCAGTCATTGGTGGGATTCAGATATGTGAACAACCATTTCTCTGTGTGGATGCTGCTTCCGGAAATCTGTTCTGGGCCTGGGCAACAAAAAATTAGCTACCGGTTCTGCCGAACTGGTGCGAACCGGCTGAATCCCACCACTGACTTCAGTTCTAGGAAGAACAATTCTGATTTCAATTGAATATTATTCTTTAAAATCCTCTAAATCTATGTATTGGAACCCAATATTTTCTAGTTTTTTATGTATCCACCAATCATGATAAAATGACCCTTCTGATTGTTTAACTTTCCAAATTTGAAGTATCTTTATACACCTTAGATAATTTTTTGGTGTCATACCGATGGTCCGTGACTTTATAAAAATTATCTTTAAGATTATAATGTAAATTTTAATCCTTTCAACCACATGTTTTCCCATTGTTCCATTTGTTTAAGTAAAAAATTAACCCACTCTATTGTACATTCTTTGACCTATTCCTTTTTTGTTTCAAATTTCAATAAAAACTTATACATTTTAGTAATTTAGTACACAATCCATCTCGTTCTGTGTTATATTGTTCAGTACCATGAATTCATTTATCCAAACAGAATAACAGTTAAAAGGGACCTTGGAGGTCTTCTAGTCCAACCCCCTGCTCAGGCAAGAAACCTTATACCATTTCAGACAAATGGTTGTCCAATCTCTTCTTAAAAACTTCCAGTGTTGGAGCATTCACAACTTCTGGAGGCAAGTTGTTCCACTGATTAATTGTTCCAACTGTCAGGAAATTTCTCCTTAGTTCTAGGTGGCTTTTTTCCTTGATTAGTTTCCATCCATTGCTTCTTGTCCTGCCCTCAGGTGCTTTGGGGAATAGCTTGACTCCCTCTTCTTTGTGGCAACCACTGAGATATTGGAACATTGCTATCACGTCACCCCTAGTCCTTCTTTTCATTAAACTAGACATATCCAATTCCAGCAACAGTTCTTTATATGTTTTAGTCTCCAGTCCCTTGATCATCTTTGTTGCTCTTCTCTGCACTCTTTCCAGATCATGGTGACCAAAACTGAATGCAGTATTCCAAGTGTGGTCTTACCAAGACATTATAAAATGGTATTAACACTTCACATGATCTTCATTTTTGTTGTTGTTGTTAGTTGCGAATCTATGTATTGGAACCCAATATCCATCGCGACCCCATGGACAATGTTCTTCCAGGTCTTCCTGTCCTCTACCATCTTCTGGAGTCCATTTAAGCTCACGCCTACTGCTTCAGTGACTCCATCCAGCCACCTCATTCTCTGTCGTCCCATTCTTCTATTGCCCTCAATCTTTCCCAGCATTAGGCCCTTCTCCAGTGAGTCCTTCCTTCTCATTAGGTGGCCAAAGTATTTGAGTTTCAACTTCAGGATCTGGCCTTCTAAAGAGCAGTCGGGGTTGATCTCTTCTAAGACTGACTGGTTTGAATGCCTTGCAGTCCAAGGGACTCACAGGAGTCTTCTCCAGCACCATAGTTCAAAGGCCTTAATTCTTTGGCGCTCAGCCTTTCTTATGGTCCAACTTTCAGTCATACATTGCAACTGGGAAAACCATGGCCTTGACTATACGCACTTTTGTTGGCAGGGTGATGTCTCTGCTTTTTAGTATGCTGTCTAGATTTGCCATAGCTTTCCTCCCCAGGAGCAAGCGTCTTTTAATTTCTTGGCTGCAGTCCCCATCTGCGGTGATCTTGGAGCCCAGGAAAATAAAATCTGTCACTACCTCCATTTCTTCCTGATCTATTTGCCAGGAATTGAGAGGGCCGGATGCCATGCTCTTGGTTTTCTTAATGTTGAGTTTATAGATCTTCATTCTATCCCTTTGTTAATGCAGCCTAGCACTGTGTTGGCTTTTTTGGTAGCTGAGCACACTGCTGGCTCATATTTAAGTGATTGCCCACTAGGACACCAAGATCCCTCTCATAGTTACTACTATTGAGCCAGGTACTACCTGTACTATACCTGTGCATCTATTTTAAATCTTTCTGATAATTGTGAGAAAGCCATTGATAACTATGTCTCTCTTTTATTAGTTCTTTTATTAGTTCTTTAGATTTCATTTTATATTCCCCTTGATCAAATTCTACTATCTCAGATAAATTTTAACCATTTATCTTTATTTGGTTGTACTTTTCTTTGATTTCTGGTCCTCTTTCCATCTTCTATACATTATTTTCAAGATTTTCACACAATTGTCTAACTGCATTGTCTCTTCTTTTCTTTTAACTAATAATTTATTTAAATTGTAATTTAATATCTATTTTTAATAAATTCTCACCTGACTTTCCATTAAATTCTTTTTGATCATGTTATCAATGCTTGCTTTTTTGAAAGTCCAAAGTACATGCTTACTACCAATAAAATCAAGAATTCCAGCATAACATAGTTGTTTTCCCCATTTCCGATTTTTACAAGTTTCTCAGCTGGGTTATTGATTGATAATCTCAAATTAAGAATAGGTTAAGAGATATAATGTGCTTGATGGCTTCCTCCTAGGTAGTTATCTCTGTAGTTCATAATGCGTTTTTATTCATGTGTGGTTGAAATTTAAAAAAATACATTCATATGAAATACCTTGATCATAGTGAGTGGATACCTAAAAATGTGAATAACTAAATGCAGTCTCATTATGAAAAATTCCAATCTATATACTGTAGAATAAACTGTTGTAAAATAGATCATAGACTATTCTGTGGGAGTGAACAATATTAGATTACAAGCCCTTCCCCCTTTACATAGGATATTTGTGTCTTGCAGAAACCTTTGTCAACGAATGTAGAAGATTGAAAAAAAATCAAGCTGAATTGATCTTTGTAGTAGGTCTCTGAATGTAGGGTGAATGCCACATCCTCTTCAATATCTCCACATAACACAGTAGCTGAGCCTGTTTAAAAATGTTGTATACTATACTTGTGGTCTTTGATTTTGAAAAATGTAACGGTACAAAAAGTATATTCAAAATGGTGGATGTTAGTGCAGTTAAAAATAATATGTTAGTTACAAGACTTGTCTCGATTCAATTTTAGTTTGCTGTACCTTAACTAGACCACAGCATGCTCCAGTCGGGAGCTGGCCCTGAAGACCTATCACCTGAATATGATAGGAAAATAATACAGTTACTATGTGTAGGCATTCAGCTCCACATTTTTAATAAAAGTACCAGCAGCTTAATATAGATATAAGTATGGGATAGGAGGGGAGGGGAATAAAACTCAGTGGCATCCTGCAGTTCAAAAACTATTAGCGTTATAGTCTATACACTACAACACATTATAGTGCTGTATGAGTATTAGGAGTGTGCCATTAAGGTAAGAAGAGAGACATGACAATGGTACATTGATTTATGGCAATGGTTTTCAAGCTTGTCTATTTTAACGTGTGGACTTCCAACTCCAGAATTTCCCAGTATGTTCCCAGCCAGGTCCAAATTTGAAACACTGATTATGGTATCGAAAGCTTCCAGATGTCTCAAGAGCATAGACAGCAACACATCCATTATAATTTTTCAACAGATTATCTTCCCATTGGAGCAAAAAAGTTGTCCTTATGCTGTGTCTTAGACTAAAATGAAATTTAAGTAATCAGTATCAATCAGAAACAGAGTGGGGTTTTTAGCCACCATCCACTCAATCTTTTTGGCCAATAGTAAATTAGAACCTGGTTGCAATTGTTAAAACAGAGCATCCTCAGATGTCTCTTTTTCTTTCTCTATGGTATTGTTTTTGTTTGGATCTTTATTCCATTTTTCAGGATTTCCTAAGCATCCTGAACTGTGTTTCCTTCTAGGATTTTCATCATAGAAGAGGCAGTACAGCCACAGAGGGGGCTATAAGGAGATATTTTAAAGAAGCTTTGCCTTGTTTTGGCTTGTTATTGATCTTCTTGGATTTGCTTTTATAGTTTCAAAGTTATATTTTTACCTAATTAGCATTCAAGATGCCTTTCTGAAATCCATGTAATTCTTGCTTCTTGATTTTGTCAGCTATGTGGGACTTGGTATCCAAACACTTTGTCCATATCTATAGCACATTCTATTACTGGCTTTGAATACTTTTCTATGTCTTTTCTAATGAATAGCTTTTCTTATGTTAATGGCTATAGAAAAGTATTTTATTTGAATTTGTGAGTAAGGGAATCTTTCTGAGAAATAGTGTGTGAATTTTTGAGTTCACCTTTGCCTAGTTTTGGTAGCTGCTATTACTTGAATAGGGGATTATTAGGGCATGTCAACTTCAACTGTAAAGTTGAAAAAATATTTTAAGACCAAGTAGTGATAAGCCACTTTGATACTGCTACTAAAAATATATATTCATGAAGTTATCAGATGTTAAACATCACTTGAAGGAGTCTTTTCAGGAATGTGCAAAATAAATGATGCAAAGTGATAACAATATAGCGAACTTTTGGATTGATAAAAGCTCATTAATGCCTATCAGACACTAAATTGAATAAGAATTGCTTCCTAACAAATGCATTTGTAATCTTGGAAACAATATTCATTTGCTTGCAATCTTGGAAATCTAATATACTCTAACATTTATTCTAAAAAATGGTTTAGGGTTTACTTGATGTAAGGATACATTTTATATGTTGGGGAAACAACTAAAAGGCTCAAGACCAGGATCCACGAGCATGAGTTGGCGATCAGAAGACAAGAGCAGCGCTCACAAGTATGGGCTTATATGGCCAGCCATGGCCATGTGTTTGATCTTGCCAACGCGGAGGCCATATCCCGAGAGACCACCAAGGGTGGTCGCTTGCTTAAGGAGGCCTGGCTATCTGACGAGAATTCGATCAATCGTCACATAGACCTCTTACCAGCTTATCAGATACTTAGAGGGTGGGAGGGGCAGCGTTGCAACTCATGAAGGAGACAACCAGTCCGCCCCTTGCAGGATCGGAGCGACGGGGCTACAGGTGAGGCGGCGGTGACTCCCAGGGAAGATGGCGAACCGGCAGCACACCCAGATTGCAATTTGGGGACTGACGCCCAAGATTGGCTCAAAGTGAGGGGAGGGAGGCAAAGAGCAGAAGCGATCGGACAGCCATCCCCCGGGCGTCTGTACGCGCGCCAGGGGAGCGATTGCAAGCAGAACAGTTTTTGAATCCTCGAACATGTTGACAGGCGCGGGACGACTCAATGCATTATGGCCGATTGAAATGCATGGGCCGGTGACGCGTTCAAGAAGCAGGGCGCAAAAGCAATTGGCTACATAAGCGAACTCCCAGATCTCCTTTTACTTTCACTCTGACGATGTCGGCAGTTTGGCCGACGAAAGCTAAGTGACTTTATAACAAACAGGCTTGTTTATATTAAACAGTCTTGCTTATACTTCTATCCTGGTGCTCGACTTTCCTTTTGGTTTTGCTAATATATATATATATATATATGTTTTCCAGTTTTACATCCAAGTATTTGGAAAGCAACGTGGTGATTGGGTTAGTAAAAGTTCAATAACAGAATGTATAGTACATATCTCAGGTTACATCATCAGATATTTCTTCTTTGTTTCCCTTAACATTTGCTATATCATATTAAAGCTAATAAGTTTCTTTTTTTTTTATTATAAATTTTATTAAGTAAACATTTAAAAACAGGTTGAACACAGTGTGACTTTTCTGGCTATTATTTGCCATACATACTATACCATATACCATATATCTCCCTATTCATTGATAGGTATTCATTATACCATTTACATATTACTTTTTATACTATTTACATATTTATATATTTACATATTTACGTCTATTTACAACATAACTTCCATTTCAATTCTTGTTTCATATTCTTTCTAATCTCTATCTTACGCTCACCTTGAGGTTGAAAATCTACACTTTCTCTCTTCTAAACAAGCTTTCTTTGTTCTGACTTTTTCTCCTCGAGTCTAACCAATAGTACATCTTATCCCAAACTTCGTAATACTCTGTTTCATCCTTGTCTTTGATTTCTAATGTTAGTCTATCCATCTCTGCACATATCAGAATTTCTTTAATTAATTCACTCTCCGCCGGGGAGTTTCCATTTTTCCAGTTCTGGGCGTAGACCAACCTTGCTGCTGTTATAATATGCAACACTAGATATGTCTCTCCTTTGTTAAACTTCCCATCTATCATTCCCAGTAAAAACAGTTCTGATCTGGGATCTATCTTCAGTCCCAACATTTCCTCCAAACACATCTTTATTAGCCGCCAAAATTCTTTGGCTTTGGAACAGGTCCACCACATATGGTAATAAGTCCCTAACACTTTCTTGCACTTCCAACACTGGTGACATATCTTTTCTCATCTTTGCCAGTCTTGTTGGGGAGAAGTGCCACCTATAAAAACATTTTGTACAGATTCTCTTTATATGAGGTGGCCAAAGTTAACTTTCTATTTCTTTCCCATAACGTTTGCCATTTGTCTAGATCGATATTATATCCGAAATTTTGGGCCCATGTTATCATCACTTCTTTTACCTGCTCCTCTTCCATTTTATATTCCAATAAATATTTATATGTTCTTTTGATTGCTTTCTCCTCTGTTCCTAATAATATTTTATCTAGTGTTAGATCCCTCCGTATACCCCATTCCTTTTTGTCTTTCTTATAACGTGACTGAATTTGCAGGTACACCCACCATTCCAATTGTACCCCATTTTCTTTTAATTCTTGTCTAGATTTAATTTCCCCTTGTTCATTTAGAATATCTCTATACGTGACTACTTTTCCCAAGTTCATGAAATTTGGATGCACTAGCGCTTCCAATGTTGAGAGCCATACCGGTGTTTCTATATAGTTCTGTTGTTTAACTTTAATCCGCACATTCAGTAATGCTGCTCTGATATGGTGTCTCTGGAAGTATTGATGAACGTTATATCTCTCATCCCACAGAAATGCGTGCCATCCAGATTGTAAATCGTGACCCTCTAGGGTTAATAACCTTCTGTCTTTTAAATTTATCCAATCCCGCACCCAAGTGAGTATTGCAGCTTGGTAGTACAGCTCCCAGTCAGGTAGACCGAATCCCCCTCTCTCTTTAGCTTCTTGTAGTAGTTTTAATTTAATTCTAGGTTTCTTCCGCTGCCAAATAAATTTCAATATTATTTTATTCAAATTTACAAAATATTTTTTCTCTAATTTTATGGGGACATTCTGAAATAGAAAGAGTAATTTAGGTAAAATATTCATCTTTACTGCTGCAATTCTCCCCATGAAGGAGAGTTGCAAATTTTTCCATCTAAGTCTTTCTTTATCTGATTGTTTAAATTAACATAGTTATCTTCTTTAATTGTAATACACCTTGCTGTTAGCTGTACTCCCAAGTATTTAACTTTCTTCACTATTTGGATATTTACTTTCTCCACCAGGTCATTTTTCTGTGTACTAGTCATATTTTTAACTATCATTTTCATTTTATCTTTGTTGATTTGCAGTCCAGCTACCTCTCCATATTCTTCTAATATTTCCACAAGTCTTGTACCCGAATGTAGCAGTTCCTCTAAGATAAATACAAGGTCATCCGCGAAGGCTTGTAGTTTATAAGTTTCTTTCTTAATATTTAAGCCTCTAATTTGGCTTTCCTTTCGGATCATTCTAGTCAGTACTTCGAGAGTTAGTATAAACATTAACGGCGAGAGTGGACACCCTTGTCTTGTACCTTTCCTGATTTGGAAGTTTTGTGTTGCTTCTCCATTAATTATAACTCTCGCCTCTTGTTTATCGTATATGGCTCTGAATATGTTTATAAAATTTCCGCCAAAGTCCATATAGCCTAACTGCCTCAACATAAAATTCCAATTTACGTTATCGAAGGCTTTTTGTGCATCCAAAAACATCAGAGCTACTTGTTTTTCACTGTGAATCTCGTAGTACTCCAAAATATTTTAAATCGTCCTCATATTGTATCGAATTTGCCTTCACGGTAGAAAACCATTTTGATCTATGTGAATAAATTCGTTTAGGTATCTTTTAAGCCTTCCCGCAATTATTGCCGTAAATATTTTATAATCCGAATTTAAAAGCGATATTGGCCTATAGTTATTAATTTTTGTTAAGTCCGAATTTTCTTTTGGGATCAGCACAATATTTGCTTCTGTCCAGGATGCTGGCGTTTTTGCTTCCTTTAGAACTGCATTAAACGGACTTCCGGATCCGGTTGCAGCGCCAGCGGACGTGCAAAGAACTTGTTCTCTTTGCCATCCGGTTTCCCCCCGCAGGTAGACCCTGGACAGGGTCGAAAGTCGCCCTGGAGGGGCGACCACCGTAGAGGAGGGCACTCGTCAATCGCGGAATCTGAGGTCCGAGCAATCACCTTTGGGCCGACGGGGAAAAGATCGGCCAGTAACATGGCCGATCACTTAGCTGCTCCAGCCGAAAGTCACAGCAACATCTAAGCAAAAAGAACCACCGTGGAAGATCCGGGTGAGACCTTTCCTTCCCTCTTGTTATTTTCTTTACTTCCCTATGAAAAGCCTCTAGAAACTATTCCCTCCCTTGAAAAAGCAGCGTTTGAATACTTGGGAAAAAAGTAACTACTCTTTATTGTGTATTTGAACTGCTGGAATTCGGGGGATCCTGAAAAGAAAAAGAAAAAAAGCCTTACTGTGACTCTTTCTCGCTGTTTGCTTGTTTTCAACTTAAGTGGAAATTTTTAGGGAGGGGGGTGGAGTGTTTTTCTTTCCTCCCCCCCCTTCTGAACATTTTTATCCACTTTAAAAAGGAAAAAAAAATATCCTGGCTACTGGGTGGAGTTATGTGGATTGGAGGGTTACAATGTATCCAGGAAATTGGCGTGAAGCCCAGAAAGCCTTATCGTAACATTGTAACCATGGTAACGGAACTGCTGAACGTGGCGCTACGCCCAGACATTCCTGTACTTTTCTTATAGAAAAAAAAAAGAGAAGAAGAATGGAAGCCTATCCACAGCTTAATTATGGACTCATACTAGCAAAAATCTTGGAAACGAGAGAAGAATTAAGTGAACATTTCAGGACACTTAGGAATGAGAATGGTTCAGAGTTAAAAACTGAATTTCAAACTCCAACTGATCATGATACACAATTGGATTTACAACTTAATGAGATGGAGGATTTATATCTACAATTTACTGAAGAGGAAGATGTTATACCTTATATACAAAGGATGGAGATTTCTGAGGACCAAAGGCAGAATTTAATTGAAACATCTATAGATTTAAAAACAACAGAAATGGACTCTCTAATACGAGACATTAAAAATGCTGACAATACATACAAACAACGAATAATCACCATACTGACTAAGACTGATTACATAGTGCAGACAGTATTGGGAAAAAGAGAAGAAGACTATGATCAGACGCAACTGTGGGAAAAGTTGTATAATCAAATATTAAGATGGGAGGAGCTAAAGGCCCTATTGTGGAAACCTGCTTGGCATAAAAAGAAAGCTAGAATTAGGTTTAAAAATGAGTGTTAAAACTTTATTTGACGGGTAAAATGGTTTTTAGAGACTAAGTGAACTAATATTTTTGAGATTTTTAAGGTTAAGATTTTAGTCTGATTAATATTGATCTGAATTATGGATTTGATTATGGCTTGGAATGGCAACTATGGAAAACTGGAAAAGTTAAAACTAAAGGAGTTGTATTGAGATTGGTGAAATATTAATGATATTTTTACTTGCAATGATTGAAGAATGGATTGATTTATAAAAATGTTTGATAGAGTATAGGAAACAATATAGTGGAGAAATTTTAAAATATACATATATATAATAGCTATATGTTTAGCTTAGAAATAATTAGAAATAACTTAAGTTAATGTACAATGGTTTAAAAACGTAAAGTTATATTCGTTTATAAAATATGTATGTGAAATAGAATAAGAGATAGAAGTTAATTGAGAAATATAAAGTGAATATTTGGAGTAATATGGTCTGTATTATATGGATACTCGAATTGTATACTATATGTCTATGTAATGCCAATTGGAATATGTTAATAGTTAATTAAGCTCGAAACGGGTGGAAATACTATTGATAGTTTTGTTTTGTTTTTTGTTTTGTTTTTTTGTTTTTTTGATTGATAAAATAGAGAGGGAAATTTTAAAAAGTAACCTAAATTGTTTATGTATGACTATATGTTTTATTTTGTTTTATGGAGTGCCCTATCTCCACGATGAGTCCTAAGCACTTGGCTGTAAAATTAAAAAAATTCAATAAAACTTGTTATATAAATAAGAACTGCATTAAACGTCTCCAGTAATATTTTGCCAAATGAGTCTTGGAGTTCTTTGTATATTTCTACTGGCAGTCCATCTGGGTCCGGTGTTTTATTGCTCTTCTGTTTTTTCAATGCCTCATTTAATTCAATCATTGTTATCTCCACATTTAACACACACTTTGTTTCATCCGGAATTTTGGGTAAATCCGCTTTTTTAAAACATTGAAGTATTTTTTCGTCTGTAGCCCACTTATTCTCATCGTATAGTTTCGTATAGTAATTTTTAATTATCTTTTTCTTCTCTTCGCTTTGATGTTGTATATTTCCCTCTTCGTCCTGTAAATTATTAATCCGGCTCCTTTCTAACTCTGCTTCTTTAGCTTATACGATAGCCATCTCCCTGGCTTGTTCGAATTCTCAAAGAAATTCTGATCGCTCCTTTTAATTTGTTGTGCTAGTTCTTCTTTCTCAAGAATGGACAGCTTATGTTTAATCACTTCCATTTGTTGTTTCAGGCTTTCATTTTGGGGGTTATGTTGTAGTTCTATTTCTAATCTTTGGAATTCCTCTTCTAGGTTTTTTCCCTTTTGTTTCTTCTTTTTGTCTTCTCTTGCCATATATGCTATAGCCACTCCTCTCACATACGCCTTCGTTGTATCCCATAGATTTTGTATGTTCGTATCGTCTTTTTTATTTTCCTGAAAGAACAACTTTAGCTGTTCCTCCAGCTTTATTTTAAATTCTTTGTCTTTTATAATCGCTCTTTTTAGTGTCCATCTGCCTATTTTCTTTCCCCCTCTCCACCTGATTCTCACCGGGTTGTGGTCCACCCAAAGGTTCATTTCTATTTCCACTTCCCCCATTTCCTGCGATAGTTCTGTCGATACCCAAACCATATCTATCCTAGACCACGTCTTATGTCTACTCGAATAGTACGTATATTGACTTTCCCCTTGATTCTTTTCTCTCCAGACATCTCGCATCCCTAGTTCGTCTACCATCTTAAAAAAAACTTTTGGCAATATTCTTCTAGGTCCCTTCCTTCCTCGCTTTTATAGTCTAACTTCCTATCTACTATTGCATTACAGTCGCCCATAATACAGATATTCTCACAATCTATCGCCCGTAGTGTATTAAATAATTTCCTATAGAACTGTTCTTGCCCTCCATTTGGGGCATAAATTCCTATTACTATTATCCATTTTTGATTAATTGTCATCTCCACTACCAAAATCCTGCCTTCTGTATCTTTATAGATTTGCTTAGCTAAGATTGACTCTCTAATATATATCACTACTACTCTTTTTTTGTGCTGTGATAGAGATGCAAACATCTTCCCCATTTTTGGACATTCCAACACCTGTCTATGTTGTTCCTTAATGTGAGTCTCTTGCATAACTATAACATCTAAATTTCTTCTGATCAATTTATTAAAAAAAAAATTTCCTTTCTTGAGGAGAGTTGAGGCCATTAATATTCAAAGATAGGATTTGGAGTTCTCCCATCCTGTTTCTACTTATATCTAGTTTTTATACCTCTCGTTATTCTAGTTTCCTTTGGCTCCTCTCTCAGCTCTTGTCGTTCCCTTTCATGATTTACCGTTTCCTCTCTCTTCTCTCTTCTCATTTCCCCCTGTTGTCCCTCCTCTTCTGCTCTAGCCAACCTTAACTCCCTCACTTCTTCAACATCTCTCTCTAATTCTTCTTCACTGCTAAGGTTTTGCTTATAAAATTCCTCCGCCTTATCTGGAGTATCCATTCTAATCTTCTTGTCCTGCCATGAAATCAGTATTCCCTGTGGTATCAGCCATCGAAAGTTAACTTTATCTCTAGTCAGTTTCGTTGTCAAGAAGTGGTAGGGTCTTCGTAGGTCCCTAACTCTTTTCGGCATCTGCTTTAAGACCATCAGCTGTTCCCCCTTACTTTCTAATGGCTCATCTCTCGGTCTATGGAGGATCTCGTCCCTAATCGACTTTTTAACGAACCTAACATGAATCTCTTTAGGCAGGTTGTGTCGTCTTGCGTAGTTTGTGTGGATCCGATAGACCTCATCCATTTCACTCAGCATTTTTTCTTTCCCTATTCCCAGAACTTTTGCTAGTAAATCCGCCATCAGTTCCAATAAATCCTCTCTCCTGTCCTCTCTTATGTTCTGAAACCGTAAGTATCGGTCAGCTTTTTCAGATTCTAGGGTGATAACTGTTGCTTCTAGTTCTTTATTCGCTCTGGTTAGCTTCTCATCTATTTCTTCTACTCTTTTTTCTTCCTTTGCCATCCTTTCCTCCATCTTTTGTAATTTCTGTTCATTCTTTGCCATCTGCTGTTGGAACGATTCCAATCTTCCATCCATTACTTGCATCCGTTCTTTGAGATCGCTTGTATCATTCCTCACCTCTCCAATCTCTTTCCTCAGCTCTTCATGATTTCTAGCCATGGCCTCTTGCATCGCTTGTAACATGACCTGTATGTCTTCAAATGAATTAGACTTTCTCTTTGCAGAAGCTCATCAATTGGTTTTTGGCTCGATGGACTTAAGATAGTTGAGGCAGTCTGTGCCCCCTTCTTCGTTATCCCTACCTTGAGTGGGTTCGGAATACTCGTCATTTTAAATTCCACACTTCAATCAATAAAATAACCTACTTAGCTTAATTATACCTTAGATAATAGTAGTATTAACAGTACAAATAACAATATAAGATAGGTAATTAATAGCAGTAGATAAAATATAATTTTAAATATTAATTTCTGGGCACAAATTCGCTATTTCTTAACTATTTGAACCACGGCCACAGTTAAATCTTATCTGTTACTCCGAACTGTCCTTTGTATCCAAAGTCTATCGGTAATCCCACAGAGAGGAAAAGAAAAACTTCCAAGAAGATACGTCTAATGTCAATAAGTTCCAAGGAGAGAAAAAAAAGAAAAAGTTCCTATTTCAACCACAAGATGTCCCTCTTGGCTTTTTTAGAGGGTGCGCTGTCCCTTTAAAATGTCCTTTCAAGATGTCAGCCCGTCCTTCCAAATCACCTTCTTTTTCCTCTCTTCTACTGCCAATTCGGTCTCATAAAGTCCTCAAAGCTCTCCGGTCTAGGTTCCCTTCTTATCGCTATTCTTTCCCTGCTAGCGCGTCACTATCTCATTCCAAGTTCAATTTTGGAACTTTTTTAATTTTCCCCCAAACAAGCCTTTCTCGCCGCTTTTGCAGGGGGGGATGAAAGAAAAGAAAAACACTCCCCCCTTTTTTCCTGGGATCCTCTTGACCTGTGCCACCCGGGGAAAACTTCCAAAAGACACTTCCTTTCCAGTTTCCACCGGTTCCTCCGTCAGAACCAATTCTCGGCCAGTTCCTGTCACCTGTTGTTCAGCTACTTCACCGCCTGTGTTGTCCCTCAGTCAAACCTCTATGTCAGCCATTAAAGGCCGTCTTCTTCCCCGCTCGGTCTGCTAGGCTCTTCCCTGCCGTCGCGCTCCGGTCGCCACCTGGATTGCACTGCAGGTCGTCCTTCTCGGCTCCCCTCCAAGGAACCACGGCTCCGAAAAACCAGCCCAAGCGGCTGGCAAAGTGGTTGTGTATTCCGGCGAACCTTCCAACACAACCAGTCGGCTTGACAGCTGGCCCCGCCCCGAAAGCTAGTAAGTTTCTGATTGTATCAAACTCAGTTAAAACTTCATTGTCACATTTATCACTACATTTTTTGGTTATACATATCCATGTCCTGTTTTTAAGTTTTACCTAAGTATTTTTAATTACAATACTTCAATTTAACCTTTAATATCCAAAGTATTTAAGTTTCGAGTAACCCAAATTTCCTTTATCTCAGTACATAAAAACTATAAGATCTAGAATGCACATATTACTTACTTAAAAATATTCTAGTTTTATTTCATAAACATTTTCTATTTCTCGCCCCAATACATCATCACCTTAATAGTGGAATATCCTTTGTTCTCTATATTATCTGGGCTAAACAATAATTCAAGCCTATTTCCTAATAGTTAATTTTCATTTCCCATATAATTCTAAATTCTCAATATTAAACAAATTAATCCCATATTTTTTACTATTTTCCAACTATTTTAATCTAATAATCGAATTTCCCACTATCTCAGAATCTCCCTTTAGCCCAATAGTTAGCAATTTAGGATCCTCTGTAGTGGACCAAAAGACACCCTTTTTTCAGTCTAACTCTAGCTTTCTTTTTATGCCAACCAGGCTTCCATACCAATGCTTTTAACTCATCAGGTAGATCTCCTTTCATTCTTGTACTTGTTACTTGAATCAAAGGAGACCATCTAATTGTCAGTTTTCTAAGAGAGCTGGCCCATTTATAATCATTGAGTTGTCGCCCTTTTGGATTGTAGGTTCTTTAGTTGCAATCAGGGTTTCGCTTTGTAGATTTAAGCTGGCGCCTTTGTCTTTCAGTCTAGATTTAATTATCTCGGTGGCTTCAAGAATTTTTTCAAGTATAAGTTTATAGTTAGCCGAAATTTGTTGTTGGTCCTTCTCCATTTCTGACATGGTTATAGATGGTCCTTTAATGAAGGCTATTTATTAAACAAAAGTCAGTAAGTGTTCACCTCCATAGTTCCTAAGAGCCAATTTCACTGCCCAGCTGTTCTCACAGCTTTTAATCTCTTTTAGATAATACCAAGGACAGATCTGGGCTATGAGCAAATCTCTTTGTCAAATATTCAATTGCTGTACCAAGTTTCCCCACAAGATGTCACCGATAGCATTTAAAGTCTTTTTTCAAATCCAGGCTAGGTTTTTATCCAATTTAAGTTCTTTTTCATCTTTTTTACAAGTAAATAAAATAGTCTCCATGAGAGTAAGAACTTTTTGGGTCCCCAGATATCAAGCAGATGCAAATCCAATTATTTAGTTATTCTTTTCAGAGCTTTATTTCCCCTAGGTAGTCTGACGCCGCCATTTTAGAGGGTGGGAGGAAGACGTTCCCTTCCCTCTCTCCTCACAGGGGGAAGAAATTTCAAGAGGCTTTTTACAGGAAGATACTTAGGGTACAGAGAAGATAAGATCTCACCCAATTCCTCCGCGGTGCTTTCAAGGTGCTTGGTAGTGATTTTGGCCTTGGCTGGTAGCGGCTTAGTGATGGGCCATGTTGATGGTCGATCTTTTCCCCGTTGGTTCGAAGAACTGCCTCGGATCAAACGGGAGGGCTGCCGCCCTTCCACGATCACTCGGTCCTCTTCACGCTCTTCGCCCCTCCAGGGCGACTTCCGATCCTTTTCAGGGTCTCCCGGTGGGAGAAAACCAGATGGCAGAGAGAGTGATCACCCCACACGTCCACAAGCACCACGATCACGAACCGGAAGCCAATGTAGGGATACATTTTTAACACTATACAGTATATTAATAATATATATAAATATTGTTGTATAGTTAATATAAAAATATCTTAATGGGCAATTAATACGAAGAACCAACTTGCTTAGGAGAGGTCTGAAAAACTGATTAGTTTGACTGATTTCAGAATGATTTTTCGCATAGTTTTAGGACAGAATTAGTTTTGTCATTCTGATCAATTGACCAGCTATGGTAAAGAGATAAAGGGGTGCGAATATTGATTCTGCAAGATCACATTGCAGTTTATGTCCCCATTATTGATAGTATTTTCTTGGACTCTCTCTGTGAATTTGAGTTAGTGTTAATTGTGGGTTTTACTTCTGTTTGCAAGAATGTTCTAATGAAATAGTATTAGGTGACTGTGCTTCTGCATTCTTGGCGATATGCCACCAAGTATTATTCTGAATGCTATTTAACTTTGGTGACAATTATTAGGAATTGAATATGAATTTAGACATGGAATCTTTATAGAAGGATAGTTTTTGAATAAAAGATTGATAGTGTCTTCACGTTTTACATGAAGTTACACTTCTTTTAAGTTACATAGCTTAGGATGTTTCTAGAGCCATCATTACTATAGATGCAAATGATCTCTACTACAACTGTAATAATTTTAGCATTTAGCTAGTATTCCAATAAATATCTTTCTGCACAGGGTTATCTTAATGCTAATAATCTCTTGTTTAGATTATTGTATTGTACCCTGTGAGGGCTTATACTTCATCTAGACCACGGGTCAGCAACCCGCGTCTTCGGAGCCACATGTGGCTCTTTGAGCCTTCTCCTGCGGCTCCCAGCCTCCTCCACCATTTGCAGAGACAGAAACAGAGAGAGGCACTTGCGCTTTGCTTCTCTTCTCTCTCTCTCTCTCTCTGTCTCTCTCTCTCTCTCTCTCTCTCTCTCTCTCTCTCTCTCTCTCTCTCTCTTGGGGCTCCTGATTGACCCTGTGCCCGGACGCCCCACCCCCTGGGACAGGGGTAGGCAACCTTGGCTCTTTTATAACTCGTGGACTTCAACTCCCAGAATTCCTGAGCCAACATGGCTCAGCTTGGAAACCTCTCCCTTTCCCATCAGCATGGCTGGCTTAGGAATTCTGGGAGTTGAAGTCCATGAGTCATAAAAGAGCCAAGGTTGCCTAGCCCTGCCCTGGGAGAAGCGCGGGCCAGGAAGTCCCTTTCCCAGGCTGGCCCCGTCCGAGGCGCACGTGGCCGGGGAGCCGCACGGGGCAGCCCCGGGATCCCCCCTGGGAGCGGCCTACCGAAGCCTCCGCTGAGCAGGCCAGCCCTCCCACAAGTTGCGGCCCCGAGGGAGCGCTGCCCCTACAATCCCCAGCCGGCGCGACCGTTGACCCCGCTGGCCGGGAAGGTGTGCTGGAGTCCCGGCTGCCGGGAAGGCGATCGGCCCGCTCCTCTCCCATCGCCCGGAAGAGGTAAGCAATTAGTCCCCAGTGCTGGGTTTCCCCCGCATGCAGGGCTTACATTGGTGGCAGAGACGCAGCAAAGAAGGGAGGGAGAGAGAAAGAGAAAGAGAAGCAAGCTACTCCCTCCCCTGCCTGCTTGCCTTTCCCTCACTCCCCCCCGCCTGGGTCCCGCTTCTTCGGCAGCACCTCCGCCCAGCAGGGCTCCTCCATCTCCCGCAGTCGAGACGCCACTGCCTCGTCCACAGGAGGCGAGCGAGAGAGCACGCGAGGCCGTCCCGGGAAGGGCAAGTGGCAGAGGAGAAATGGGGGTGGCCTTTTTGGCAGCAGGTCGGCCGTGGCGTGCAGAGTCAGACTCACTTGCCAGGCTGCCAGCTCCGAGTGCTTAGCAGGCAGTCTGTTAGTCCGAAGGAGCTGCCCCAGATCCCAGGCTAGACGTTGGGAGTGAGCCCTGCCTGCTCCATCCACTGCCTGCGCTTGCCTTCAATGCCAGCGTAACGCTGCTTTATCTGCGTATTCTGATCGTAGCTATTTTGGCTACAGCCCAGGGACCTCAGCGAGATACAAAGCAATTGGTTGGAACCTGCAAGAAGAGGGAGATCCAGAAAGTCCGCAACCTTAAAGCCCCCCCTCCCACGAGAGAGAGAGAGAGAGATAGATTTATATATATATATATAAAATTATAAGACACTGTTAAAATGTTGATCTCCGGGATAAAATCTTTTATTTTACACTGAGCTTTCCTCAGCAACTGCTGATGTTTTGAAAGTATGAGCCAGCATCTGTAGGCGCCTGTCTCTATGGCTCTCCAGATGTTAATGATCTGGCTGTTGGACGCACGATAGATCTATTCATCCTCGCTCCCTGGTGATAGAATGTGTCAATCTCGATCCGGCTTCGCTGGTCGGTGTCTGCTTTAGTTCCGCTGCTCTCTCTATTTGCTCCGTCTGCTGATCTTTTCTGTCTCGTGAAGTGCAGCTGTCATGCAAAGCATGGCTGTTAAGTGTTGTTGCAGGACTTCTCTTTTCATTGTTATATCTGGATATGCTGTCAGTATGTGGTGTGGTTGCATCTGTTGACGATTTATCTGTTATATTTGTTGCTGCTTTCCCCGCTTGCTCCGCCTGCCGATCTTCTCTGTTTTGCGAAGCACAGCTGTCATGCAAAGTATGGTTGTTAAGAGTTGTTGCAGATCTCTCCCTCTATTGCTATATCTGGCTGTGTCTTCAGCATGTGGTGCGATTGTATCAGTTGATGGTTTATCTTGTATATTTGCAGCTGTATATATATGTGTGTGTGTGTGTGTGTATGTATATATATATGTATATATATGTGTGTATGTATATATATATTATATGTATATATATATATATATATATATGTTTATATATGTATATATGTTTATATATGTATATATGTTTACATATATATATATGTTTATATATATATATATGTTTATAAACAGCTGCAAATATACAAGGTTTCATTCTAAAATGAAGATAACACACACACACATGTATGTGTGTGTGTGTGTGTGTTATCTTCATTTTAGATGTCAAAAGGGTTTTGCGGCTCCCAGTGTTTTCTTTTCTGTGGGAAACGGGTCCAAGTGGTTAAGGTTGCCGACCCCTGATCTAGACACTACACCTGATATAGAAAATGGCAGCTGGTTTGCTTGACTTATTCATAAATTACATCTCAGTTGTAGCAACTACTTGTTGCTAGTTACCAAACCTTTGAGGCTTTAGAAAAAGTGATGTGTCTCTTGAGAAGTGGCTGTACAACTTTTTCAAAGCAATCAGAAATGGAGTACTAACAGCCTCCCTGATTAATTCTTCCACTGTTGTTGATATTACCATAAGGACCTTATGTTCAAATTAAATCTGGCTATCTGCACCTTAAAGCCATTATAGTCCTAAACTTACAACAGTCTCTTAGTGACCATTCAAAGTTATGATAGATTCCTCCCAATTGATCAAATGACCCCATTTTGAAATTATGATTTCTGCAGCACCGCCATGGTCATATGTTTTTATGACTTCATTAAACAAATTTTATTTCACTTAATAAAGTGAATTTTAAACTTTACAGGTAAGATGCATTAAGATTAAGAGAAGGTCTACTAACATAATGTCAATATTTCAGAGATTGTTTTGATTTTGTACTAAATAAATTCCTCCATTAAATTGAAAGGTAAGGTTCATATTCACATATTTATAGGACTTTTATCTTCCTTTTGACTGATTGTGATACTTCTCAAGATAATTTACAACTAGTTTTAATAAAACAAAAATGTGTAAACAACCATCTCTTCCCAACATTACACCCTTTCTGTGGCATAGGCCAGAGTATTATCCTTGGTCTGCAATTTCAGGATAATTGGCAGTAGAAGAAAAGTACTGTTTTGATACAGAGGGGGAACAGGTTTTAAGCAGATCTTTCATTAGTGGTTAGAATAATTTCATTTATTTTTTTATTGCATTCTTAACAGGTTGTGACTCAGTTACAGTAGGGCTTAATCCTTTTGATTTTTTCAGTTTGTCTGCATAAATATGACCTAAATCATAATTTGTTCTCCATACAAGTCCTAATAGATAAAGTACTCTGTTTTCTCTATCTAGTTTTAGGGCTTGTACGGAGAACAGATTGCATTTTAGGTAATATTTATGCAGAAGTATTGAAAAAGTGCACCATATGGAAACCAAAAAGATACCCATAACTTTTCTCCAGCGTGAAGAATGGAGAATCCACCAATGGGTTATCTTGGACCTCCTGCCCATGTAGACCAAATCAATCAAAGCTGCCACGCCCCTCTGGTTGAGGGCACACCCCCAGTTTCATTTTGGTTTTCAGCTTAGACAGACGTGGTAGTTTTGGCTCCCAGCGATTTGAAAATCAGGTTTTATTTAAAACTATTTGAGAATCAGGCTTTATTTAAAACTATCCCATTGGTGGATTCTTCATTGTTTTTTCTCCTCTGGGCAGCGCTGGGATCAGCGCTGCTCTAGAAGGGAAAATAGGTTTTATTTGTTGTGAGTGCCTTTTCGTTGATTTTGTGTTCCCCCCCCCACAGCTGATCGTCACGGCTGCCGTTTTGGGCGCCGCGCAGCGATCCGATCCCAATCGGTTTTTTCCTACTTCTCTTTGCTTGTTTAGCCTTCTAGGCTTCTCTGGGGGGTGTCCCCTGGGGGTGGGAGTGCATTCACCTCCTCGTCGGACTGCTTAGGTCCTTGGAAATTTCGGCCGATCGTCACGGCCGCCATTTTGGCCGCCGCGACTTGATCGGCTGCCTTATTGCAAGCCTGTGAGGTGCTGGTTTAATTTGGGAGAGCTGTTGATGTAAGGGGGGTGCTCCCTATTCTCCAGCTGTCCCAGGGTGCCCAATTTCCCTGAGAGTTGCGGCCTCTGTTTTTGGACCGTGTGGGGCACAGACAGAATTGGTTTCGGTTTCACCTTCCCACCTCACCAGCTTTCAGGCCGGCCTTCTCCTGACTAGAAAGAGGCCGATCAGCCTACTTTCGTTTTCCCTTGGTGGCCATTTTAGTTCACTCAAACAGAGACTCAAAGGCCACACCTTTCACCAATCAGGCCTTTCATCACTGCCAGTTGGGGACTTATTTCCAGACACATAGGGGTCCCCTTATTGTATATTCAGGCCACACAATTACAGTCATTGGGCCTTGCCAGTCATAGCCTGCTGCCATAGTCTGCATCTAGTGAACGGTCAATACTGAGGTTGCCGTCACTAAGTGAGACACGTGTTGATCCCGTCACTAAGCGCAAAATTGGCCTCAAAGTAGGTCTCACGCTCAGTCTCATCATCGCTGGTGACCCGCGACAGCCGTCGCTAAGTGTGAGTCTGCGCTTGCCGGTGGGTCGGACCATCACTGATCCACGTGGAGGCCAGTCCCACCCAGGTGGTTAACAGCTGCATCTCTTGCAGACCGAGACGCTTCAGCACCCCACTGAAAACTCTCGCTGTACAATGGCAGATAACACCGAGCCACAGGCTACCACCTCCAGTGGACACAGAAAGTGTAAGTCCTCTAGTCAGGAGGCAGCCGCAAAAATCAAGGCCAAGACCAAGGCCGGTTCAAGGAAAGCAGCCTCCAAGGCGGCCGACAAACAGGCCAACCGTAGGCATCGTGCCCTGGAGAGACAGTTCTCACGTGCACAAAGACTGGCTGTAGGGGAGACGGTTAAGCCGCCCCCTACCACAAAGGTGGCACTACCTTGTGGCCCTTAACCTGAGCCTCAGGCCCCATGGTCACCAGAGCGGGATTCAGAGGGGGTTCCTTCAACTGGTCCTTATCAGGAAATCCTTCCCCTCTTTGAAGAGGAACAGGGACTTCAGGACCCTAAGGCTCCAGAAGCCACATTTACTCCAACTGCAGCGGGGCTCCGACCCCTTGAGGGATCACCCCTGGTGGGCCAGGCTCCAACTGCCATCTTTACCCCCACAGCAGCGGGGCTTCGTGAGCTGGAGGATCCATCCTTTAAAGCTCATCTGCAAGAATTGGTTTCTCAGGCAGTTGCCCAAGCCATGACGCCCATGAGGCGTCCTCAAGAGACTCCCGCTCCCATAATTCCTATGCCATTACCGGACCCATCGAGGTCAGGTGCCCTACAGTACCCAATTTCTGATTCACCTCCTCACTCCTCCGTCAGCGGGGGTTCGGAATACGCTGAGTACAGTCAGGCAGAGGGAGAGTGGTCGGACGATGAGGAGCCTACTCAGGAACCTCCCCCTCTAATAGGGCTGTTTAATCCCTCGCTATTTCCGTCCCTGCTCCGCAAGGCCTGCGCGACCAGTAGGATACATTCCGTTCAGCCTTCGGTACCTGAACAGGTGCCTGAACAGCTTCCTGGCCAAGACACGGATCCACTCTTTTTAGAACCGGTGGTGTTACACAAACATATACCTTGCCCCCCCCCATGTTTTTAAAATCCATTAAGGGTCAATGGGAGGCCCCAGGTGCTCCCCCCTCTACTGGGGGAATAGACCGCAGGTTGCTTGACACGGAACCAGTCCTGAATGAGGCCCTGGAGGTGCCTGAGATTGATGAGGCCTTACTACCCTTATATTCTGATTCCAGGGTGCCTGGAGATATGGCGGAGGCGTTGAAGCCCGAGGATAAGAAATCCGAGGCTTCTTTCCACAGGACACACCAAGCTTCAGCTTGGTCAATAAGAGCCTCTACCTCAGCCTCATTCTTCGCCAGGGTCTCTCTTATGTGGCTCCGCCAATTGCAGGCTAGAATTCCCCCGGAAGAGGTAAGAGTCCATCAGGACTTGACAAAGCTCATGGCCGCATCACAGTACATGGCGGACGTGTCCTTGCAGGCTGCAAGATTCTCTCCCCGTGCCATCGCATCCAACGTCTCTGCACGCAGGCTTCTATGGCTTAGAAATTGGAAGGCTGAGACTAGGCACAAGTGGCGCGTAGCTTCCGCCCCGTACCGCGGCGCCCGCCTCTTTGGGGAGGCCCTGACCCCCTACTTAGTCGAAAACAGGGAGAAACGAAGGGTTCTCTACCACCTTTCCAGGAGACCTGGCCGTCGTTTCTCCCCGTATACCGGTCGACAGCCCTTTCGGACGGGATCAGATTCGGCCTCAGCACAGGTCTCCCAGCCATTTCCCGCAGGCCCGGACCGTTCATTTGACCGGTCCGGGTACAGGGACAGATACAGACAGCAGGCCCAGGGTAAGAGACCCTTTTGAGGCAGGGGCGGCCGTCCCTTCCGTAGATCCAGGTGACTCGGGGAGGGAGGCTCCCATAGGTGGCAGACTAACCTACTTTCTCCACCAATGGGAGACCACGCCCACGGACTCTTGGGTGCTAAGCACCATCAGGGACGGGCTGTCTCTGGAGTTCGTGGCAAGGCCACCCCGGCGCTTTGTTTCCTGTCCCCTCCCCAGGAATCCAGTCAAGAAGACCCTCCTGGGGGAGGCCATCCGGCATCTGTCACATATACGAGCCATAGAACGGGTTCCAGTCGATCAGCTGAAACAGGGTTTTTACTCCATCCTATTCGTTGTTCCAAAAGCCTCAGGGGGATGGAGGGCGATACTAGACCTCAAGGGCCTGAACTCTCACCTGTCGTACCGAAAGTTCAAGATGCAGACGCTTCGGTCCATCTTGGCAAGCGTAAGACGGGGGGACTTTCTGACATCCATAGACCTTATGGAGGCGTACCTTCACATCCCTATACACCCAAACCATCGGCAATATCTCCGGTTTTGTTATTCCAACAATCATTACCAGTACAGAGCCCTCCCCTTCGGCCTATCCTCAGCTCCCAGGGTCTTCACCAAGATTCTGGCAGTACTTGCCGCACACCTACGGCTAGTACCGGTGTGCACCCAATGTTACCTGGATGACATTCTCATCCACTCGTCCTCCGCTCTGGCCGCCCAGGCGGAACTGGCCCTCACCATAAGGACCCTTCAGGGTCACGGTTTCTCAGTCAACTTTCACAAAAATCAATTGACTCCCTTAACACGCCTACTACACTTGGGCGCGATAATAGACACAGACCTTTGCCGGGTCTATCTGTCTCGAGACAGACAAAACAGCATTCGAGACATGGTTCTCAAGATCCGCAGGGAACGTGTAGTAACACTGGCTGCCCTCTCCCAGTTATTGGGAAAGATGATATCTTGCCTAGAGATAGTGCCCTGGGCCAGACTACACTCCAGATACCTTCAATGGTTCCTGCTCCCATTCCAAAGACTGGGCACAAGCTCGTCCAACCAAAGGGTACGGGTCCCTCTTCAGACCCTAAGATCCCTTCTGTGGTGGGCTTCCCCAGAGGTGACAAGAGGGTCACTATTCAAGGAGCCCAGCAGGCTAACATTGACCACAGACGCCAGTCTGTTTGGCTGGGGGGCCCATTTCCAATCTCAGTTGGCTCAGGGTCGGTGGTCCAGAGCAGATCTGGCACACAATATCAACTGGCTGGAACTGAGAGCCATTCATCTGGCCCTTCGCCACTTCTGCAACCAGGTTGCAGGGCAGCACATGCTGGTCCTCACGGACAATGTGGCGGCAAAGGCCCATGTGAATCGTCAGGGCGGTACCCGATCCCGGTCTCTCATGGCCGAGGCCATGTTATTGGGGTCCTGGGCAGAAAACAATCTCTCCCTGAAAGCCGAACACATCTCGGGGGAGGCAAATCGTTAGGCGGATTTTTTAAGCCGGGCAACAGTAGACCATTCGGAATGGAGCCTACATCCGGATCTCTTCAGGGAGATATCGGAAAGGTTCGGGTTACCGGTCCTGGACTTATTCGCCTCTCCGGCGAACACCCAACTTCAAAGGTTCTTTTCCAGGTTCCCCTCTCCGGGGGTGGAGAGGACGGACGCCCTTCGCAGCCCTTGGCCAGGGGGACTGCTGTATGCCTTCCCACCTCTCCCTCTGATCCCAGCAGTTATCAGGAAGGTATTGCAGGAACAGGCAGAGGTCATATTCATTGCCCCACACTGGCCGAGACGACCGTGGTTTGCCGACCTCGTGAGCCTCTCCATGGTCCCTCCGTGGAGGATCCCCCCGGATCGGATTCGACTAGTGCAGGGAGTCATACAGCACCCGGAGCCTCAGTGGCTGCAGTTAGCCGCTTGGCACTTGAACACAGGGCCTTGGCCCAAGAATCTTATTCCTCGGGAGTGATTTCTATGATTCAGGCCTCCTGGAGACCGGCGACCAATCGCATTTATGACTCCACTTGGAGGCATTTCTGCCGTTGGTGTGACAGCAATCACTTAGCTATCTCAGAGGTAACCATTCCACGGATATTAGACTATCTGTTGGAGGGTGTTGATAAGGGCTTGGCGCCCAACACTATTCGCCGACAGGTCTCGGCTCTGGCCACAGTGTTTACCTGTGACACCTTAGAGCCACTAGCCCATCACCCCAAAGTACGATCCTTTCTGAAAGGGGTCACCAACAGTAGACCACCGGTAGTACATAGATATCCCACTTGGGAGTTGCCCCGGGTCTTACAGGCCCTTACTCAGGCGCCTTTTGAACCCCTTAGGTCTTGCACCTTTAGGTCCTTGTCTCTTAAGGTTGCTTTCTTGGTTGCAGTTACCTCGGCTAGGCGTATCTCGGAGCTTGCAGCTCTTTCTGTCAGGGAAGACCTGTGTGTTTTTCACACGGACAGAGTGGTCCTGCGCTTGGACCCCTCTTTTGTTCCTAAAGTAAACACCATTTTCCACAGGGCACAGGCGATCGTGTTACCGGACTTTTGTCCTAAGCCGTCTCATACTTTGGAAAGGCAATGGCACACGCTCGATGTTCGCAGGGCGTTGCGCTGTTATGTCAAGCGGACGGAGTCCTTTCGTAAGTCTGAGGCCCTTTTTGTTTCCTTCCATCCGGCCTCCAAGGGTAAGAAGGTATCTTCTTCTACCGTTGGCAGGTGGATTAGAGCCTGTATTTCCGAAGCATATCAGACATCTTCTTTACCGGTTCCAGGTCACCTGACGGCCCATTCCACTCGCAGTGCTGCTACCTTGGCAGCATGGGCCACACAGGCCAGCATTGAGGACATTTGCAGGGCGGCGACATGGTCCTCGCCTTCCCCTTTTGTGCGCCATTATCGCCTTGATAAGTTTGCCTCGGCGGAGGCCTCCTTTGGCCGCAGGGTACTGCAACAGGTGGTGCCGGCGGCAGGGACACTGGCCCAGTCTGCTCCCCTCCCATTGGGACAGTAGGGCTTTGGTAAGTCCCATTGGTGGATTCTCCATTCTTCACGCTGGAGAAGGGGCGTTGTCTTACCTGAATGCCTTTTCTCAGCGTGATGAATGGAGAATCCACACCCATCCCTTGGACGCAGTCAGGTCCAGTGTTTAGGGTCTGGGAGCCAACACGTCGTACAGTCATTGGCTTCGCCCTTTCGAAACTGGGGGCGTGCCCTCAACCAGAGGGGCGTGGCAGCTTTGATTGATTTGGTCTACATGGGCAGGAGGTCCAAGATAACCCATTGGTGGATTCTCCATTCATCACGCTGAGAAAAGGCGTTCAGGTAAGACAACGCCCCTTTTCATGTCTTGTCTTATTTATTTATTTATTTATTTATTTTGTATCCTGCCTTTATTATTTTTACAAATAACTCAAGATGACAAACATATCCAATATACCTTCCTCCACCTATTTTCCCCACAAATAAAACAACCCTGCAAGTTAGATTGGACTGAGAAAACGACTGGCTCAAGTTTTCACCCAGTTGGCTTACATAGCTAAGGCAGGACTTAAACTTTCTAGACCAAACTGGCTACTAGACCAAATTGGCTCTCATTTATATAGCAATATTGATATCCTGATTTCTTTCCTCTAGTCAATGTTATTTTCAACCATGGTTGTTTTGCTTGCAAATAAAACTTACTACTTTGACGACTAGGCTTGCAAGTTTGCCTCATTGGATGGTAAAATTGAGAGCCAGTTTGGTGTAGTAGTTAAAACATTAAGTTACAACCTGGGAGAGTGAGTTCTAGTCCTACTTTAGGTACAAAGTCAACTAAGTGACTTTGGGCCTGTCACTCCAAGGCCTAATGAGAAGGCACTGGCAAACCTCTTCCAAAAATCTTGTCAAGAAAATTGCAGGTACTAGTCCAGATAGTCACCAGGAGTCAGTACTGACTTTCAGGCAGAAATAAGCAAACAGAAGGGTAAGACTAGAGTAAGTTTCAAATAGTTTAAGTTGCAATATTTTGTGTTAGAATTTATGTTAATGGATGATCTTTGGATAAACTGTCTATATGTGAATAGGCTTATTCATTCACTTTCCAGCAACGCATTGATGTTACAATATAAGGACCTATTCTAACTTAACAGTCTTAACATGGTAGAGACATAGACTTCTAAAATTTTCACAAGTAAAGATTAAAATATTTTGCAGGTTGTCCTTGACTTATGACTGTTCATTCAATGATCATTCAGAATTACAATGGTCATGAATGAAGAGACTTAGAACCAGTGCCTGAAGTTACAGTCATTGAAGCGCTTGGTAGCCCATTCACACTTACAATGGGTCACAGGGGTGCTGCAACTCCTTCCACCTACCTACTATATCTCTACCCCCCCATCTATGCCTTTAAACACCTGTGAAGCTTCCACAGTGGGGTATGAACCAGGCACCCCCACCCTGGACTGAATACCTGGGAGCCTTCATAGCAGGACACAATGCACCTGCCCCATGATACACTTCAAAGGGAAGCACCAGATCCTCAGAAAACTACAAAGGTGCAAAGCAGTCAATTCCCCTATACAAAGCCCCAAACAAACACTTAGGAATTTCCAATCCAGCTGCCCTCCCTGCCCTATGACAAATGACCTTCACTATTTCCTTCCTCCCACGGGGTTGCCTAGCCTGAGTCTTTAGGAAAAGGAAGATGAAGAAAAATTATAAAGCTAGCCATTCAGCTGCAGTGTCTTAAAATGTCCCTTTTCCCAAGCTCTTGGGCGGGGGTACAAAAGTGGGCTTCATCGAAAAAAGAAAAGAAAAAGAGCTGCCCTCACTTTCCCGAGATTCTGCAAAGAGAATAAGCCTCCCAAAACGGTGTAAAGCAGCTCTGATTCCAAAAGCATTTTTTTTCTTCTCTGCAAACTTTTCTCTGGGTATGACTGCTAAGCCCAATAGTTTTAAGAAGTTTCAGCTTATCTTTTGTAGATTAAAACCATCAAGCACCAATTATTAGAGGAAATTGGCTTCAATGGAAGGAGCCATTTCCATTGAAATGGAAGCAACCATGCATAGAGAAGAGTTGCAGAGAAAATTTAATAGCCACATCAAGGAGAACAGGAGGCGAGGATCAATAAGTGAGGCTGTCTCGCTTAATGGCCTCACCACTTGTGAACTTAATGGGTAACCACAGTTATGGTCATATGTCGAGGACTACTACCCTTCCTCAATTGCAATATATATTAATGTGCTTGATATTTGTTACCCTTCACAAAAATCAAAATGCTTCTTTCCAAAATAGTACATTAAATGTGTAGTTAAAATGCTATAAAAATTAATATTCTTATGCAAATATACTTGAAATTATTAATAATTGATAAATATTTATTTCCTTGATATTGGTAATGAGGAGAATTTTGTCCTTGAATAAAATAACATGACTTATTTCAGTCTCTCTGGTTCCCCCCCCCCCTTTTTATGATATTATATAAATTAAAATAATATTTTAGGCTCACTACACCTAGAATAAGTGCATTGTACTATTTTGGAATATAGTTGGACATTCTTTAGCTGTATTTGCATGATGGTTATATTTGCAGGAATGATAAATTTGATTTAAGTTACATGTTAAATAGCTGGTGCCAGTTTCCACATTTTAATCTAATTTTCAAGCAACTGTTTTTGATAAGATGAGAAATCTTTCTTCTCTCAAGGTTTGTAACTTTGTTATAAATAGGGGAGGTACTATGGTATATTAGTTTTCCTGTAAGGAGATGCAGATTGCTTTTGCAAGAAGTCTAGCCAATTCTTAGAGGAGCTTTCAGAAAATCCCAGATTTTCAGGAACTCTATGGCTCCAGAGTCATGTATCTGTTGTAGAGTAAGTAAAATAATCTTTTAATAGCCCTAGTGTATATTGCATATGTTTTGTTTTTAAAAAACATTCTTCTGGTACCAAAGTTTTAAAATTAATGTACAGATAGTCCTCGACTCACAATCTTCCCCAGAATTTTGGTTGTAAGTCATTGCAGTTATTAAGTGATGTGCTCATTTGACCACCTCAACTCAACAACTGCAATTTGAGCTCTCCCTGTTGTGGCTGTGCCTCAGGGAGGCCCAGTGCCCACCTGCACATGGAAATGTGCCATGTGCTGGGAAGTGTCAGACAGACAGACCCACTGATGCGCAGACCTTTCCACATCTTTCTGTTGCCTCACTCCATCCTGCATGGATTCCATAGTCCTGTGATGGTTTGGAAGGCTCCTTCTCCAAATTGGGAGGGCTTCCAAACAATCATGAGATCAATGGCATTTGTTTTAGTGTTTTCTCCTTCAGAGAAGAAAATACTACCAAAGCCGGCATTCTGAAAGGCTCTAAATCAGAGGTCTCCAACCTTTCCAGGCTCCCGGTCCGGAG
The DNA here is from genome assembly GCA_023970755.1 of Azemiops feae. Taxonomy (NCBI): domain Eukaryota; kingdom Metazoa; phylum Chordata; class Lepidosauria; order Squamata; family Viperidae; genus Azemiops; species Azemiops feae. The sequence continues at coordinate 170,003 of JALGBA010000730.1, read as the reverse complement.
GGAAGGAGAGCAGCTTCCAAATTGGTGCGCGCGCATGCACATGCAAACAGCACCACGCACACCAGTGCGGCCCTGTTCGTGCATGCGCAGACGGGTCGTGCACCCCCGCCTGGCACTAGCGGCCTGTTCGCGCATGCGCAAACAGGTCACGCACACCCACCCGGGGCTAGCAGCCCTGTTCGCGCCTGCATGCATGCAGAAAAGGGGCTGTGGGCACTAGTGCAAGTGGGAGGGAGTGCACGTACACATACGCACACTGGCCAGCCATTTCCACGGCCCACTGGCCAAGAGGCCGTGGGCCGCGGCCCATAGATTGGGGACCCCTGCTCTAAATGCTGAGATTCAGAGTCTAGCTTTTCTCCAGAATCGACCTCTTTTGCTAGCATCCTTTTCCTCACAGAGCCTGCTCAGAACCATTCAAAGTGCCAGCTTCATTAGCATTTTTCATCAGATTTGTAGTTCTTTTCTTCAGCATGGAGGAGGATTTCTCCTGCATGGAGAGGAGGGAAAATCCCTTGGTGCAAGATTTGAGATCTGTTGTTGAGGAATACATCTTAAATTCTCTGACCCCCTCCATTTGCAACTTTCCCTGTCAGCTTCTCCATAATCACAGGGCATTTGGCAATAGATTGTAGAGGTGAGCAGGTTGCCAAGTGCCTGAAATTCAGACATGTGACTGGGGAGAGTGGCACAACATTTTAAGATGTCTGAAAATGCTTTATGAAAAGGACAAAATTTCTGTTTTAACCATTTGTATTGACACAATATAACTGTGGAATAATTACTAAGATGCCTAGCTTTCTATGGCTTTGCATGTTAGTGCAGTAGGGTGGCTTGTTTTTAACTTAAAATGTAATTGTTTTTCTCTAATGGTTGTACTTGTACCATTTGTAGTATGCAGATTAGATAGAATGAAGACATAACTGACAATAGCAGCCGAGTAAAGGGATGGGAGTTTAGATTTTGCTAGATCTAAAGAAATTGCAGGAGAGACATGGGTTCGTAAAATGCTTTCCTAACTACTATTCTGCTAACACAGATGGATTTAAGTATGAGACCATGAGGATACACTTGCTGATTGGAACACAGCTGGTCACAGGACTGTTTATGGTAGTGAAAGAGAAAGATGCCATTCCATAACTATCACACGGACTACTGGGAGTTGCATGTGTTTATTCCATTTTGATTGTATGGTATTTTAGTAGACACACATCATCTTTCCTCCTGCTTTTTGGTTCTTTTACAGCCACTAGGCTCTAGCTTAGTGTTTCTATGCAGTTGTGAAACCCACAGTATTGAGGACCATGCCCCTATGCAGGCAAGCAAAAAGCAAAAGGTTTTTTGTCGAAACACACTTGGTGATTCTGCCACCAAATATTTCTTTCTTCAGAGATTGAGAACCAAGAACACTTTTCACCTCCTTCCTGGCCATAACTTCTAAAAGATCTGCTTGCTGCTCATAGGTGAGTTCAGCATAGGATCAATGTTCTCCTTCAGTAGTCAGTGCACTATAGCAGGGCTTTTCAACCTTTTCACAGATTGTACCACTTTTAGGACATGACAATATTTGAGTACCACCAATGCTTAGCAAGGTGTCAAAAACTTGATGACTAAAAAAAGGGGGGGATTTTGGGTTTTACTGATTACAGTCATTTGTTGTTATAGAAATGGCTAGTTTATAATATGGAAAAGTAAAAAGTTGAGATTCAATGTTAATGCTTCCTTCTACTGCAACAGAGGAAGTCTGTTCTTTTCCCCTTCTCCCCCTCACTTTCCCCCCCTTTTTCCTCCCCACTGTGTCCTACTATTTGCTTTTGTATTTTTGTATTTTATTCTGTAATCTAATAAAATATTACAAACTGTAGAAAAAAAGGAAAAAAGTACCAGTTTTAATTTCTTTGGTAGCTGTTCCTTTGCTGAATTACTTTGCACTGACAAATATATGATGAATTTATCCATGTTTATTAATATGCACCACTACCTAGCTCAGGAGTCTTCAAACTTGGCACTTTTAAGACTTGTGGACTTCAACTCCCAGAATTCCTCGGCCATCATGGCTGGTTGAGGAATTCTGGGAGTTAAAGTCTACAGGTTTAAAGTTGCTAAGTTTATAGACCCCTGAGCTAGCTGGGCCGCCCTTCTTCCTCTCTCCCTTCTGAGCTCTTTCCACAGTGTAGTAAGAATGCACCCTCCCCCCCGCAATCCCTTTCCTGTACCCTTAAAGACACAGGAATCAAGTGCAAAGTAAGAAAGGCTCACAAAATAAAGAAACACATAAACTCCGTTTTTTCTCTCTCTCTTTAAGCTGCCTCAGGCATGTCACATGTCACAATGTTGCAACTCGAGACTGAATGGCTCCGGCAATTGCAAAAAGCTTTAGCTTTAAATTAAGCCTTCAAAGAAAACTTTCTAAAAGCCATAGACAGCCTCAATTAAAGGGAGCAAAACTAATTACATTTGTTTAAAGGGATTAAACCTTTTCTTGTTGTCTTTTTTTCCCTTTCCCGCCCAAACCACCATCTTTTATAGCCTCTCCTCCCCCCCCTCCCACTTTTTCTTCAGTTCACCTCCACACTGCTTCCGGAAGCACCAATCAGTTGGAGCAATCAGCTGGAGCCCTGCCGGCTCCTGGGGCTTCTGCTGAGCTCAGACAGTCCTTCAGCTGCCTCTCCCTCAGGCTTGGCTCGCTTCGGCTCATTCCCCTCCCCCGCTACACTTCTCTAGGACGGTCGCATACCACCTGCCACGTGGCAAAGTACCACAGGTTGAAAAGCCTTGCACTATACTAACTGCAATAGCTTCTGCTGCAATGCAGAGCAATTTTTTAGCACCACCCACAATAATTCAATATTATTATTAGATTTTTATCCCACCTTTGTCTTATTTACTCAGAGCTGTGACATTCCTAATGTGCTTGCTTCCTGTTTTCTTTACAACAATGGGTTGGGCTGAGAAAAAGTGACTGGCACAAAGTCAACCAGCCAGCTTTCATGCCCAGTACTTGGTTTCTAGGCCAATATTTTAACCACCGCACTAAATTGGCTCTTCAATAAACATCAGGTTACTATTGCCTATGAATACCTTCTCCTTTTCTCAAGATGTTTCTTAGACTTCTTGTCAGGACAATTCTTCATGTCCAATCAATCCATTAAAAAGAAAACATGCAATCATCAGACAGATGGGTTGAGGGCAGCAGAAGGAAGTGATGAAGTAGAAGAAGAAGAATTCTGCTTTACCAGCTGAATTCTGCTGTTTAGAGGAACTCAAGACAGTGGTCACACTCCAGATATGGTCATCTTGTCAGAGTAATAGCAATATAACCTCATGACCTTCCTAGGAAAGATGGTTGCTTTGCAGCTGCAGGGGGTCCTTGATGAAACAAATTATCTAGATCTTTTTGGTCAGGTTTCATTACCGATCATGGGATAGAAATAGCATTGGTTGCACTTGTCAGTGATCTCTGGGGACAGCAGAATGAATCAATCCATCCATCCTTGTTCTCCAGCATGAGATGGAGAATCCACCAATGGGTTTAGACTATCTTCCTGCCCAATAAGACTTAAGTCTGTCAAGAGTTGATACGCCTCCTGCTGGGCTTATGCTTCCCAGACACGACTTAGTCTTCAGCCCAAACAGGACGCGTGTTGACTCTGAAGGCAGGTTGTATCAATCCATTGGTGAATTCTCCTCCTAGCATCAGATCCAAAACTAGCAAAAAGACTCACAGCCCGTAAATCGCCGATAAAACAGCTGAGCGTCTGGCCTTCCTTCCCTCTCCCGCTGAACAGCTGAGCGGCGGCCTCCGGGCCTGCTTGCGGGCCAACCGGCGCGCCCGCCGAAGAGAGAAGATTCAAACTTGAGCGGAGGCTGGAGGGGGGAGCAGAAAGGGACAGCCTAAGCTCGCGCAGCCCGCTCGTTTTTTCCCTGCTCCCAGCGCTGCCGCAAAGCAGCTGAGTATCGGCCCGGCCGGATAGCATTGCTAAGGGCCTAAAAAAAGACTGAGAGGCAATTTCTCGCTGCCTGGGAGCAGCCGGTGGCGGGCAGATTCGCCGCGGCCGCCAAACAGCTGAGCGTCGGCTTGGAGCCACGCTCTTACAGATCCTTCGGCCCGAGCATTGGAGAGGCACCAGGCCTCTGGGAGCCTCAGCCGGGCCAGGACAGCTGTTTTTGCACCTCTCCTGCACACAGTCGAGAGCCAAGATCTGACGGGCTCTAACGGACGAGTTTGGCGCGCAAACAGCGGCCGCCATTTTGAGACTCATCGGCCTCACAGGGACGGCCCCATTAACTGTCAGCCTTTGATTCAAGGCCACAGACAGGCCAAAAGCGTGCCAAAATAAAAGGACTGCTATTGGGACTTGGGTCCAGAAATCTGGTCTAGGCCCTCACGCCAGGCAAACTACTAGACTGTCTCAGCCGCAGCCAATTTACAGCAGCAGCCATTTTGTGACTGGACAGGGCGGCCATTACAGCCCAGTTAATTAGGGGCTTCCACTGGCACGGCTAACCCAGATTCTGGTCGGCATCCGCCTTCCCAGGGCATTCCAAGCCCAGGCCTCAGGCAGACACTATTAGCGTGAGCTGGCACGCCTCTCGGCACCGCCGCCACCACCTAGGCTTCGTGTGCAGGCACAGTTCACTCAGGTGACAGCCGCCACCATAAGGAGAGGAGTGTGCAGGCACAGATCACTAAGGTGATAGCCGCCACTGATCGGCCAAAGTGCTTGCCGGCACTCGCCGATTGCGGTTCAACCGCTACTGAGGGATATCTTGGCAAGACGCCCAGCCCGCGCGCCACAGCGCCTTGGAGGCATTGTCAGCCGCTTGGAGCCTTGAAGGGGGGCGTAAGGGTGCTTAAGCAATCACAGCCCCGGAGCCTTGACTGGACGGCAGCCTCTGTTGCACCATTAGCCTGGTGCTCGGCTCCTGCTCCTGATACACCAAGGCCACAGGCCACAGGTTACAATGGCTGACAGCGCAGTTCCTCAGTCTGCGCAGGGCGCACCCGGCACTCCCGCTTCAAGCAAACGCAGGTCCTCCAAACTGGAGGCAGCGGGAAAGATCAACGCAAAGGCCAAGGCCAAGGCCATCTCTGCTAAGAGGAGCTCTGAAGCCGCTGAAAAGGAGGCTAGCAGGAGACATACTGCCCTTGAGAAGCAGTTCTCCAGAGCTCAGCGGCTAAATGAGGGGGAACAGGTACCCCTGGCCCCTCAGGAAAGCTCACTTGTTAGCCCGCTGTTTGGCCCACCTGCTCCAGCAGCTCAGCAGGCCTGGTCTCCGCAATGCCTACCAATACAGGGCACGGCTCTGTTTACAGACCGTGGGTCAAGCCCACAGGTATTGCCTTCCCCTGCAAAGGTTCACTCGGCACCTGAGGCCACATTCACGCCCATAGCGGCGGGCCTCCGTCCCCCTGAGCCACAAGGGGTGGGGCCCGAACAGCTCCAGGCGTTACTCGCCCAGGCATATGCCCAGGGCATGGCCGCCTCCTCCTTGCAGAATCCTAGACCGGAGGCCACGGTTCCACTGCAATCACGGGAGGCAATTCCGGAATATCCGGAATCTGTTTATTCCGACTACTCCCCCCAAGGTCGGGACTCAGGCTCCGAGGAGTATGGGTCAGCGGGCTTCCAATTGTCGGAAGACGAGGAGTCGGCCCCAGACCCCTCTTCCTTCGTTGGCCTTTTTGACCTGGGTCTGTTTAAATCGCTCCTGCTCAAGGCCACCACATCGGCTAATATTAGCCCAGAGCAGGATGCACAGCCGTCTCCCTCCACGAGCCAAGACCCAAAGCCGCTCTTCTTCGAACCTACGGTTACGGAGAGGCACATCCCTTGCCCCCCATTTTTTCTAGAGACCATCCGCAAACAATGGGGGAATCTGGGCACTCTCCCAGCACCACGGGGAGCAGAGTGGAAACTGTGTACTGTTGCCCCGGTGCTGTCGGACCTCCTGGAGGTCCCAAAGGTGGACGCATCTCTAACTCCCATTCTTTCCTCCTCCACCGTGCCAGGTGATATGGCTGAGGCCTTGAGGGCGGAGGATAAGAAATCTGAATTCTCCTTGCATAGGTCTCACCTAGCATCGGCATGGTCAGTGAAGGCGTCCACATCCACCTCCTTTTTCGCCAGGACATCCATCCTCTGGCTTAGGGAGCTCCAGGCCATGACCCCCCCGGACCAGGTTCGTGCACACCAGAATCTGGGTAAGTTGCTAGCCGTGGCTGAGTACATGGCGGACACTTCACTTCACGCCGCCAGGTTCTCATCGAGGTCCATAGCCACTAGCATTGCTGCACGCAGGCTTCTGTGGCTGAGACAATGGCGAGCGAATCTAAAATCCAAGTAGCGCCTGGCATCCGCTCCCTACTGGGACGGACACCTCTTTGGAGAGGCACTAGATCCTTACCTTTTTGAAGGTAGAGACAAGCGCAAGGTGTTGTCCCACCTCAGCAGAAAGCCGGACAGACGATCCACCCCATACCCGTGGAGGCCATCTTTCCGCCAGGGCTCGGGGACAGAGTGGTGGTCTTCGTCTCGCCCCTTTTTCCCCAGACCTGGATGACAGCCGGACCGTCCAGCTCCCAGGCCTAGACAGTAGTTCCACAACAAGCAGCCCTTTCGAGGCACGGGGGGCCGTCCCTTTAGAAGAAATAAGTGACTTGAGGACGGACCTCCCCATTGGAGGCAGACTTTCCGCGTTTGCGCAGGAATGGGAAGCCACCATCACGGACACCTGGGTGCTCAACACCATCAGGCGGGGCCTTGTCCTAGAGTTCCAGTCTAGGACCGCTTCATCTCTTGTCCTATGCCAAGAAAGCCGGCCAAGATGGAGCTTATGACCGAGGCCATTCACCACTTGCTGGTAATCAGGGCCATCGAGCCGGTGCCGGCTGGCCAGACACATCGGGGATTCTATTCCATCCTCTTCGTGGTCCCAAAGCCTTCGGGGGGATGGAGAGCAATCCTCGATCTGAAGGGACTAAACTCGCATCTTGTCTACAAAAGATTCAAGATGCAGACACTACGGTCCATTCTGGCCAGCATCAGAAGGCACGATTACCTCGCTTCCATCGACCTCACAGAGGCGTATCTCCATGTCCCCATCTTTCCCGACCATCGGAGATTCCTCAGGTTCTGTTACGGGTCCCACCACTACCAGTACAGGGCCCTACCATTCGGACTATCGTCCGCCCGGAGGGTGTTCACAAAGATCCTGGCTGCACTGGTCGCCTACTTGAGATTGATCCCAATCTGGGTTCAATGTTACCTGGACGATATTCCCATCCTGTCCTCCTCCCTTCAGCAGGCCCGGTCGGACCTAACCTCAACTGTCCGAATCCTTCAGACCCACGGCTTTTCGGTCAACTTCCAGAAGAGCCTAACAGAGCCCTCGCATCGCATCCTTCACCTGGGAGCGATTATAGACACCGAGCTCTGCATCGTCTACCTGTCCCCGGAACGCCGGGACAGTATTTGTTCCCTGATCAGACGGGTACGAAGGGAGCGGACAGTCACATTGGCCTTACTTTCCCAATTACTGGGCAAGATGGTCTCTTGCATGGGGATAGTACCTTGGTCCAGACTACACTTCAGAACCCTACAATGGTTCTTACTACCCTACCAGAGGCAGGGCACCAGTGCATCCAATCTGAGGATCAGGGTTACTTCCCAAATTTTGGACTCCTTCCGGTGGTGGATATCCCCAGCCGTAACCAGGGGATCCTTGTTCAAGGAACCGGACAGGCTCATCTTAACAACCGACGCCAGTCTGTTCGGTTGGGGAGCGCACCTAGGCTCTCACCTAGCACAGGGACGATGGGCACAGGCGATCTCAGCCACAATATCAATTGGCTGGAGCTCAGGGCCATACATCTGGCGCTGTTACGCTTCAGCGGCAAGGTGGCAGGACAACATGTCCTAGTGCTCACAGACAACGTGGTAGCAAAGGCCCACGTCAACAGACGGGGGCACCCGATCCCAGAGCCTTATGGCCGAGGCTCAGTCACTCGGCACTTGGGCAGAGACCAATCTCTCCTCCCTCGGGGCGGAGCACATATCGGGAGAAGCAAACCAGCAGGCGGACTCACTGAGCCGGTCGACAGTGGACCACTCAGAGTGGCGCCTGCATCCCGACCTGTTCAGAGAAATCTCAGAGAGGTTCGGACTCCCGGTGTTGGACTTATTCGCCTCACCGGCGAATACACAGCTCCCGAGGTTTTTCTCCAGGTTCCCGTCTCCAGGGGCGGAGCGGACGGATGCGCTCCGCAGCCCGTGGCCCCAGGGGCTATTGTATGCCTTTCTCCCTCTCCCCCTGCTCCCGGCCCTAATCAGGAAAGTACTACAGGAACGGGCGGAGGTAATAGTGGTTGCTCCACATTGGCCAAGGCGACCGTGGTTCGCCGACCTAGTGGGTCTTTCCATCTCCCCACAGTGGCAGATCCCTCCAGAACAGGTAGCTCTCAGCCAGGGGGCTCTACGGCACCCGGAACCACAGCACCTCCAATTAGCCATCTGGCATTTGAACGGCAGTTCCTAGCCCGAGAGTTGTATTCTGCAGGCGTAATTGCCATGATTCAGGTCTCCAGACGCCCCTCCACTAACAATTTACGACTCTTCGTGGAAAAACTGTGCTTGGTGCTCAAGGAATCACCTCGACCTATCGGCTGTCACAATATCGAGGATCTTGGAGTATTTGCTCGAGGGACTCAACAAGGGCTTAGCGCCCAATACCATCCGCCGGCAACTGGCGGCTTTATCCACAATGCTCACGTGTGACACGCTGATGCCCTTGGCTCAGCACCCCCTTGTGAGATCATTTTATCAAGGGCGCAATTAACACCAGGCCACCCGTGGTTCATCGTTATCCCTCTTGGGACCTCCCACGGGTCTTGCAAGCCCTCACTTCGTCACCGTTCGAGCCCATTAAAAACAGCTCTTTACAGTTCTTGTCAATGAAGGTGGCCTTTCTCGTTGCGGTCACGTCGGCCAGACGCATCTCCAAACTAGCGGCCCTCTTGGTTAGACCTATGCGTCTTTCACAGCGATAGAGTGGTCCTTCGACTGGATCTGACCTTTGTTCCAAAGATGAACTCCTTGTTCCATAGGTCACAGGAGGTGGTCCTACCAGACTTTTGTCCCCGGCCGTCTCACGACCTAGAACGTCAGTGGCACACATTGGACGTTAGAAGGGCGCTGAGCTACTATATCAAAAGGACTTCAGCCTTCCGCAAATCGGAAGCGCTCTTTGTCTCATTCCAGCCTTCTTCCATGGGAGGGAAGGTCTCATCATCTACGATAGGCAGATGGATCAGGGCTTGCATTACCAGAGCGTATCAGTCCCAGTCTCTGTCGCTGCCAGGGCGCATCACCGCTCACTCTACCCACAGTGCCTCTACATCGGCAGCGTGGGCAACGCAAGCACCCATTGGGGACATTTGCAGGGCGGCGACCTGGTCCTCGCCTACCCCGTTTGTGAGACATTACAGGCTGGACAAATTCGCCTCTGCAGAGGCATCATTTGGCTGGAGAGTGCTCCAGCAGGTGGCATCATCCAGTGGGACACAGGTCCTGGCCGATTCCCTCCCATAGGGACAGGACTGCTTTGGTATGTTCCATTGGTGGATTCTCCATCTCGTGCTGGAGAAGGGGCGTTGTCTTACCTGAACGCCTTTTCTCAGCATGACGATGGAGAATCCACGCCCGTCCCCCTCTAGGCCTACCAGGCCCTGTATCGGGCACAAGAAAGTCAACACATCACACTGTCGTCAGCAGCTTCGCCTTCGTCGTGTCTGGGAAGCATCAGCCCAGCAGGAGGCGTATCAACTCTGACAGACTTAGTCTTATTGGGCAGGAAGATAGTCTAAACCCATTGGTGGATTCTCCATTGTCATGCTGAGAAAAGGCGTTCAGGTAAGACAACGCCCCATCTCTTTGACCTCTTGGTGGCTTTCGGTACTATTGACCATGGTGTCCTTTTGGACTGATTGCGGGACTTGGGACTGAGTGGTGCAGTGTTGCACTGGTTCAGTTCCTTTCTCTGTGGTCAATCGGTGTTGATAGGGGGTGAAAAGTCCAGCCCACAGCCACTCCTCTGAGATGCCAGAGGACTCGGTACTCTTTCTCTCTGCACCTTTTTAATATCGACATGAAACTGCTGGGTGAGATCATCCAATATGGTGTGAGATACCAATTTGCTGCTGATACTCAGATTTATGTCTCCACCGCTGGTGACCCAAGTGAAGCTATGTCTGCTCTTTCACAGTGCCTGGAGGTTAAGGGGCCTAGATGGGGTAAAACTGACTTCAACTGAAGCCTAGATGGAGTGGCTGTGGGTATGTGGAGCCTTGGGATTTGGAGGTTTATTATTTTTAGTTCTGGACAGGGTGGCAGTACCCCAGACAGGCCTAGTGCGCAATTTGGGGGTTCTCCTAGACTTATGACTCCTGTTCAAAGAGCAGATGTCTTTGTGGTTAGGAGAGCTTTCACACAACTTAGTGTTGTGCTCCAATTGCACCGGGGCTTTTTAATTCAATTTTTGTTTACACTAATATAAACATAGAGGGCTTGACTGAATGAGAGTGTATACATAAAAGTTTAAAACTTCTCTTAGCTCCATGTTTTCCTTTTTAAAACTCATAAAGAGGTTGTGATCTGTGAAATAACTGTGAGAAGGAAAATTAAGGCTCTTCTTCCATACGAGCCCTGATACTTATACTATTCTAACAAAAAATAAGAAAGGCAGCTATTTGCTAAGTTTTAATATGTAATTAAATTAATAATGTAATACGTAATTTAGCTCTATGTTCTGCGGTAACAAAGATGTACTGACTTGTTTTTTTACTTGATGTTTTAATATTAAAATGGGTAATCACTGGTAAAGTTTTAAATTTATTTTTTTAAAAGTTCTTAGCACATGTATCTTCCTTCTCCTATAGAATAATAGTGAAAGATAGTCACTCAAAGTATAAAAGTGAAATCATGACACACTTCAAGTCATTTAACTTATGGGGTGTTTTTATTATTATGTGCCTATATTTTACAGCACAATATCTAATAATTTTTATTCCCTGTCTTGTTTGAGGCAGATAGGCAGCACTGTTTTCATAAGATCCATGGTGGATTTTAATTTTGGGATTTGTTTTAAAAGTTCTACTTTTAACTGCTTATTATATGATTCTCAATAGTTTATTGCTTTAAGCAATAAAACTACACACACACACACACACACACACACACAAATCTTCATTGTACAAATGTAAGTAACTCTATTTTTTTTTCTTTCTCTTTTTGATAAAAACTGAATCTGGCTTGTGTTACCAAATTACTGGAATTCCTCCCTTCCTGTGACATTTGGCTGTATTTTGCTTACTTATGGACATGTAAAATGATGGAAATATGTTGTTTACAAAGTAGCTGTAAGTATTCTTGTCTTTTCTAACGGTAGATTTTCTTTAAAAAGAATGTTGCTTTTTTCTTGTGCTTAAATAGCATATCTGTCTTTAAGAAAATGGAATGAAAATTTTACATTCAGTAAAATTAATAAATATGTAGAAGATAGTAGGATTATTGAAACAATTTATTGATTTATAATTTTACTAGTGAGAAATGATAGTACTTACCAATCATAGAACTCTTCAGAAAGAGGCTGCAGCCTGTTCTGGTTCCAGATGATAGCATGTGTGCTATCTAAACTTAGGGTTTTTATTAGATACAATATTCCAAGCCAATGCTATATTTCATTTGGGATCACATAGTATTCACTTATCATGAACACTTATTAAGAATACACCTTAATACTGAATATTCAAATATTAAAAATAACGAGACTGAAAGTTTTTGTAAGAGTTTAGGTACAATAGTTAGAATATGAGGTACAAAGAAAATAGTCATTGTCATAGCTAGAGAATATGGTTCTTAAAAATCATATAAATTATACTAAAACATAAGTAACCTAACTTCACATGTTTTATCTTAGCAACAGAAGAATCTTGAAGGATATGTGGGGTTTGCAAATCTCCCCAATCAAGTTTATAGAAAATCTGTCAAGAGAGGATTTGAATTCACACTTATGGTAGTAGGTAAGTTACACTTTTCTAATTCCTTTATTTATTTTTTTAGTTTAAAAATTTAAACTTAAGATTTGTTTATAAATCTGCATTATAAGTAGATATCCATACTGATGATCTATTTTATCTTCTAAAAACCACTGCTTGATGGTCATTGCTGTAATGTAGAACAGTAAATAATAAAATTAATCTGGCATTGAAATTTGCAAACACAGTCCGTGTTTAAAGAATAGAAGCTTACTCTTGTTTTATTTAGCAAATAATAAAAGACATTAAGTTTCTGATGGCAACCTGATTAACTAGCTATGCTTTCTGACATTTAAAATGTACCCTGAAGGATGGTCAATATAGTTACGTAACTATTCAGCAGTGCTCTTCAGAAATGTTATGAAGAATTGTTTGTCATTAGGCTTCAGTAATTAGTAGTATGTATTTAATATTCCAAATTATAAATGAGTTCAAATAAACAAAGGGTAGCATTTGATAGAGATGAAAATAGGATTTAAAGGGACTTGAAAAAAATGCATATAGATTTGCATAGTAAGGTCTTAGCTATGGTATTGTATGAAATAAACTTAGGAATTAATTTATACCAGTGATCCCCAACCTTTCTTGTTTTGTGAACCGGTGGGGGGGAGGGAAAGGGAATGGTTATGCACGAGCTGCAAGTGAACATATGCGCAGCTTCATTTGTGCGAAGGCGGGCACTCACACAAATAGAGCTGTGCACGTGCGCTTACCCACCACTTCCACAGCCCGGCTCAAAAAGGGGCCAAGGCCCAGTAGTGGGCCGCAGCCTGGAGATTGGGGAACCCTGATTTATACTATATAAGTTATTAATTGTAAAAGAATATGTAAGGAGTCAAAGGAGTAAGAGAGATAGTATACACTGTAATATGTATTATTTTTGCCTACATTCATTAAACTTGTAAGTTTCAGCATTACTTCTTCTGATCATTGCAAAGGCATCTACATGAAAATTCATGCAAAAAGTTTTAACTTATAATTGTTCATTCAACTCCTGCCCCAAGTTACCCCCTTTGCAATGCGCCCAGTCACATGATCAAAATTTGGGCACTTTGCAGCATACCTGCCCTTACAATTCTGGAGGCACTGCAGTTCCCTGCCTATATCTACCCTCATCTCAGCCACCTGCCTGTCTCACTAGCACATGAAAGCTGCCATAGCCCTGGAGGAGTTAGCCTCCTCACTGGCTACTTCTCCTTACCCCACCATGCTAAGTAGCCTGGGCCCATCCCACCATATCCAGGAAGTCCAGGCTCTTTCTTGCCCTACCACACTCAGGTCCACTTACCTTTCACTTTTTCTGTAACTGCTAACAGGTATACCCAGCCTGTGCAAGGTGCATTAGCGAATGCAGTTTTCTGAAGGCTAGGAATGCTTTTTCTAGCCTTCAGAAAAATGGTGTTTGCTAGCTTTCTGGCTAGAACGTTAGTAAACAGAATTTTTTTGAAGGCTAGAAAGAGTCTTTTTGTCTTCAGAAAGATTGCATTCGCTAGCTTTCTAGCTGTACCTCGCATAGGCTAGGTGCATCTATCAGCAGCTGCAGAAAAATGTAAAGGAGCAAGTGCATCTGGGAGTGGTGGGGCAGGTAGGGGACCTAGGCCTCTCGGGCATAGTAGAGCAAGATTAGGGTCTGGACCTCCTGGTTATGATGGGGTGGGAAGAAGGGCTGGGTCTCCTAGACTGCTGCAGTTTCCATGCCTGGTGAATACCAGGCCTCCCAGTTCTTCTGGCACCCCTGCTCAGTCATTTAATGCAGGGCTCCTCAACTGTGGCAACTTTAAGACTTATGGACTTTGCTGGCTGAGGTATTCTGGGAGTTGAAGTCCACAAGTCTTAAAGTTGTCAAGGTTGAGGACCCCTGATTTAATGATCACAATTGGAAAAGTTGAGATTGAAGTCATTGAGCAAAGCAGTCACTCACTTATCTCTCATTTAAATCTATTTATTTGCTAAATGACTGAGATTCTGGCCCCAGTTGCAGTTGTAAGTTTGAGGACTACTTCTACTCATTTTTATTTTACTGTATTCTAAAAGGTGCATTCTCTAAAGTTTTGGGGCACTTTAATCTGAACTATCTTCCAGTTTGGAACAGTGTAACGTTAGAAGTATATTTTGCTGTAATTTTACATTTCTCTGGGAACTGCATTTCATATTTCATATATTATAGAAATATTATACTACTTATCTATCGTAACATCTACCTATAACATCTTTTCTAATCAATTTATATTTCACTTCTGTTTGTAAAAGTTGATTTGTTAAATCACTATATATCCTTTTTTCAAAGTTCTTATTAAGCCTAATTTCCCCTCAATATTTCAATCATTCCTTAATCCTAAATCTTTTCAAACTTAATTTATCTTTAAAATTCAAACTTTTCCTTCACTTACATCATCCCAGTATTTTTATATTTTATATCTTATCAAAATACTATATTAATTATATATCTTTTTTTTTTTTTTAAATATATTTTATTAGATTTTATAGGGGTACAGGGATTACATTAAGGTGCTTAGGAACCACCATGGAGGTGGGTATATTAAACATCCAAAAAAAGAAAGACAATCACAAATATATAACTCAAATCAAATCTTTTAAACTTCCCTCTCTAATTCCCTCATTTAATTTTACTTATTCAAATTAATAAATTCTATATAAGTTTCAAACGATCCTATCAAATATCAGTTACATTTCAATTCTAAAAATCCAAATCCTGTTTTTTAAGCTTTACTAACTTACAATTACTATATTTCAATTAGCCTTAAATAGACATATTATTAACACTTCGGGTGCCCTTTTTTTTTTTACATAATTATATCTGGTATATTGTTCTCGCAACAACATTCCCATATCTTCTTCATTGATACCATTTTTTTCTCTTATCACCCATCCCTCTTATTCTCCTTTTATTTCCAAATAATTCTCTTAAAATAAAAATATCAGGCCAACAAATAAATTTCTATCTAATTTAAATATATATTCTATCAATGCCTCTATATCTATAAAAATCTTTTTAAACCAGTAGATAAAGTTTACTTCTCCAATACATATCATATCTAAAACAAAGTAATATTACAAAGGGTATCCTCTTAAAAATTTCACGTGCTCCATTAGTTATTAAGTCAGTCAAGAAATCAAAGCCTTTTTAATCCCATCAAATAAGACTTTAAAATGCATTTTTGAATCTAACTCTGGGCTTCTTTCTATGCCATAGTGGTTTCCATAGTAAGGTTCCTACATAATCAAACCACAAAATTAAAAGGTCCATATTCTTTAACGCTTCAAATTGGTCAAAGTTCTCTTTCCTTTCTTCTAATAGCCTTTGGATGGTAAAAGCTATTTTATTCCATGTTATATTTGCCAATTGTTTATCCACCTTTTCTCGATTTTCAATAAGTTGTATCTGAGTGTCAGTCTCTGTTGGTATTGGTATTGATGCTTCAGACATCTCTGTTGAAGTTGTTGTATAGTCATCAGACTTCTCGATAGGTTGTGTTGGAAGTTGAATAAAATTAGTTTGTTTTGTGGTTTCCACGGTTTCTCTCAGTGTAGGGAAAAGGGATTGAAAATAGGAGCTCACATCCTCTACAGCTTCTAAAATTGTTTCCAATATAAGTTCATAGTCCAGTTGTGTATTAAGTTCCATATCGATAGTAATAAGGCTTTTTAATCTTTAATCTTTAAAGAAGGCTCTACTTCATAAGAATCAAGCAAGCATTCACCTTCAATTTTCAATAGGCCAGCTGCATCCGTTATCTTGTAGTTATCACTGTTTCAGGGTCATAGCCATTCCCAGCCATAAAGAAATATAATTGCAGTACCACTTTTCGACACAAGATGTCCTCAGCAAACCAAAAAATCTTTTTTTTATTTTCCTTTCCAGATAATAGATTTTTTATTTTTCGTGTTGAAAGAGATGAAGAAAGGGTTCAAAATAATAAATGCGTAGTTGTAACAATAATAGTCAAGAATAAAGTGTTTTCAGGTCCCCTCAGTATTCCAAAATTTAAATAGTCCATCAAAATTAACTGGTTTTTATTTATATATATTTTTTTTCCCAACGCTGTTTTTCCCCGTTGCCCAAACGCTGCTTCCTCACAACAGGGAAATAGTTCAAAGAAAGCTTTTAACAGGAAAGTAGTTAGGGAAAAAAAAGGGGGGGTAGGAAAGGTCTCACCCGGATTCTCCACGGGGGTTCTTTCGCTTAGATGTTCTTCTGGCTTTCAGCTGGTGCGGCGAAGTGATCGTCCATTTTATTGGGCGATCTTTTCCTCCGGCGGCCCTAAGGAGAAAGCTCGAACTGGGGAGAGCCGCCGCTCTTCCCCAGTCGAGCAGGAGCCTCCCCTAACGGTGGTCGCCTCTACGGGGCGACTTTCGACCCGATTAAGGGTCTACCGGCGGAGGGAAAGCAGCCGGTGGGGGAGAGAGATCTCTCCGTTCGACTGCTGGTGTCGCGATCCGGAACCGGAAGCCTTTTAATTATATCTCTTATCCCACTTATTCTAAAGCCCCTTTATAGCCAAAATTATTTGTTTATTTAGCCATATTCAAACAAGTGTTTGCTCGTATAATATTCCATCTGGTAGGGCAAGTCAAGTCTGTTAAGCCCGTCTCTGGCCTTCTTCCTTTGCCAAATAGTTTTCCAAATTAATATTTTTTAATTTGTCAAACAGTTCTTCAAAATGAAAAAGGTCTTCTGCAGTCACAACATAAGCCTAAGATTGAAAATCAGGCTTGTCAGATGTTATATTTTTTCTATCCTGCTCTATGGAGTAGAGAGTTGGTCTCTGACAGAAGGCCACCTGAAGAGAGTAAAGCATTTGAAATGTGGATTTACAGGCGGCTGTTACGTATAAGCTGGGTTGACAAGATCAGAAATGAGGAGGTGATAAGCCGCCTGGGAAAGCCAAGGGAAATCATCAAAACAATTAAAAAACGAAAGTTAGAAAATTTCGGACATGTGATGCAACACTCAGAAAAATACGGCATACTCCATTTAATCCTCCAGGGAAAGATTGAAGGCAAACGAGGTCCAGGCAGAAGAAGAACATCATGGCTTCAAAATCTAAAACTTGTTATAAAAAAAAAAAGAGCGTCCACCTCAACTTCCTTCTTCGCCCGGATCTCTCTCATCTGGCTCCGCCAACTCCAGGCCAGAATTCCTCCTGAGGAGGTAAGAGTCCATCAGGACTTAACTAAGTTAATGGCGGCCTCGGAATATATGGCAGATGTGTGTCTGCATGCCGCCAGATTCTCGGCCCGTGCCATATCCTCCAACATCGCTGCACGCAGGTTACTATGGCTCAGGAATTGGAGGGCCGACACCAAGCACAAATGGCGAGTGGCCGCCGCCCCATACCGCAGCGGCCGTCTCTTTGGGGAGGCCTTGACTCCCTATTTAATAGAGAACAGAGAGAAACGGAAGGTAATTTCCCACCTTTCAAAGAGGTCGGGCCGACGGTTTTTCCCGTACACCCGCCGGCAGTCTTTTTATTCCGGACCAGATGTCTCCTCAGGCCAGGCCTTTTCCTGCCGGTCCGGACCGCTCATTTGACCGGTCCAGCTATAGAGACAGGGAAGGGAAGCCATTCAGCACCTGTTAAATATAAGAGCCATAGAGAAGGTGCCAGAGGATCAACTTTTTTTTAAAAAAAAGAGGCTTTTACTCCATCCTCGTTCCAAAGGCCTCAGGGGGATGGAGGGCGATACTTGACCTCAAGGGCCTGAACTCCCATCTTTCATACCGGAAGTTCAAAATGCGGACGCTCCAGTCCATCTTGGCCAGCGTCAGATGGGGAGACTTCATGACATCAATAGATCTGAGGGAGGCATATCTCCACATACCGATACATCCAAACCACCGGCAATTTCTCCGTTTTTGCTACTTCAACAGCCATTACCAATACAAGGCCCTGCCATTCGGCCTTTCGTCGGCTCCCAGGGTTTTCACCAAAATCCTGGCAGTACTCGCTGCACAACTACGGTTGGTGCCGGTGCGCGTCCAGTGTTACCTGGACGACATACTCATCCAGTCGTCTTCGGCTCGGTCAGCCCAGGTGGACCTGGCTCTCACTATAAAGACCACTGCAGGACCGATACATCCAAACCACCGGCAATTTCTCCGTTTTTGCTACTTCAACAGCCATTACCAATACAAGGCCCTGCCATTCGGCCTTTCGTCGGCTCCCAGGGTTTTCACCAAAATCCTGGCAGTACTCGCTGCACAACTACGGTTGGTGCCGGTGCGCGTCCAGTGTTACCTGGACGACATACTCATCCAGTCGTCTTCGGCTCGGTCAGCCCAGGTGGACCTGGCTCTCACTATAAAGACACTGCAGGACCATGGGTTCTCGGTCAATTTTCAAAAGAGCCAGCTCATTCCCTCAACCCGCCTTCTACACTTGGGCGCGGTCACAGACACAGACCTCTGTCGGGTCTACCTGTCTCAGGAACGTCAAAACAGCATTCGAGCCATGGTCCTCAAGGTCTGCAGGGAGCATGTAGTGGCACTGGCTATCCTTTCCCAGCTACTGGGCAAGATAATATCATGCATAGCGATAGTGCCTTGGGCCAGACTACACTCCAGAAACCTTCAATGGTTCTTGCTCCCATTTCAACGACTGGGCACAAGCTCTTCCAACCAAAGGGTACGGGTTCCATTCCAGACCCTAGGATCCCTTTTGTGGTGGACCTTCCCCAGCGGTAGCCAGAGGATCGCTGTTCAAGGATCCCATTCGGCTAACCCTGACTACAGACACTAGTCTGTTTGGCTGGGGAGCACATTTCCAGTCTCAGTTGGCTCAGGGCCGGTGGTCCCGGTCAGACCTGAAGCACAACATCAATTGGCTGGAACTCAGAGTTATTCATCTGGCCCTCTGCCACTTCCGCAAAGAGATTGCGAGGCATCACGTGCTAGTCCTCACGGATAACGTGGCGGCAAAAGCCCATGTGAACCGTCAAGGCGGTACTCGATCCCGGTCTCTCATAGCCGAGGCTCAATTATTCGGATCCTGGGCAGAGCACAATCTCTCCCTGAAGGCCGAACACATCTCAGGAGAGGCAAATCGGCAGGCGGATTACTTAAGCCAGGCTACAGTAGACCACTCAGAATGGGGCCTACACCCGGATCTCTTCAAGGAGATATCAGAGAGGTTCGGGCGACCAGTTGTGGATCTGTTCGCCTCACCGGCGAACTCCCAGCTCCCAAGTTTCTTCTCCCGGTTCCGCTCTCCGGGAGCGGAGAGGGTGGACGCCCTTCGCAGCCCATGGCCACAGGGCCTGCTGTATGCCTTTCCACCTCTCCCTCTGATCCCGGCAGTCATCAGGAAGGTACTGCAGGAACGGGCAGAGGTCGTATTCATTGCACCGCACTGGCCGAGACGACCGTGGTTTGCCGACCTCGTAAGCCTATCAGTGGCCCTCCGTGGAGGATTCCTCCGGATCGGATAAGGCTCATACAGGGAGGCATACATCACCCAGAGCCTCAGTGGCTCCAGTTAACCGCCTGGCACTTGAACGCCGGCTATTGACTCAAGACTCCTACTCATCGGGAGTGATCTCCATGATTCAAGCCTCCCGGAGGCCGGCGACCAATTGCATTTATGACTCCACATGGAGGAATTTCTGCCGTTGGTGCGAAAGCCATCACCTGGCTCTCTCAGAGGTGACTATTCCACGGCTCTTGGACTATCTGTTGGAGGGTGTTAACAAGGGCTTGGCTCCCAACACTACACGCAGACAGGTCGCGGCTCTGTCCACAGTGTTTACCTGTGATAACGCAGAACCACTGGCTCAACACCCCACGGTCCGCTCCTTCATCAAGGGGGTCACCAACAGTAGACCGCCCGTGGTACATAGGTATCCAACTTGGGAGTTGCCGCAGGTCTTGCAGGCCCTTACCGGGTCACTTTTTGAGCCTATTAGGAGCTGCAACCTTAGATCCTTGTCTCTCAAGGTCGTCTTCTTGGTCGCAGTTACTTCGGCCAGGCGTATCTCAGAGCCAGCAGCTCTTTCTGTCAGAGAGGACCTGTGTGTTTTTCATACGGACAGGGTGGTCCTACGTTTAGACCCCTCCTTTATTCCCAAGGTTAACACCTTGTTTAATAGGGCGCAGGAAGTTGTGTTGCCGGATTTTGTCCCAACCCGTCTCATGAGTTGGAACGACAATGGCACACTTTGGATGTCCGCAGGGCATTGCGATATTACATCAAGCGGACTGCGCCCTTTCGCAGATCTGAAGCCCTTTTTATCTCATTCCAGCCAGCCTCTAAGGGTCAGAAGGTTTCATCTTCTACCATTGGCAGGTGGATCCGGGCATGTATTGCGGAGGCGTATTAGGCGTGCTCCTTATCGGTTCCACGTCATGTGACGGCACATTCCACTTGAAGTGCTGCTACCTCTGCAGCATGGACTACACAGGCCTCCATAGTTGACATTTGTAGGGCGGCGACGTGGTCTTCGCCTTCCCCTTTTTTACGCCATTATAAGCTTGATAAGTTTGGCTCGGCGGAGGCCTCTTTTGGTCGCAGGGTACTACAGCAAGTGGTGCTGGCGACAGGGACACTGGCTCAGTCTGCTTCCCACCCATAGGGACAGTAGGGCTTTGGTATGTCCCATTCGTGGATTATCCATTCTTCATGCTGGAGAAGGGGCGTTGTTTTACCTGAACGCCTTTTCTCAGCATGATGAATGGAGAATCCACACCCATCCCTTTCTGCGCAGTCAGGTCCAGTATTAGGGATCTGGGAGCCAACACATCGTACAGTCATTGCTTCGCCCTCTTCGAAACCTGGGCGTGACCTGAGCCAGGACAGGCGTGACAACTTTGACTGACTTGGTCTAAATGGGCAGGAGGTCAGAGTTAACCCATTCGTGGATTCTCCATTCATCATGCTGAGAAAAGGCTTTCAGGTAAGACAACGCCCCTTCTTTCAGGAGTCAATTTTAACCAGTCAATTGCAATTCAATATGTTTAGCCACCTTAAATCCGTCCTGTAACTTCCCCTCTCAAAGATTAGTCATAGATCGAAGTTTTTCTGTAAACAATTCATAAATTGTGACCACAATCAAGAGTATTTGTTTTCCTTCAGACACTTTCCAATCTTATAGCTGGCCCAGTGTACAATCTCTTCTTTGTTCCCTGGCAACTATCTCCTTAAAGGTTATTAGAGTTCATGTGCTATATTCTAATTGTCCACTAGATGTCAGCAAATATTTGTTTTCCAGCTCTTTCAAACAAGAAATTATTCTTATTATTTTTCTTTTTTTTATAATTTCATCAAAATCCTTTAGAATATAATCTTAGCAGTTTGTTTTAATTTCTAAATTTGATCAGTTTGTAGTATTTTGAATTTAATTTCAATATGTTTCTTTCCTCCTTAAAGGTTAATTTGCTGCTTCCGTCTATGGGGGAATGGGAATGTAGTCTCCCCTCACTTTTGGAGGTTTTCTTGCTTTGGGGATCTTTCCCAGGGACTTAGTTACAAAATAAAGGAGAGAAGATCAAATACTCTCACCAATTCCAAGCACGCTGTTCACCGTTGTTCTGGCGAGTGCTCTTGGACTTCGGCTGCAGGTAGCTTGGGCTAGACGCTAGCATGCGGCTAGCCTTTCTTCTGTCGGATCAGAGGGCTTCCCCTGGATCGAAACGGAACAACCGCTACCGTTCCGTGATCAACGAGGTGCCCCTCTTCCTTTGCCACCTCTCCAGGGCAACTTCAGACCCATTTAGGGTCCCCTGGCAGGACAAAAACAGCCGTGGGATGCGGAGTTTTGCAATCCTGTGGCCATGCGCTACGGCGCAAAAAACAGAAGTCAGGCCAGCTTTAATTCTTGAGCATCCTTATTAGTAATACCTTTTGTTCAGCATTTTCATACATTTCATTTATTTTGCTCAAATTGCTGCTTTCAATTTCATCCAATTTTAGTTTTATATTTTAATTTTTCTGAAAAAATGACATATTTTCTTTGCTTCAGAAATTCCTTAAGAATTAAGGTTAAAAAAAAGTCAGGAAAAAAAAGAGAAATCTCTTCTGGTATTATATATTTGTTTTTTTAATTGGAATTCCTGGTAATTTGCTCTCTTTTAACAAAGGTACATCTATGTCCTACTGTAAAGTTCCAATTAGAGAATAAATTTGCTGGGCATTAATACAATTTGAGATTTGGTGTCTTAAAGATCCCCACAATCTATGGGAGGTCACATAATATCCTAAGTCATAATATGGTTTCTTGGTTTGTAGCTTCACATTTAATATGTGAATCCAAATATTGTTGGGTTTCACATGTGCTGTAGCTTATCTTACGTGAGTTCTGATCTCTTGTGGGATTCCTTCAAAGCACCAGCACTTTCACTAAAAAGCAGTGCCTTCAGGTTTCAGCTCATTTTCCTTCTTGGAAAATTCAGAACCTCCAGGAACTTCACCTTGAATAAGTAAGGTGTAATTGAAATAATAAGTAAAGCCAATACATGTGGAGCAGGTGGTTATGCAAATACTCAGGTGCCAAGCTATAAAGAATTTGATAGATAAAAATCAGCAGTTGTGTGAGTTTTAATTTACATAAAGGGTATTGCATTCTGGACTAGTTGTAGTTTCTGAGTACAAGTAATTCCTTAACTTTTGATTGTAATGGAGCTTTCCTGTTACAGTTGTAAGTCAGATGGTCGTAAAGTGGGTCATTCGTGTAACTGATCCAATTTTACATTCTTTTTTTGTGGCGGTTGTTAAGGGAATCTGTGGTTAACCCATTGCTTGCTATGATGTGTTTTTGCCAAAAACTGGAAATAAACACCAGTAGAAACATTGTAAATTTCAGTGACATGGCTGTGGCTTGCTGTAAACAGCCATAAATTGGGCCAGTTGTTGAGTGCCCAAAATACTGTCACATGATAGCAAGGGAGGGTCGCCATTGGAACTTTGGAACAGGGTCGTATGTATCTTTGGGAGAGGGTCTGTCATAAGTTTGACCAGTTACAAATTGGGGACTACCTGTAGTCTTTAAAGGCAATCCCATATTAGGTACATTGCAATAGTATGAGAAGTAATGATGTGAGTTATTATAGCCAAATCTTCCAGAAGTAGATAAGGCTGCAATTATCTTATCAAAGCTTGACAAAGACTGTTCTATCAAATGGCTTCCAGAAGTACACCCAAATCATGAACCTGCTTCTTCACAGGAAATGCAGGCCTTTCCAGAGATAACAACGGTGTTCATAGAGAATTGCAATGAACAAACAGCAATCCCATCTTGCTTGGGTTTAATGTTGTTCTCATTCAGATCCTTACAACCTCCAAGCACTGGGATAAGATTGGCATTCCCCCTTCAGCCTGGGGTAATGATGTAAAGCTGCATATCACCAGTGTATTGATGATATCATACCCCAAATTATTGGATTACCTCTTTCAATGGTTCATATAAATCTCAAAAAGCAGCAGAGAGAGGATTAAGCCTGGCCATTGTGTAAAGCAGGAACTACTGGGCTGACTTCTCATCCCTACTACTATAGATTGAACTCATACTGAGGAAAGAATGGAACTATTGCAAAACAATGTCATTAATCTCCTGCAGGTGGTTTAGTATGATTCCATGATAAAAGATACTGAAAGCTACAGTTCAAAAGAACCAAGAGAAATGACTACCTACATCCAGATCTTGATATAGGTCATCTAAGAGAATAACCATATCAACCTTATCAGGTAGACCAGACAGGAAACGCAACCAGATAAATTAATTCTAGTTCATTGTAAAGCTATTTTAATAGATTCTTGCAAGTCTGAAAATACCATTTTCCTGCTATCACCTTTACAATTTAGGAAGGATCTATTCTGAGCCTCTTGCTCTGCCCACGGTGAACTGTAGGCAATGCTGTCTCTTATCAGATTGTTCCCTAATTAATCTCTTTGCCATATCTCCAGGGACTTTTCCACATACACCAGTTCCATCTTAGTTCCATATCTGGGTCTGGGAGAGGATCCAAATTTCTATGGGCACTATATAATTGATTCTTTACCATTATCTCAATGACATTTCTCCAAAAGGGAAGGTTGGAGACCAGCCAATAGTTATCTAAGACCACTGGATATAACCTGTTCGAAGGGAGTGGTCATCTCCTCCAAGATTGCAGGCAGTTCCCTTTACTGTAGGGGAATATTGACAATATCTTGCCTCCACATCTGCATCTACATCTCTGCTTTTTCCTCTCAAAACCCAAGTTACTGTTAGATAATCTAGACAATTCTCTCTATTTGGAACCCAATGACTATTTTAATTTTGGTTCATGCAGAAAAAAGTCATGAGCCAGTTATGAAGATTTCTTTACATCATTGACTTTCAAAAGTTTATTTGTGGTTTATTGATCATATTTTAACAGTGTATCTATTGGCATATGATGTGTAGCCTTTAACTATTTTCTGCTATATTAAAATTGGTTTTCTGTGAGGTCTAATGGAAGCACTGTACTAAAATAAAAAGCATAGTTTCCCTAAGTATAATAAAACAGATGCAGAATAGGATATTTCAGCCATAGCTGAAGATCTTGTATTTCCACTTAACATTCCTTTGATCAAATGATTAGGGTGGATGATTAAAGGAACATGCCCAAATAAAAGCATTAGCAGTTTGTAGTTATAGAATTCCTTTCTCCGTTAATCTTTGTGCAAATTATGGGATTTAATTTTATCATGGATCAGTTGGATTTGAAGAAAAACACCTTTTAATTTTCCTCAGATTACTCCATTAAAATAAAGGATTCACTATATTTAATCAGCTAATTCCTAAACACATTCCTAAATACTAATTAACTATATAGGAATTTCAGGTACTTGTTAGTTTTTTATGTAGTGTGTAAATGGCTGTAGGTATTTAATCTAAGATGATACACGCTTATGTCTGTTGTATTGTCAACTTGGAAAAACCCAGAAAAAAATTGGAAAGGGGAATGTTTTTCTCTAAATATTTTTCCCAATGAAATATACTGGAATAGAAACCTGAATTTTTCCTCTCATAAAATAATTAAATTGCTTTTGAGATAAATATGTCTTTCACATAATACTTTCAAGTGATTGGTATTTAAATAAAAATATTTATGTTGTTGCGAAGTCGTGTCCGACCCATCGCGACCCCATGGACAGCGTTCCTCCAGGCCTTCCTGTCCTCTACCATCTTCTGGAGTCCATTTAAGCTCATGCCTACTGCTTCAGTGACTCCATCCAGCCACCTCATTCTCTGTCGTCCCCTTCTTCTATTGCCCTCAATCTTTCCCAGCATTAGGCTCTTCTCCAGTGAGTCCTTCCTTCTCATTAGGTGGCCAAAGTATTTGAGTTTCAACTTTAGGATCTGGCCTTCTAAAGAGCAGTCAGGATTGATCTCCTCTAGGACTGACCGGTTTGATCGCCTTGCAGTCCAAGGGACTCGCAGGAGTCTTCTCCAGCACCATAGTTCAAAGGCTTTAAAATGACTTTGAAACATATCCTAATGAGTGGTGTCATGTAATAATTCTAATTGTATTTTTTGTTTTTGATAGGTGAATCTGGATTGGGAAAATCAACATTAATCAACTCATTATTCCTGACAGACCTGTATTCTCCAGAATACCCAGGACCTTCACATAGAATTAAAAAGACTGTACAGGTTTGCATGAAAAAGTATACCTTCTATCACATTTTTATATGCTAGATTGAAATAGAAATACTTTTATTTATTTGTTCAATTGTTTTTTTTTTAATGTTCATTAACCAAAATTCTCTGAGCAGTTGTCAGTAAAACAGACTAAAACATACAGTCTGAGAATATGCTAAAATCAAACCAAATAAAAATATATAAATCAAGCTGCAGCCTAATATTCATTCAAAAACTAAGAATTAAAATACAGTTAAAAGTCAATTAAAAAGCTTGGGAAAATAGAAAGATGCTAAAATGATGCTAATGTGAGTATCAGTTGAATTTTTCTGGTGAGGGAATTCCATGAATTCCAATCTAATACATTTTTCAGCACTGATTCAACACATTGACCACCTCATCTGTTTTCGGTGAAAAAGCAATATAAAGCTGGAAGTCATCTTGAAGGCATGTCAATCCATATTTCTGAATGACCTGTCCTAGCAGTTTTATGTAGGAATTAAAAAGCATGGAAGATAAAATGGCCTGAGGAACACCATAAACCAACCTGTCCCTAATTCTTTTTGCCAGTCAGTGAGGTCAGGCCAAGTTAGTACACTTTAGGTTGATCAGGCTGCGTCATGAATAGAACTCAGAATACATGCCTTGCCTCTTGCTGTGCTTGCCTCCTGGATATTCCCCAACCCTAAAAATGCAGATAACTCTCACATTGATGACCTTGAGGAAACTATTACTAGTAGACCTAGACTTATGGCCATTCATTTAGTGACCATTTGAAGTTACAGCAGCATTGAAAATAATAACTTAAAACCAGTCTTCGCACTTGCTACTGTTGCAGCGTCCATAGAGCACATGATCAAAGGTCAGATGTTTTGGCAACTGGCATGTATTTGTGATGATTGCAGTGTCCTTGTGTCCATATGATCACCATTTGCTACTTTCAATAGGGAAGCCAGATTCACTTAACAACCATGTGATCAGTGATCACAGTGATTCGCTTAATGGCTGCAGCAAAAAATGTAAAAAATAAAATTGGTTGCAATTCACTTAACTGCCTTGCTTAGCAACATAGGTTCCAGTCCCAATTGTCATAAGTCAAGGACTACCTGTAAAAACTTGACTATTGAACGTGACTGGAGAAGTAGTGGTGTTTGTTACATGAATGTCTGGAGAAGTTGTTGGTTCCCAGTCAGGGAGGGAGAAGAAAAATCTGTAGTGGCTTCCCTTTATATAAAATACAAGAAGGGAAGAAGGGAGATTGCTGTCATTGGTGGAACTCTGGTCTCTGGGGAAGGACTGGGCAGAAGATCCTTTCTTCCCTCAATAAAGGAGATCTGCTGACCAGATCCAGGAAGAGTTAAGTCACACTAAGCACACACTAAGCAGTAAATCCAGTATATTCCTTTCTCTTCATTCTCTCTTGAGAAGCCTAAAAACCCAGAAAAGGAGACAGAATGAAGAGGCGCTGAAGCAGTAGGCAAGAGGGGAGGAGAAACATAAGACTAAGCCTGGCACCAGAGTCTTGCTGTATATATCTCTTCTAAATGCCTATTGTAAATAACTTTATAGTATATTGCAAAAACGCATAAAAGCCTCCACCCTCTTGTTTTTCTATGTCAGTTATCATCCTTGCAAACAAAAAGCAATTCTAAAAGAGCCCAATCACACTGTGATAAAGTCCTAAAGAATGCTGAAACAGGTGCATCTCCTTGGTTACTGTTATAATGATCACAAAGTTGCAGTCTGAATTTCAACCATATATGGTATGAGAATCTTGAGACGTACTAGCTAAATTCAAACAAGGAGTGGCACTTGTCGTTAACATGCTTCAAAGTATATCTATTTTGTTCTTTAATTATTTAATTATATAGACCAATAGATGATGGGTAGTCCTAAAAACATGGACATTCAAGACCACTTCACATGCTATTGAGAAATTTTTTGTTGACTGGAAAGCAATAGTTAGAATGGGATGTAGAATAATAAATTGTTACTTCACTTAACATATGTGGGATAATAAACACTGGATGAGAAAATAAATCGGAATTGTATCTCGGATATGCTAATACAGGGGTAGGCAACCTTGGCTCTTTTATGACTCATGGACGTCAACTCCCAGAATTCCTGAGCCAGTGCTGGCTCAGGAATTCTGGGAGTTGACGTCCATGAGTCATAAAAGAGCCAAGGTTGCCTACCCCTGTGCTAATACTATCACTTACATGGCTAGAAGTGAGGAAGACTTGTCTTGTTGAAGATAAAAAAGAGTGTGCCATAAGATTATGTCAGCAGGCAGAGCCATCCCGATGCTCAAACATTCATAAGGATGACAACTGAAAACTATGAAATAGGAGATATCAGTGCTTGAAAGAAAGACTACAACATAGGTAGTTATACTATATACACTGCAGAAATATCACACTTAACATGATAATTTAAGGCCATAATGTTTCCATCTATAAAGTATGCCTGTGAAAGCTGGATCATCAGAAAGGCTAAATGAATAAATGTTGTTATCACAACATAAGCATGAATTTAAAAGAATTTAAATTACTGACAATTCTAATAAATGTTGTCTGTCAAGATTACAAAGACTTAGAAATGACTGAGCAAAAATTGCTATTGCATTTAGTCTACTAATCTTACTGTTATAACTTATTTGACTAGAATATTACTGTTTTCAGTTTCTTTATAGCTAGTTTGAAATAACATTTTATCACTTTTCTATGATATGTAACTTTTATTTATTGATATTACCATGTTTTATATTAATAATTTGTAATTATGTAAATTTTAGCTTTAAGAATTTTTGAATTCTATGCTAGAAATGTAATGTTTAATTATCTTGCTAATAGTTGAAATACTTAGACTATTTTAGATTATCTTAGGTTGTGCATGGAAGAATTCACATTTTTATACTTTAAATGTGTTTTGGGTTAAAATTAAATCATTTTAAATATCTCTGCTTCCCGTGAAACAGAAATAACAGAAAGCTGTTCATAAAATACATCAAATAGACATCTTCTAAAGGATAATACAACTTTAATTTTACAAATCTGGTGTGGTCTGTGAATCTCATCCATGATATCTATTTAAATAGAGTGCATGGGAAAATAACCTTTTGGGAAATAATCTTACTGTGAAAAATTTTGCATTCCAAGATTGGAGCTAATTTATTTTTCCTAAATCCCCATGGATAGTTCTAAAACTAAATAGGATTCATTTGAACTTGTAATGGGGATTGATGCTATTTACAATAGTTTTCTGGCTGTCTTCCAGAAAGTAGTACATTATGAGAATTTGACCATGTAAGGTTATAGATTTTTTTTAAAGAAAAGACGAAATTGACCAGACAGAATGTACATAGAATGAATTCAGCTTGAACATTTACTGTATATTATATTCAGAGCATATATTCTTGAAGCTGAGTCTTAGAGGTTGTAAATTAAAAATGCTAATTGTAGAGGAAATACAATCATCATCAACAACAATATATTTATTAAAGCCAAAGCCAGCAGCTTAAAATAAAATACAATGTATCTAAGTAATGATGTAGTACAAAATAAAAACACTCACTAATGTAAATTGAGGTGTTTTGGTCTTTCTGTCCTTTTTGACTTTTTGATTGTCTATGGAATGCTATGTAGATGTTGGTTATTTCTATGTGTCTGTTGATGGCTGATTTGTCCGAATGTCATCTCAGCAAGCATCAACAGACTATTACAACAACATGACCTAATTGTAGCACATGAACCAACTAAAGCTCTCCAAAACATCCTAAGTAAATCAAAAAAAACCACCAGCCCCAGAAGAAAAAATAAGAATGATCCAAAATATGGAGTGCAAGACTGAAACAGCTACTATGTAGGATAATAAACATGCAGAAGGCTAACCGCGCATCTGCAGGAATTAGGGAAAAACATGTTTTTTCTTGCGTATTCATTCAGCCTCTCTTGAAGAGTTGGGAGGATGCTTTTCATCAGTGCTTCATCCTCTCCTGCCAGTAAAAGGATTCTCCACTGAATCAAAGTTTTTCCCCTGAATCAAAACAATTACTCCATTTATAGAAGAGCAGTTTGGCATACATAACTAATAAAACTCATTTATGGTCATATTTTAAGCAACATTTTTAGGAGCAGTTGTACTACCGTAATTTTTTTTAAAAAAAATTGTAAAATTATTATATTCCAAGTTTTTATTAGCAAATAATCAATTTAATATTTCACATACATACATTATCTTCTTTTTAAAATTTTCAGGTTGAACAGTCTAAGGTTCTAATTAAAGAAGGCGGTGTGCAGTTGCTACTAACAATAGTTGATACGCCAGGATTTGGTGATGCAGTGGATAATAGCAATTGGTAAGTGCATTCTAATAATAATAATGGCTATTATCTTGCAAAACCTGCATATATTTAAAGTAGAATCAGTTTTTTCTTTGTATGGCACTTTTTTTGCTGTTCTGTTGGCCAGAAATGACAGAAAACATAATTTTCCAGATGTAGTTATCCAACTCTCTTGTTTCTCTGTGATTAGCTCAGAGGTAAATATTGTTTGGTTATTACCGAGAAAAGTAAAAAAACTAAGTACCATTAATACTATGAGATAAATTTTCTGATGTCAAGAATATGACTTTGGTTATTATATAAAAATATTTTAATATTAATGTGGCAAATAAATATTTCATCTGTTAATTATTGTAGATAATTAACAATAAATGAAATTTGATGAAGACTATTTACCAAATAGCTTTGGGAAGTATGTTTTGTGTTCCTTCATACCATTTCTATGACCCTTCCTTTTACTACTAAATCATCTGCTTGTTGCTCTTGTTTCATCTATAAGAATGGGCATTGCTTTTCTCGTATAGCAACCTAACTAAATTTCTTTAGGAAAATTATATTTGTAATGTCATTTTTAATATCATGAAGTACAACTTGTACTAATATAGCGAATGTTCCAAGTTAATCTGCTTTTTTAAAAATGTCTTTGCACATTGTAGCTGGCAGCCCGTTATTGATTACATTGACAGTAAATTTGAAGACTATCTTAATGCAGAATCACGTGTGAACAGACGACAGATGCCAGATAACAGGGTCCAGTGTTGCTTGTATTTCATTGCTCCTTCAGGACATGGGTCAGTATTAAAGATGAATGTTTTTGCTCCTACATTGCGATTTCTCCACTCAGAAACAATTAAACTACATTGTTATATTATGTCATATCAGAGAAATTGTAAGGAATTGAATTCTAATGTAAATAAATTTCCTTCTCTAATATTAGCAAAAGTGCTTTTTACAGAATCCAGAAGTGTAAGAGATGGGATTATATGTTATTATTAGTTTGTACTTTGGATTTTTCTAATTGATTGAATTGAAAGTAGTTATGCATGCTTTGTTTATAGTGTGACAATAAAGGATGATTAGTTTAAAAATATGGTGACATTTTTTAGATTTAATAGACTCAATTTGTGCCAATGCTTTGAAATACTTTTTATCAGATATTTATACATTATAATTTGTGGTACTAGTAATTTCTTATATAGCACATTGTTTTTGAAATCAGTGGTAAATATTGCCCTAACTCTCGGAGAATAATAGATATAATGTTTTAAAAGTTCACATGATTTCCTCTTCTTGAACAAGGGTAACTTAAATAGAGCTGCAAGCTTAAAAAAGATACATTACTTAGTAAAAAGGAATTTTGCTTGTGCGAGTTTTGAAATTCTGAACCATTTTCAAAAGCAGAGGTTTTATTATATACATATTTGCAATGCAGATACGATTATAGGTAGTCCTCCAGATATGACAGATCAATTAATGAACATTCAAAGTTACGACAGATACTCCAAAACTGTTTCAAAGTTATGATGGCTGCAGTGCCCCTGGGGCATTCACCATTACAACTGACTCGAGCTTGTTCCTCGTGTCTCCTGGCAGCAGCTGCCATTTTCAGTGCTCTAACAATTCTTTATGGAAAATGGTGGCTGCTTTTGGAGCTCTCTGCCTTAATCAGCTAGCCTTCAGGAAACTGCAAATTTCTTCTGGCTTTTGCTAGACTTTGGAAAACGAGACCCTGCATACTAAGGCAGCAGCTTCAAGATGAGCTTCCCAAAATCTTTCCTTTCCTTCCTTCCTCCCAGGAAGCCACATTTCTTCAATTAAAAAAAAACCCTGGGAGGGACAGACTTCCTGATCTTGACTTTAGAGTCCTAGCTGGGTCCTACAGAAGTCAGACCCACAGCTAAAAACTTTACAACCTAGCTTATGTCCTATTTTTTGCTGCCCTTGCTAAACTTTCCGAGCTGAGGTGTTT
Source organism: Azemiops feae (assembly GCA_023970755.1). Lineage (NCBI taxonomy): Eukaryota > Metazoa > Chordata > Lepidosauria > Squamata > Viperidae > Azemiops > Azemiops feae. The sequence continues at coordinate 137,981 of JALGBA010000730.1, read as the reverse complement.
GTTTGTTTTGCAGTTGCTCAAGGCAGAAAGCTGCAGAGTTTCTCTTCTTGCTTTCTTCCTTTTCTTGTCAGTGGGGAGTCAAGGTAAGGTTTTTAAAAGGGGTAGAGACTGGAGGGCAGAGGTCTTACGTTTAGCACCTAATTGGGGAAAGGGAAGAACAAGAAGGCTGTCCCTCATAGCTTTTTATTGAAAAACTTGATTTCTGGAAGAGGGAGAGGGTTTATAGCAAGGGAAAGGTTTTGAGAAGCTCATCCTGAAGGTGTTACCTTTTCATGCAGGGTCTGGTTTTCCAAAGGCTAGCAAAAGCCAGGAGAAGTTTACAGTCTCCCGAAGGATTGGAGGCCAGCTGATCAGAAAGCTCTGCAAAGCTAGGGAACTGGTCCTTTTGCCCCAGAAAGACAGGGACACCTTGGCAGGAGGAACGGTGGTGGCAGAACCAGGAAAGGCAGGCGCACAGCTGGTGTTCCTTGCTGGCAAGACAGCTATGCGGCAAGTGCACGTAGGAGCCATTGAAGAGGCAGAATGAAGCGTGGTGCATCTCGAAGAGTGGGGGAGGCCTGAGGCAGGGGGCTTTACCTTCACTAGGCCTCCCAGGATCTCCCACATCCCTGAGGCACCCTGTGCTCTATGTAATAAACCACACATTTGATTAATGAATTCACTGGGAAGAGGCAGTTCATTGTTCTAACTCCCAACCCTAGTGGGCAGATTCCATTACAGTTGTAACAGTCTATCTGTATTTTACTTTCTCTACCAAATATGACTCAAATTTTAGCTATGTATGTTTGGAAGCCAAATTTGCAAAATCTCATTTTTAATTTTTATTTATTTTAGGCTTAAGCCTTTGGATATTGAATTTATGAAACGCCTGCATGAAAAAGTGAACATAATTCCGCTCATTGCCAAGGCCGACACACTCACGCCTGAAGAATGCCAACAGTTTAAAAAACAGGTAATTTTATATATTTTTTCTTTCAGTAAAATTATATTTCTCTCCTTAGTTACACAATAACTATCCATAAGAACAACTCTGCCAGATGCCGCCAAAGCCCATCTTAATCCAGCCTTTTTTATAGAGTGGCCAAACAGATGCTTCCAAGGTGGTCACAAGCAGAAGTTGGAGATACATGCTTCTCCTGTTTCTGTTCCCTTGGAATTCATATTTGGAGATATGATTCATACTCCCTATCTGGAATTAACATTGCGTCTTCAAGATTATTAATCCTTTCTTAAGCTTATTTTCCACAAATTTATCCAATCTTTTAAAGCTGTTCAAGTTAGTGTGCATCACCACATCTTATGATAATAAGTTCCACAGAAGAATCATTTGAAGAAATGAAGCTTTCACTCAGCTCATTTGATGACCCCTGGAACTTATATTATAATTCAGTAATGTCTTTCTTCAGGTACTTTGTTCCCAAGCAGCCTCCTAGCCTTTTTTCATATGGAAGATGTTCAAATCCCAGATCATTTTACTTGCCCTCTTATGCTTCTTCTCTTGCATCCATATTTTGACCTGTTGCATACTCACCGGGCATCTCCATTGTGTTATCCACTCTGAATCTTTTTCTGTGTGAGATAAACAATTCAGACTCTACCAGTGTATATATGAAGTTAAGGGGGTTTCACCCAATCATATATCATTTTTCATGCATTTGCATTTAGTCACACAGTGTAAAGAGATTTTAACATTTCTTGGTTGATACTGACATTCTGATTATTTTAGTATCATCCACAACCAGTTTGCTGTTTATCGATAAATATCACTTATGAAGAAGTTAAAAGCACTTTCCCCAACAGAGATACTCGAGAGGCTCTGCATCTGTTGTCTTTATGTGTGTGTGTATGGGGGGGGGGGGAGGAAGGTATTGAAATTTTTAAAGTATATTAAAAAATTTAAAGAGAACTTTTAACACAACTAATACACAATAAAGAAAGAAAGAAAAAAAAGATAAAATTGCAGAAAAATAATGAACTAGAAAGGTTAATTTATAGAAACAAATTGAGATTTTTTTTTCTACTTTTCAGTCCATTAGTCCCAAAAGAAAAGCCTTTTGATTTTTAATTGTACTTTAGTTTTTAACATCTTTTGAATTAATATATGTACTTGTATTCAAATTTGTTAGCTTTTTTATACATCCATCAAACATGATAGAATATCTCCTCATGTTCCCATTTCCATCAAAGATTCAAAGTACCTTTTACCTTGTAGACAATTTATTTAGTGATAAATGCCAACAATACATCATTTTATAAAATCCTCTTAAAAGTTAGAACGTAATGTAAATTTCAATTCTTCTCCAGCATGAAGATGGATAATCCACAGATGGGTTATAGACCGTACTTCCTGCCCAGAGACTAAGTCAATTAGAATAGCCACGCCTCCTGCTATCCTGACCCAGATATGACTTAGTCTTCAGCCCAGTGAAGTCGCATGGTGTTGGTTCTCCTAGGCAGGTTGTAGATCTCTTTCCCATCTGTGGATTTTCCCCCTAAAACTCTAACTTTAAGCTGCAGGGACACGAATTTCGTTCCCTGCTGCCTTTTCTTCCCTTTCTCTTGCTGACGATCAGCTGCAGCAAGCGGTTCATTTTTTCGGCCGCTAGTCAGCTGGGCGTCGGCCTCACGAACACTGCTATCGAGCGTTCTTGTTTTCTCTGATTGTAGAGGGTGGGAGTGCTAGGATTGTCCCCCGCCCTTCATTCCTTGTAATTTGCTTGTGCAGTTGCCGTTTTGGGATCATTCAGAGATCCATCCTGGCCTCGTTTTAAGCGCGCAATTTACGGCCGCCATTTTGAGTGCTACGAGGATATTTTTAAAAAAAAAAAAACCTGGCACAGTTTCATTTTGAGCCAGATTCAAGCCTGGCTTTCTGAAATTTGGGGAGTTTGAGGCTTTTGGCCTCTTTTTCCGAGTAGCGTGTGTTAATTAGAGCACTTGAGAGTGGCCCTTTATTTGTTGGCCTTGTTATTTGGATCAATCTCTCTCAGGCTCTCCATCCGCCATTTTGTGGTCAGTTTATAACACGCTTTACAGTGGCAGCCATTTTTCTCCCCTGTGCAGGCTTATTATAGCCTTGGATATTTATTGTGCTTCACTACCAGGTGTGCTTAGCGCGCAGAGGCTCTGGCTCAGCCAATTGAGGCCCGTAGCCATTGATTCCTCCACGGTCTGATTCAGACCTGTATATTAATTTGATTGACTGTTACCTGTCCTGGGTTCCGGCGCCCCTCTCTGAGATTGCCGAAGTTGCTGAGAAAAACAGCAGACAGGAGCGCGCGTGGGCTGACACCCACCAATTCACGTGCCACCTGCAGGCACTTGCATAGCACACCTGGTTCCCTAGACAGGTCACCTGTCTCTTGGGACAAGCGGGCGCTGGCACCAGCCATCTGAGGCCTGCTACATGTTTAATCCGCAGTCCAGTACAATGGCGGATAAGGAGGTTCCTGAAACCTCTCTTGGTGCCCAATCTATGCCAGAGACGGACAATCCTGCTCCATCAAGAGCAGCAGGGAGCCTGAAGGCCAAGAGCAAGTCCAGTTCTGGCAAAAAGAGTTCCAAAGCAGCTGAGAAAGCGGCAGATAGGAGACATTTAGTTCTGGAGAAACAATTCTCCAAGGCTCAACAATCTCTGACTACTGGACCTCACATCCCTCCTTCTCAGGAAGGATCACTATTCAATCCCCAATCGGTCCCACCCAGCTCCCTAACACCTAGAGCTTGGTCTCCTGCGGGCGACCCAGGTCAGCTCATAGCTTCTCCAATTGGCCAACTGCAGGGATCGCAATGGATCCCCCCTGCAGCTCCATCCATGTCAGTCCCTGAGGCCACATTTACCCCCACTGCAGCCGGGCTTCGCCCTCCAGAACTAGGGATGCGTCCAGATCAGCTTCAAGCCTTGCTTGCCCAGGCCTTTGCTCAGGGCATAGCATCGTCCTTTCAGCACACGCCCAGGCCGGAGTCATTAGCTCCCAGGGCTGAGCCTAGTTGGCAGCGGGTCTCCCCTCAATATCCGGAGTCAATTTACTCAGCCCCTTCGTCCAGGACCAGGGACTCTGGCTCTGAGGAGTATGGGGCTCCGGACATACAATTGTCTGAGGATGAGGAAACCGCCCCGGATCCGTCTCCCTTTGTTGGTCTTTTTGATCCGGGCTTGTTCAAGTCCTTACTGATGAAGGCCACTGCCTCGGCCAATATTGACCCAGGTCAGGAACCTCAAGCAGGGCCCTCTACTAGTAGGGATCCTAAGCCTCTCTTCTCCAAGCCTCAGGTGGATGAGAGACACATCCCCTGTCCCCCCTTTTTCCTGGATACCATCAGGAAACAATGGGGAGCCCCAGCCACTTTACCTTCCCCTGGGAATTTAGATAAAAAGTTGTTTTGTGTAGCTCCTTCCCTAGCGGATCTCCTCGAGGTCCCAACAGTAGATGAGGCCATGGCCCCTATCCTCTCTTCATCTACGGCCCTGGCTGACATGGTAGAGGTCCTGAAAGCGGAGGATAAAAAATCTGAATTTTCTCTACGCAGGTCTCATCAGGCTTCGGCTTGGTCGATCAGAGCCTCGGCCTCGGCCTCCTTTTTCGCTAGGGCCTCTATCATTTGGCTCCGGGAGCTCCAGGCCTTGATCCCTCCAGATCAGATTTGGCCACACCAAACGCTAGGCAAGTTATTAGCAACTTCAGAATATCTAGCTGACGCTTCGCTCCACGCGGCTCGTTTTTCAGCCAGAGCCTTGGCCTCCAACGTAACTACCCGTAGGTTGTTTTGGCTCAAACACTGGAAGGCAGACTTAAGGTCAAAATGGCGCCTGGCTTCTGCTCCCTATGAGGGTGGCCGGCTGTTTGGAGACGCCCTAGGCCCCTTCCTGGTGGAGGACAAGGACAAGCGCAAGATTTTGCCTCACCTACATAGGAGAGTGGACAGACGTCCAAACCCTTACCCCCGCAGACCATTCTATCGCCCAGGTGCAGGATCAGATTGGTCTCAGCCTTTCCGGCCATTTTTCCCCAGGTCTGATCGCCAGACGGATCGGCCTGCCCCCAGATTCTGTCAGCAGCCCCATTCCAAATGGCCCTTTCGGGGCGCGGGAGGCCGTCCTTTTAGAAGACACAAGTGACTCTCGAAGATCCCTTCTGATTGGGGGCAGACTCACCGTTTTTCTCCCCGAATGGGAAGCAGTCACTTCAGATGTGTGGGTCCTCAACACCATCAGGGACGGTCTCCCCCTCGAATTTCTATCCCTCCCTCCAGAGCGTTTCGTCTCTTGCCCGGTTTCCAGGGACCCGAGCAAGACCCGACTCATGTCCGAAGCTATCAGACATCTCTTAGAGATCACAGCCATAGAGCCGGTGCCAGCTGGTCAGACCTGTCGAGGTTTTTACTCCATTCTCTTTGTAGTCCCAAAGACGTCAGGAGGATGGAGGGCGATCCTCAATCTGAAGGGTCTCAACAAGCATTTGGTTTACAAAAAATTCAAGATGCAGACTCTTCGATCCATTCTGGCCAGCATCAGAAGGCACGATTTCCTGGCCTCCATAGACCTCACGGAGGCATACCTGCATATTCCAATCCTTCCCAGTCATCGCAGGTACCTCAGGTTTTGTTACAACCATCACCATTACCAGTACCGAGCTCTTCCATTCGGTCTTTCATCCGCCCCACGGGCATTCACAAAGGTTTTGACTGCTCTGGCTGCACACCTGAGGTTGGTCCCAGTAAGAGTCCAGTGTTATCTGGACAACATCCTCATTCAGTCCACCTCCTTAAGAAAGGCCCGGTCCGATTTGGCCCTGTCGATCAAAACCCTCCAGAATCTGGGGTTTTCCATAAATTTTCAGAAAAGCCAGACGGCTCCATCCACCTGTCTACTTCATCTAGGCGCAATCATAGATACCCGCCTTGGCATGGTGTATCTTTCACGGGACTGTCAGGAGAGCATTCGGACCCTAATCAGACAATTGCAAGGAAGACCAGTGACCACCCTGGCGGTTCTCTCCCAGCTTCTGGGAAAGATGATTTCCTGTCTGGGAATAGTGCCATGGGCTGGATTCCATTCCAGAGCTCTACAGTGGTTCCTGCTGCCATTCCAGGCGCTGGGCACAGGTTCCTCTCATCAGAGGATGCGGATCCCTTGCCCAGTATTGATCTCCCTTCGGTGGCGGGCGTCCCCAGCCTTGTCCAAAGGTTCCCTGTTCAAGGAACCGGACAGGATGACCCTGACAACCGATGCCCCTTTTTTGGCTGGGGGGTGCACTTGGGACCCCAACTAGCTCAGGGTTGCTGGTCCCTTTCGGACCTCAGACACAATATCAACTGGCTGGAGCTCCATGCCATTTACCTTGCCCTCCTTCACTTCAAGGAGACAGTGTCGGGTCAGCACATTTTGGTGCTGACCGACAATGTGACGGCAAAGGCCCACATAAATCGGCAAGGGGGCACTCGGTCCAAGTCCCTGATGATGGAAACCCGGTTGCTGATATCTTGGGCGGAAGGCTATCTGGCCTCCTTGAGGGCGGAACACATTTCGGGGGAAGCCAATCAACAGGCGGACTCCTTAAGCCGAGCCACTTTGGATCCCTCAAGTGGAGTCTGCTTCCCAGCCTATTCAGGGAGATCTCAGAGAGGTTCGCACCTCCGATTCTGGACCTGCTCGCATCACCTGCGAATGCCCAGCTCCCGAGGTTTTACTCCCGGTTCCCCTCTCGAGGGGCGGAACGGGCGGATGCCCTATAGAGTCAGTGGCCCAAGGGTCTGCTCTACGCCTTCCCTCCGCTTCCCCTTCTTCCAGCCGTAATCAGGAAGATTTTACTAGAACAGGCAGAGGTTCTGTTGGTTGCTCCACACTGGCCGGGACGTCCGTGGTTTGCCGACCTCGTGAGCCTTTCCATCTCCCCATGTTGGAGGATTCCTCCGGAGCACGTGGCGCTTACTCAGGGTACCCTTCGCCACCCGGATCCTCAATGGCTCCAGTTAGCCGTTTGGCACTTGAGAGGAGTCTCCTAACACGAGAGTCATATTCGGCAGGGGTCATTTCCATGATACAGGCCTCCAGACGTCCTTCCACCAATCGAATCTACGATTCCTCCTGGAGGAGTTTTTGTCGATGGTGTACGGCCAATAACCTTGCCTTGTCTGCTATCACAATTCCAAATATACTGGACTATTTATTAGAGGGGCTTAACAAGGTGGCTGCTCTCTACGGTTTTGACTTGCGATAATGCAGTGCCATTGGCACACCACCCTATGGTACGCTCCTTCATTAAAGGGGCAACTAATGTCAGACGACCTGTTGTACACAGTTATCCCTCTTGGGACTTGCCTCGGGTCTTACAGGACCTTACCTTAACACCTTTTGAGCTCGTCAAACACTGTTCCTTACAGTTTTTATCCATGAAATTGGCCTTTCTTATTGCTATTACTTTGGCCAGACGCATCTCGGAGTTGGCTGCTCTTTCGGTCAGAGACGACCTGTGCGTTTTTCATGCTGACAGAGTGGTCCTTCGCCTTGATCCGTCATTCGTTCCCAAGGTGAATTCCTTGTTTCATAGGTCACAGGAGCTTGTCCTCCCGGATTTTTGTCCCAATCCAACGCACTCATCGGAGCGTCAGTGGCATAAGCTGGATGTTCGAAGGGTATTGAGTTGTTATATTAAGAGGACCTCGGCCTTCCGTAAATCGGAGGCTCTCTTTGTCTCTTTCCAGCCTTCTGCCATGGGACAAAGAGTTTCTTCATCCACCATAGGCAGGTAGATTAAGGCCTGTATCGCAAAGGCATACCAATCTCATTCCCTGTCGGTGCCAGGCTGCCTCACCGCTCATTCCACGTGAAGTGCAGCGACTTCTGCGGCATGGGCGGCGCAGGCGTCCATTGAAGATACCTGCAGGGCAGCGACCTGGTCGTCGCCTTCTCCTTTTGTGAGGCACTACAGGATAGATAAGTTTGCCTCCGCGGAGGCTTCCTTTGGGAGGAGGGTGCTCCAGCAGGTGATTTCAACTAGCGGGACACAGGCCCAGACTAGTTCCCTCCCTTAGGGACAGGTCAGCTTGGGTATGTCCCATCTGTGGATTATCCATCTTCATGCTGGAGAAGGGGCGTTGTCTTACCTGAACGCCTTTTCTCAGCATGATGATGGATAATCCACTCCCGCCCCTTGTGGTTAGTCAGGCCCTGTGTCGGGTAGGAGAATCAACATGCGGGACGTTTGTCCGTAGCTTCGCCTTCGTCGTATCTGGGTCAGGATAGCAGGAGGCGTGGCTATTCTAATTGACTTAGTCTCTGGGCAGGAAGTACGGTCTATAACCCATCTGTGGATTATCCGTCATCATGCTGAGAAAAGGCGTTCAGGTAAGACAACGCCCCTTTCAACCACATTATTTCCCATTGATCCATTTGTATATTATAACCAAAATTTTGGCCCATTTTATTACACATTCTTTCACTTGTCTTCTTGTCTCGTATTTCAACCAAAATTTATACATTTTAACATAGCATGTTCATCATTAGTGCTTAATTCTGTTTCAAATTCAAGTTTTACATTGTTCAAAATCATAAAATCTTTTATCCACTTTAAACCTTTCTAATTGTACATTAGAAAACCATAGACAAGTATATCTGTTCTTGATTTTATTTTACAATCCTCAAGAAAATTCTAGTATATCATGATAATTAGCCAATTACTTTTTTGTTGTCTATAAAATGCTTTCTGTGCTGAAAACCATAAGGTGTCTTCAGATACATCCTGTACTTAACATTTATTCCATACTTTTAAGAATGGCCAGCCTGACCTTGTGATTTTTGAAATCTACATTAATCTTAGCTTATCTATAGTATAACAAAATTCAGATTCATGTCCTTCTAACTCCAATAACCTGTTTCTTAGCAACACCTACTCTTTCATCCAGGCTAAACAATAGGAAGAAAATATAATTTCAAATCTGGTAGACCTAATCCTCTTTCCTTCGTATCTTGCAATACTTTATATTAACTTGTGATGTTTTTTTCTTATGCTATACAAATTCCAACAAACCTACCTCTGACTTTTTTCTACTGAGAAAATTCCCATTTATCCCTATTCTTTGTTTTCTGTTGTTAATGAATTAGCAGTCATTCATTCTTCTTTATTCAAGAATTTCTGCTGAGAAACTTGGTCAGGGGGCTCAAGTTTACATATTTTTGTCAGTAGGTCAGCAAATATTTGATTTTTTTAGTGAATGCCCTCGGGATCTCACAATCAATTGTTTCTTTGTTTATGAGACTTGCAGGGCATGTGACAACAAAATGATTCTGTGCAACAAAGTGATGAAAAACAGCAAGAAATCCTGTCTATCTGGATTATTATATTATAGTCTTTCAAGATGTCCTAAAATATCTTTTCTTGTTGTCATTGTTCTTTTTAGTTGCTCTGATTTGTTTAATTGTTTTTATTCCATCCATGAGAATATCTGTATGATTCAGGCATCACAGGGTTCCCCAACCCGCCCACTACTGGGCCTTGGTCTGTTCAGAACTGGGCCATGCAAGCAGTGGGCAAGCGTGCCTGTGCACGAAGCTCCCCTCACGCGAATAGTGGCCGCTTGCACTCCCGCGAAGCTCCTCACGCGAGCGGTGACTGCTGGGGCTCATGTGCGAAGTTCCCCTCATGCCAGCAGCGGGCGCCTGTACCCACCACTCACACTAATGGAGCTGCTTGCATGCGCCTGCTTGCCACTTGCAGGGAATTATCCCCCCCCCCAAACCAGGTCATCAAGCCAGAAAAGTTGGTAAGTGACGAGATATCAGTCCTTCACCTCCTGCAATGAAGATAGTATTTATAAATACCACTTTCATATATCATATCGTAGCAGATTGGATGCTATAATCTATAGTATCTAAGCATATTTAATTTCGATGGTGAATACTTAATTTCCTTCCTGAAGGCATAACATGAATGATATAATAGAGCTCTGATTAAAAAAAAACAACTATGTACAGGTAGTCCTTGACTTACAACTGTTCATTTGATGACTTTGAAATTATGACTTGGAAAAAGTGATTTACGACCCATCCTTAAAGTTGCTGTTATCACACCACTCCCATGGTCATGTGATTGCAATTGAGATTCTTAGTAACTGGTTTGCATTTGTAATAGTTGCAGCATCTTGCTATCACATCACAATTTGTAACTTTGCTGTCCAGCTTCTAACTAGCAAAGTCAATTGGGGATGCTGGATTTGCTTAACAGCTTGAATCATTTAATAACTACATGATTTGCTTAACAACTGGGATTCATTTAATGATTAGGGTAAAATGATCATATAAAATTGGGTCTGGTCATGTGATGACTCATTTAATGACCACATCACTTAGTAACCAAAATTTTGGATCCAATTCTGATCATAAGTCAAGTCAATGCTACCTATATATATTGATATATCATGAATTATTTTTTTTATATATACGAATACTTCACAACACATATACACAATCTCTCTCTCTCTCTCTCTCTCTCTCTCTCTCTCTCTCTCTCTCACACACACACACACACACACACACACACACACACATGAATACCTACACAGACATATATGAATGCATAATTACCAAAATTTGCAATGTTTGTATAAAACTAGAGATTAGTTAGTATGTATTCAATAATACATACTACTGTTATAATGTCTATTGTGGGAGATGATATATTTGTGATTTGAAAAATAATACATTGCATTTGATTGAGGTTTCTGTAAGGATGACTACGCTTACCTGTCAGAATGGAAACTTAATTTAATAATATGCAGTTTTCTGAATGCAAAAATAGATCTAAATCTAGTAATTTAGACATATATAAGGTTTTGAAGCAATTGTGGAAGACATCAGTTTGAATACTTACAGTTTATTCTTAAAACAGAAGAATATTAAAATCTCCTATGATATTTTTTATAGGAATTGTGTAGTAATGTGTCTCAGTAGTTTATTGCTATATTGTATGAATTGGAATGAGAGTGGGATGACTTTGTGAATGGGAAAAGCGGAAACTATAGTTTTATTTGAAAAATGACAAATGCATAACTTGAATTTCAAAAGACGTAATTATGTAAGTTGTATCCATATTCTGACATAAATTTGAGGTGTTCATCTTTAATACATAAAAATAAAATTCATCAGCATATTTTATTAATATGTTCAACACTTGTTACAGTTTCTTTTAAAAATATGTTTATGTTTAGATAATGAAAGAAATCCAAGAGCACAAAATTAAAATATATGAATTCCCAGAAACAGATGATGAAGAAGAAAATAAGCTGGTTAAAAAGATTAAGGTACCAAAATATATTGAAACAAATTTTTATACTTTCATGTCTGTGCAAATGGGTTTTATTTTAATGGATAGAGTCATTCCACAAAAGAATATGTATCAGATATCTCTCTTGGCTTTAGTCAAATTACCAAGAACACTCTGGTATATATAAACTTTTATACACTTTGACACATATCATAATAGTATCAGATTACTAGGGAACATTTTGATTGTTGTTTAATATCTCAAGCCTACTAAACTATTTTTATTTATAAAATGTCCTTGCTTTTACTCTTTATTGTGGTGATTGTTTATTACTGATTAGTAATAAAGGAAATATGCTTACCTGAATCCTCTCTTCTTTTTTAATTAACAATGTTTAAATGTTTTATTTTTGTTTTTGATATTTTGATATTTTCATCCTAGTGGATTGTTTGTAATATTTCTTATTTTTTAAATGTAAGATTTTAAAATGAGAGGCTGTAGTGCCCTCTTATGGTAGATTGCTGCACTGTCATGTAGTGAGGTGATGATAAATATACTTAGAAATATATTTAGATTTCTTATCCTTGTGATTTCCCAATCATTCAGTCATCTGTACTCATTTTATTATTTTATTATTTGGTTCTGGTATTATTTTATTTATTTGGTTGTGTGTGTGATTTTGCCTGAAATATACTGGTTATAAAATCATTTTAATTCTGAGGAATGTTATTGAAACTCATTGTGTGGCAATTTAGGCTTAGCAATTATTATATATGTTTATCACATACTTAAATTGCCCATCTCCCTCACACAGAGATTCTGGCCAATGTACAATAAAATATTAAAATATAAAAACAGTATATAAAAGTTAAAAATTTAAAAGAGGTTAAGATGAATAAAACACAGTTAAAAATTTATTGAAAGGTGAAGGAAGCATTTTCAGGACTCTAACCACTCCCACAGTTGTGTGCTGCTCTGGGTTTCCTACGCAAGGCTGCAAAGCCACATTTACTACTTTCCAGAAGGCCAGGAGTGGGGGAGATTTTCTCATCTCCAGGAGGCAAGACAGTGGCAGAGAAATCTATCTTCCTGGACCCTTCCTGACCCTGCCAGTCGGAATTCTTTAAACTGACAGGGCCTGCAGTATACCTTCCCTGATTGGGTGGAAGGGGCAGATGTAATGGAATGAAGATGGATTGTAGGTAGCTTGGCCCTATGCTATAGAGTTTTAAAGGTCATAAATACTTTGAATTGGACCCAGAACAAATTAGTATCCAATGCAGTTTACAGAGCAAAAATGTTATATGCACCATTCTTTTACTCACATGGCTGCATTCTGCAGCAGCTTAAGTTTCCAGATATTTGGGTAGCCCATGTAGAATGTGTTTCAATAATCCCAACAAGATATGACCAGGCCATGAACAGAGAGCTTCCTTATCCAGAAAAGTGTGTAACTGGCACACAACACGAAGTTGAGCAAAGGTTCTCCTAGCTATGGCTGCCACCTGCTTTTTGAACAGGAGCTGTGAGTCAAGGAGGATCCTCAGGTTATTCACTGGGTCTGGGGTAGTGCAGACCCATCCAAGACCAAAGATGATAAATTCCTAGATGCGGAAGAGCCCACCCACAGCCACTCTTATCTTATCAGGGTTTAGCTGAAGTCTATTATTCCCCATCCAGGCCTCACAGCCTCTAGGCACTGCAAAAGAATATCCACAGTATTACTCACTTTGCTCAGGACTGAGACTTATAATTGGGTATCAGCAGCATACTGGTGATACCTCATCCCTCAGTGACGGACGATTTCATCCGGAGGTTCCATGTAGATGTTAAAAAAGAGTGGAAAAACACCAAACCCTGTGGCTCTTCACAAAGCACGGGTCATGAGCTGGACTTCTCACTTCCTCCAGCCTTGGAGGAAGGAGGCCAACCAGCAGAAAATATGCCACCCATCCCCAACTCCAAGTCAGCCCAAAAAGATACCATAGTTGATGGTAATGAAAGCCGCTGAGAGGTCAGGGAGAGCAAGGATGGACGCACTACATCCTGCTCCTGCCAGAGAATCATCCACATGTGTCACCAATGTGTTTCTGTCCCATATCTGGGCCTGAAACCCGAAGGGTGCAAATAATCTGTTCCCTCTAGGATCCTCTGGAGTAGAAATACCACCACTTTCTCAATCACCTTCTCTAAAAAGGGAGGTGAGAGACTGAATGAAAGTTGTCCAGAAAGGTAGTGTCCAATGATGGCTTCCTTCTTTAAAAGGAGACAGGAACACCTCCTCCAACATAGAGGAATTGACCATCGCTTAGACACACCCACATACCTCCTGAGCAGTCTTAACCAGTCAGGGTATGGATCTAACACAGAGATGGTGTCGTTTACATTCTGGAGGAAACTGTCCACTTCCTCAGATCCAACAGAGTCAAACCGTTCCCAGATAACTAGTAATTGGTAATCCGGCATCTCCATAGGATTTAACACCATATTTGATATCCAACTGGGGACAAGTTCAAGTGATTTTATCCTTCAGATGCATGGTAAATTGTTCCATATGATCTTATATGCTTCCAGGCTCCCCTTTCTAAAGAGAGTCTGGATGACCCTAAACAGAGTCATTGGGGGAGCATTCTATGGATGCAATAAGAGCAGAGAAGTATTGATGCTTTGCCGTTTCTTACTGCCATGAGGTAAGCCTTAATAGCGGCTTTAACTCGTGTTTGGTTAAATTCATTCTTTGTTTTCCTCCAGCAGTGCTCTAGATGTCTCTTGACCATTTTCAACTCCATGAACCACAGAGAGTAACTGGAGTGATGGGCCAAGAGAGGCCACATAGCCATTATCCTGTCAGAGCCATAGCCCCAGCAGGAGTGTGTAGCAAATCAAGTATTTGCCCCAGCTGCTTTAAAATCCAATTGAGCCCATTAATTTGCCAGGGACAGAACAATATTTCGGTCTTCCTGTGGATGGGATTAAAATTAAAGAAAGTGAACATATAATCTTCAGTTCCAACAGCACATTACCAATCTTGGACAGAAAACTTTTTAGTTTTGTTACCAGATGATGTTCTGTTTTAGAGTTATAGTTCGTCTTGTATTAGCTCTTTTTTCTAATCTCCTTTGTCACTTAGTTTTATTGTGAGCAGTACAGAAAGTTGTACTTTCTATCCAACCTGTCAATAACTTATTTTAGGAAAAAATATTCTGTTTCTTTTGTAGGACCGTTTACCTCTTGCGGTAGTAGGTAGCAATACTATTATTGAAGTCAACGGGAAGAGAGTTAGAGGAAGACAGTATCCTTGGGGTGTTGCGGAAGGTAAGTGAATAGAAAATGTAAGATACATAATTGGGCAATAAGCTATATCTTTATAGGAATATTACAATTTTAGAAAAGCAAGACAGAGGTACAGACTTTCCCTACTTCCCCTTCCCTCTCCACATAACAGTACCCTGAATTATAGTTTACATCTTTTACCAATGTTATAACAAAACTATTTATAAGACTCACAGGTATGTAAATTTCATGAGATATTCAATTGAAGTATTATACTGTGGATGTTTTAATAATTTTTAAACTATCCGTTCATTTTAACAGTCTAGAGCAGGGGTCGGTAACCTTAAACACTCAAAGAGCCACTTGGACCTGTTTCCCACAGAAAAGAAAACACTGGGAGCCGCAAATAGAGGCTGCTGTGTATGAGTTCTCTCTCTCTCTCTCCCTGTCTTTCTCTTCCTCCTCTCCTCCCTCTCTCCCCCTCTCTCCGATCTTCTGCTCACCTGGCCAGCTGGCCTGACGCTGTTCTCCGACAAGCTGACACACATTCTTATTGGGCTTGCTCTCTCCTGTCGTTGGTCTGCCAGTCCTCTTCCCCCACTCAGTGTGTGTGTGTGTGTATGAGAGAGAGAGAGAGAGTTGCTGCTTTCTGCTGCTTCCTGCGGAGATGCAGCAAAGGCAGGAGCCCCTCCCAATAAGCTAGTCAGCTTATCGGAGAACAGCGTGAGGCCACTCTCTTTTACCCACACACACACACACGAGGCTGGGAGCCGCAGGAGAAGGCTCAAAGAGCACATGTGGCTCCGGAGCTGCAGGTTGCCAACCCATGGTCTAGAGCAGGGGTCGGCAACCTGAAACATTGAAAGAGCCACTTGGACCCGTTTCTCTTACAAAGAAAAAACTGGGAGCCGCAAAATGTGTGTGCGCGCATGTGTGCGCGCGCAACAGAGGTCTTGATTGAAGAGTGGAGCCTAAGGTGAGACATGCACCGGCCCTGCCAGGTCTGGTATGGACGGCTCTGCTGTCCTGGCTTCTCCCCTCGGAAAAGACTGCTTTCCTCCTCCACCCCGCGCTCTCCCTCTCTGGGACCTTCTTTCCGCCTTTTGGCACAAAGGTTCCGAGGGAGCGGAGGAGGAGGCCGACGGGGAGGAGCTGTTGCGGCAAATCTTCTGAGGCAGCAGCAGACGGCCGCTCGGGCTCGCCTATCTCAGCCTGCTGCGGGAGGCCAGAGTTGAGGCTTCTGGCTCGCTCTGGGAGGGGTGCTCAGAAAAGAGAGGATGAGAAGCAGAAAGTGGGAGAAAGGACTTCTTCCAGCTCTCTGGGGTTCTTTCGCTGGGAGGGCAAGGAAGCAGCGGGGAAAGACAGCTCCGGAGGGAGGCAGCCCCGCAGCCAGAAGCCAGCGGTCCAAGCGGACCGGCACGGAAGACCTACCGGTCGGCGTGAGAGACTACAGCGTTGCCGTCCGCAGCCCTGTTCCGCACCCCGACGACCAGCTGGACCGGCTTTCACTGCTCTAGCCCGGGGACGCCAGCGGCATAGAAGGCAGTTTGGCGGCGCTGCCGTGGGCAGGGCATCCTTACAGCGGACAACTCGGGCCCGGATGTTTCCCGCGGCTCGGGACTGGAGACGCCGGTGGCGCACGGCCCGGACTGTCGGCGTTGCCGTGGGACCACCCCCTGCAGTACCAGCTAATGCGGCGTGCTCCTGGCGACCCTCGAACCGCGCTGGCTTCCTCCCGCGGCTTTTGCTGAAGCGGCGAGCGGGGGGCCTGTCTCAGGCACGGCGGGGCTGCTGGAGCCTGAGGCCCCCGAAGGCGCAGACCAGGCTATCTTCCATAGCGGCGGGACGGCGACCGCGGGAGCAACAGCCTGCTCATCTCTGGCGGCAGCGGAGCCATCTGGTGGTGTTTACACGGCCCTTCGTCCACGTGACAGATAGGCAGTGGCCCCAACTCTGCTCCTTCGGGGGCCTCAGCCTCCAGCAGCCCCGCTGTGCCCGAGACAGGCCCCCGCCGCTTCAGCGAAAGCCTCTATTTGCTCCGCAGCCTGCCCAGGTCAGGCAAAAGTACTCTGGCCAGGTAAGCGTGTCCTGGCTGCAGCCATTCCCGCTTCCTTTGATAGGTCGCACTGGGGGGGAGATCCGTGGGAGGAAGCCAGCACGGTTTGAGGGTCGCCAGGAGCACGCCGCATTAGCTGGCACCGCAGGGGGTGGTCCCACGGCAATGCCGACAGTCCGGGCCATGCACCACCGGCGTCTCCAGTCCCAAGCCGCGAGCCACAGGAAATATCCGGGCCCGAGTTCTCCGCTGCAAGGACGCCCCGCCCACGGCAGGGCCGCCAAACTGCCTTCTATGCCACTGGCGTCCCCGGGCTGGAGCAGTGAAAGCCGGTCCAGCTGGTTGTCGGGGTGCGGAACCGGGCCGCGGACGGCAGGCCTTGCTCACCGGCAATGCTGGAGCCTCCCATGCCGACCGGTAGGTCTTCCGTGCCGCTCCGCTCGGACCGCTGGCTGCGGGGCTGCCTCCAGAGCTGTGTTTCCCCCCTCCTGTCTATGTCGAGCCCACGGGGCTTGACAGTCAGACGGCGTCCCACAAACCAAAGAAGTTGAACCAATCAATTCAAACTTCGCGAGTTTTTTTTTCGTGAGAAGTGTGAATTGATTGGTTCAACTTTTTTAGTCCCACTTTTTTTTTTTTTTGGGCACTGCACATAGCTGGGAGCCGCAGGAGATGGCTGAAAGAGCCGCATGCGGCTCCGGAGCCGCAGGTTGCCGACCTGTGGTCTAGAGCATCGTTTTGCTTTTGAATCAAAAGCACAGCACAACTTTATTATGTATTTGTTAGACTACAGCTAACTTTCATGTTTGTTTTTTTACACTTTGTTTATTTCTCTAATTGTAAATTTGGATAATTATGACATTTTAATAATGCAACATTACATTTATTAAGCTTGTTTTTACCTTTTTTATTGATCTTAAAAGAAGCTCAACGGAATTGGACCTGGTTAATACTTGAATGGGGAATCTATAGGCAAACAGAGCTATATGCTAGAGTGGGAAGTTATAAAAACTTCCTGAAATAAGGCAGTGGCAAAGCATATCAATATTGTTGCAACAAAAATAATATAGATGTATCCTTTGAATTACTAAGCAGCAAGGGAAATTACTAATGGCAAATACAGGATTTAATTTGCAGCTTGCCCATCTGATACTAATTAAAATGTCTTAAAAATGAGCATTTTTTTCCTGCAGTTGAGAATGGCGAACACTGTGACTTCACAATTCTAAGGAACATGTTGATAAGGTAAACAAGTAGTCTATAACATTAATATTGGCAATACATTTGCAAGTTATTCCGTTTCTTGGATCTTTCCTATATTCTGTGATAAGGAGTAATAGAGTGCTTGTTCATATTTTTAGTGAAGGGTAACGTGTGATGGCACAAGTACAAAGAGAGAAAGAGTAGGAAAGAAAGAGTTTTAAAAAACCTTGATAACACTTTATTTTCCATTTTCATATAATACATTTGGGAAATTGTTGGATATAATTTAAAATAAAATCAATATTGTTTGCACCACAGAATAATGTTGTATTCTGCCCTTTGGGTGCACAGATGTAGAATTTTCCAGTCCTGAACTAATTTACGGTAACCATAATACAGGTAGTCCTCAATCTTCGACCACAATTGAGCCCAAAATTTATGTTGTTAAGTGAGACATTTGTTAAGTGAGTTTTGCCCCATTTTACGACCTTTCTAACCACAGTTGTTAAGTGAATCATTACAGTTGTTAAGTTAGTAACACAGTTGTTAAGTGAATCTGGCTTTCCCATTGACTTTGCTTGTGAGATCGCAAAATCTGTTCACATGACCCCAGGACACTGCAACTCATAAATATGTCATAAATATGAACCAGTTGCCAAGCATCCAAATTTTGATCACATGACCATGGAGATGTTACAACAGTCAGAAGTGTGAAAAATGGTCACAGTGCTGTTGTAACTTTGAACAGTCACTAAATGAACTCTTGTAAGTTGAGGGCTATCTGTATTTCAGTTTTTAAACAAACTCTTGAAAACCATTTCAACATTCTATGAAAGCAAAATTTAACACTATGGCTTATATATGGCATTTATTTGATACTACTCAGGAAATAAGTTGCTGATGGGTTTTTGATTTCCTTTCCTAGAACTCACATGCAAGATCTGAAAGATGTCACTAATAATGTCCATTATGAGAATTACAGAAGCAGAAAATTGGCAGCTGTAACATACAATGGAGTTGACAACAACAAAAACAAAGGGCAGTTAACAAAGTAAGTGGTAATTTAGATGGTGCTATAGCTTTTTCCACCTGGTTCTGGAGAATTATTTGGGGGTAAATATTCTGACATCCTGTTAACATTTTTAAAGGCTCATAAAATAGCAGGCATCATGCTGCCTTCCAGGTTATTCTATCTCAAAATGCAAATGGTTGGAGTACAATAGAAGTACATTACTGTTTCAATAAGGGCTTCTCATGATTGATTGGCAGAATGAGGAACAGGATCTATTGGAGTAAATAGAATTTATCTCATCCAAACAGACAGAATGCAATCTTGTGCATGTTGTGTTGATTTTAGTTAAACCTAATCTCAAATATGTGTATGGCTTAGTAGTTTGATCTATTTTGAAATACTATAAGTGTTTCAACAGGTTACAGACAACATACTATGAGCTATTTGAAATTATTTGAATTTGTGCTATACATATATTGGTTCCCTTATGTGCTTCAGATTTCAGTCCATTGTTTTTAAGATTTTTACTACACATTTCATAAATTACTTCTGGTATTTGTGTGTGTGCATTCCTTATGAAAACCTGGTGGGAACATTTTTTTGTCAAAGATTCTTCTTGCCATTTTGAAAGCAGAAGCACCCATATTCTAGTCCAAATAGGTTAATGTAATGTATTGCAGGATATAGTTGTTTATGGACCAATTGTATAGAGACCAACACTGCATACTAATAGATAACATACAATAGGAAAGATGTTTGATATTTTATATTGCCAGTTGTATCTTTATCATCTTATATGAATATTTGTCTTGCAAAAATAATCCTACTTATTTTGGGAACTGTTTTAAATAAAACTAATTCTTTATGAGGTATGTGAACATCATTGGCCCTAGCATAATGTAAGGTTGATAAAAAATGTTTTCAGTTTAAAAATTCAACTGTTACTGGCATTTTTGTTCATTTACTAGTGAAAATCATTTATGTAAAATCAATAGTGAAAGTGTTTGCACCCTGATATTATTACCTTTGCTTTTCATACTGACAAATATCTGCAACATTAAACATCACAGTAAGTACATGGCTTTTAACTGAGCATGGATTTTTATTTCAATACTATTTCAGTCTCTTTGTTCCATCACAATTCAGAATTTTATTAATGTCTCACCCATAAAGCAATATTATTTATTCTTATCCATAGTGGCATGAATGCTTTCCAATAAAGTTTTTATTTTATTTCCAAAGTTAAAATATAAACTGCAGCAAAAAAAGAAAAAACAACAAAAAAATAATTAAACAAGACTCCCCCCAAAAATGTGCATTAAAGTTCTGATGGGGCTCAAGGTTGACTCAGCCTTCCATCCTGCCGAGGTTGGTAAAATGAGGACCCAGATTGTTGGAGGCAATGTGCTGACTCTGTAAACTGCTTAGAGAGGGCTGTAAAGCGCCGTGAAGCTAAGTGCTATTACTATTGCTTTAAAGTAGTTCTATTTTTCTCCATAAAATTAGAAATAGCAATGGTGATTTAAATAAAAACTTGATGTGTGAATTTAATATTATTCATAGATAGCATTAGAAAAATAACAGTGTACCACAAGTGTGTGTGTGTGTGTATGTGAGTATGTGTGTGTGTGTTGTAAGTGTAGCATTTCTCTTTTAGACTAAATACCAAATACTATTCCATCCAACCCATTCAAAGCCTAAATCCCTTTTTACTGAGTTAAATTCCATACAGTGTTTAAAATGTAAGGTATGGCACATATTTTTTGGCAGAATAAAATATATGTTACCATCAATAGGCTTTGCAGTTGTAGTAATATCCTGGATTATGAGAGAAACTTACAGAAGCAATTATCTAGATTCCAAACATGCAAGGTTTAAAGATCAATATTAGTGCCTTAAATTAAGTCTGTAAACAAATTGACAGCTAATATGGTACAGGTAAAAGAAATATGATTAGATCAAAAACTTTGTCTCCAGCAAGTAAGCAACCAAAGTTTAAAAAGGGGACTAGTGATTGATAGTAGCTAAGTTTTAAATATTTGGGATCTGAACAATTACATATAAAAATGTAGACAAGACTGCTCTCAGATAATGTTCTACAGAAACTATTTCATCAAATCATTAAAATGCCTAGGTGCATTGTTCTCTACTACTGTATCAAAGCTATATTTATTTTCTTACTTCTCCCTAAAATCCAGAGCAATAAACATGCTTTGGGGATCAAATAGGGCAGAAAGGGAATTGGATATTTATTTATTAAAAGTTTCCAATGCACAGACTTAAATTAACTAGTTGAAAATGAAACATCCTATCACAGAAACTTTTTAAAAATTATGCTTGTTTATATAGCTGCATGTCTAGCTTCATATGGAATTTTCTTTATTTCCCGGATTAATTGACGATTTTATCTTGAAATACTGATCATAAATGAAGATATTCTGTATATCCAACAATCTCACTAATTTGTTAAATTTGGTATAGACTGAAAAATAATTGAAAAAAATAGCCTTTTAGGGTTTACTATTTAGTACAAAAACATATCTGTATAAGTTAACATTGTTTTCTTCATATAGTTTTCTTAACAATTCTTTTAAATCATTAAATCATTTTATCTAATTAAACTCACTCCTTTCAATAGATTCTTTAAATGTGGATAGGTTTATAAAGATTTATGAGATTAGGACAAAACATTACAGATTTAATGTGTTGTTTTGCCTATGGCATAAAGCCTCATTGCTGTTTACTGTCCATGTTGGTATAATATAGTCTTTAGTAATTCTTCAACTTAAATAAGTTGGGTTGTGGTCTTGCATACAGTTGATATAATTGCTTAGGACTGATAGTTTGAGTTTTGTTTTTCCCAATCTTCTACTCTGACGAGTTTCTCCATGAAATTAATACAATTTTTTCTAATACCTCATAGCAATATAAGAACAAAGATTTTCTAATGCTGGCCTACCAATGCAGGGTATTAATAGGACTATGTGGAACTACATTGCTGTAAGGATGGATTGTCATTCATGAAATGGAAAATGAGTTCAGAGATTATTTCTAACAGTCTGAATTTGGGATACATAAATGGATAATATGAAACATTATACAGGTAGTCCTCAACTTATGAATGTAATAGAGCCTGCCAATTACATTTGTAACCCGAGGAATTCTGATTTACCCAGTGCATTTGCTAATCGAATGTTCAGGTCGTTAAGTGAATTTGAGGTGTCTGATGGTGGGGAAGACCATGTGGGGGGCTAGTGCTTCCGACCACCCTGAGGCAGATGGAAAAATACCAAAACAGAAGCCATGAACCACAAGTTACAGACTTATCAAAGTATTGCTAAATGTATGACCAATGTGCTGGATAAATTATGTTATGAAACATGTTCCAAGAGGTGGTAACCGAAAGCAACAGATGGTGTAAGATAGCATCCGTAGATGAAGTAAGACGCCCAGTTATATGTACTTCTCCTATTGCTGTCATGGTCAAGTTGAGATAAACTTCTTCTTTTGCTGTGTTAAAGGTAGATAAGAAGTCACCCCGTGGGCGAAGCGAGGGTGACAGACTGTATAAAACCGACACCCTGGGCGTAACCCGGGGTTCAGAATTTGCCATGCTAATGCTCTGAACCTTTGCGCAAATAAACCTGTTTTCTCCAACCCTTCGTGGTCTTGTCTTCTGAATTCAAAACGTAAGTTTCTACTACATGTAACTGGCGAGCCAGGCAGGAGATAAGGAGTCTTGGGGCTCACTGGAGGGCCCACCCCGGTGCGAAGGGCCTGTCGTGTTGGGGGAAACCTCCCAGGCGCCATCGGACTGTTTATTCCGAGGGATTTCCCTGTAGCACAGGGCTCCGGTAACGGCGGTCGGCCTCTCCAAGAACCACTGGTGAAGGGGACGGAGACCAGGACACGCTCCAGCTGGCCACGGGACGGTGGATTCGCCTGCAGGCAAGTATTGGATGGGGACAGGATCCTCCCTGTAAACAGGGACGGAGGAGAGGATTGATCACCCTCTCTTTGGAATAAGGTGGGAGTAGTGTTGTGTGTGTGTTTGAGGTGAGTGGCTACTGCGGTTCCCAAAGGTGGCTGTGAGTCTCCAGCACCCTGGGCCAGTAGAGTGTGAGTGGCGTTCGCAGTTCCCATCGGAGACCGTGTCCAACCGGCTCCCTGGGTCGAGCGTGAACGTGTGACAAACCCTACTGTTACCCCGAGTGGAAGGACCCCTTACCATCCGCTCATCCCTTTCCTATATTGCCTTGTCTGGTGCCCCGGGAGGGTCATGGGGGGAGGTAAAAGTGTACCCCTTACCCCATTGAGGTGTATGTTGAAGAATTTCAAGTCAGCCTATGCAACTCAGGACTATGGTATTAAATGGAGCAGGCAGAGGTTGAGAATTCTCTGCGAGGTAGAATGGCCAAGCTTTAACTTAGGATGGCCAGATACAGGAACCTTGGATCCCGCGGTTGCTTTGAGGGTCCATCAGTTAGTGTTTCACCCCACGTTAGGACACCCAGACCAGGCACCCTATATTGATGTGTGGCTCGGCTTGTTGCAAAAACCTCCACCTTGGATTCAGACGTGCAAAACAGAACAATGTAGGCTCCTAGTTTCACGCACCTTGCCACCCCAGAAGATAAGGAAAATCATCCCAGTACTACCCAGTTGTCCGGCAGAATTGCCGCATCCACCGCCGTATGTACCCCTACAGGGGTTAGGAGGGGCCTCCTTACCATCAGCCTCATCCTCAGCCTCTGGGTCCATGTGGCGTTTGGATCAACTATCCCCTATGATGAAGAGTCCTACAGATAGGAAGTGCCAGGGGCCAGCCGTAACCCCCCACGATGCCCGAGATTACGAAGCCGGACCATCTCCCAAAGGGGCAGAAGGGGGTGTCGAGGAAGAAAGGGAGAAGGCAGTGCTACGTATTGTGGATAGAGAAGAAGAGGAACCAATAGCGGAACGGACAAGGGCCAAAACTGAGCAGGCATCGTTGAATGCTCCTCTTAGGCAGGTTGATCAATTAGTTGTCAGTAAAGACAATCCAGCGGACACGGTGACTGCCCCGTTATTCCAACATGTGCCCTTTACTACCTCAGACCTCCTCAATTGGAAGTTCCATTACGGCCCTTTTAGTGAGAAGCCAAAGGAGGTGGCAGATCTGGTAAAGACCATTGTGGATACCCATAACCCCACTTGGATGGACATGCAACAGCTTATGGGAACCCTGTTTAATCCTGAGGAAAGGGAAAAGATTCAGATAGCAGTATCAAAAATATTGAAGCCCAGTTTACCAATGCTTCGCAATCTTGCGGAATATGTTGAACAGAAATTCCCTTCCAAGGATCCCTCCTGGAATCCATATAGTGACCTTCATGACCTACAGACGTATCAACAGCTAGTGGTGCAGGCAGTTCGAGCAGCAGGAAAGCCGTCCGTTAATATGTCCAAACCATCCTTGGTAGTGCAAGAAGCCACTGAGAGTCCGGAGGCGTTCTATGCTCGGTTGCTTGACGCATACCAAATGTACACTCCCATAGACCCAACAGAGCCCGCAAACGCCCGAATGCTTGCCATGGCGTTCATTTCACAAAGTGCCCCTGATATCAGAAGAAAATTACAAAGATTGGAGGGAGCGCTTGGAAAGCCAATGAGTGAATTGATGGAGGTGGCCCGAAAGACGTTCGTGAATAGGGAAAAAGAAGAGGAGAAGAAGAAGGATCAGAAAATGCAGAGAAAAGCCGAACTGCTGGCTGTCGCTATGATGGGGGGACCACGAGGACGAGGGGTTAGCTGGAATAGGGGAAGCGGTATGACGTTGGGACGGAACCAGTGTGCCATATGTAAAAAGGAAGGACACTGGAAGGGTGAATGTCCGGAAAGAGAGCTGGCTGAAGAACAAGGAGGGGGAAGAGGCAGGTTTGTGACGAACTACAGAACCGGTCCGGGCCGAGGTCAGAGAGGGAGAGGAAGGGGATTTTCGAGGTCCCCCCTCATCGGCCTGGCAGAAATGGAGGAAAGGGACTGAGACCGACCGGGTTCAGCCCGCCTCCCAGAACCTGTGGTCAGTCTAACAGTAGGAGGCAAACCTGTTCCCTTCCTTGTAGACACCGGAGCCACCCGATCAGTCCTAACTCAACCCCTAAGCCCAGCCACCCCTCAAACCATCAACATCCAGGGAGCGACAGGGAAAATCTTACAGCGACCAATATTGGAGCCTCTAGTCTGCACTACCAAAGGAAAAACCATAACCCACCAGTTTGTATACATGCCTGATTGCCCCATCCCTCTATTAGGGAGAGATCTGCTATGTAAGTTGAGGGCGCAGATCTCCTTTGAGGAGGATGGCACCATGGAAATGAAATATGGAAAGGTATGCATGGAAATACCCCGGGAAGAGGGGTGGAGAATGATGATGACAAGAATAGTAGAACAAAATGCTGAATGGAAAGAATTCGATGTGCCGTATTTGTGGGCTGAGGACAACCCCCCCGGATTTGCACGGCATCATCCTCCGATAATAGTAGAGGAACTTCCAGCAAAGATACCAATTAGAATCAGACAACGCACATATCCCCGATCTGTGGTCCAAGCTATCCAGGATGTGATAGACGTGTATATAACCCATCACATCCTAGTTCCTACAGAGTCTAAATGGAATACTCCAATCCTACCAATCCCAAAGGGTGAAGGGAAATATCGCCCTGTACAAGATTTGAGAGTGGTGAATGAGGCTACTGTCACCATTCACCCAGTGGTACCAAACCCCTATGTCATATTAGGACTAATCCCTCCGACAGCCAAATGGTTTTCGGTGATCGATCTGAAAGATGCCTTCTTCACTATACCCATACATAAGAAAAGCCAACATCTATTCGCTTTTGAGTGGGAAAATCCAACATCAGGAAGAAAACACCAGTATGCTTGGACTCGATTGCCCCAGGGGTTCAAAAACTCTCCAACCCTATTTGGGGCCGCATTAGGGAGGGATTTGGAGGCTTTAAACATCCCTCCCCCAGATGTTGTGCTGCAGTATGTTGATGACTTATTAATTACAGGCCAGACAGACGATGACTGTTGGCAAAATACGTATGACTTACTTCATCTTCTGCAAGACCGAGGTTATAAAGCGTCCCGAAAGAAAGCCCAACTAGTAGCAAAGAAAGTGAGATATCTAGGATATGACATAGAGCAAGGAAAAAGAACCTTGGGGCATGAAAGGAGGGGGGCCATCTGCCAGCTGCCGGTGCCAAAAGACAGGAAAGAGTTAAGGGGTTTTCTGGGTGCTGCTGGATTCTGCCGAATATGGATTCCTAATTTCAGTTTGATAGCAAAACCCCTCTATGAAGCAACAAAGGGGGGTGATAGGGAACCATTACGATGGGAAAAGACAGAACAGAACAGTTTCATAGCTCTCAAAGAAGCTCTCCTGCAAGCCCCGAGTTTAGGGTTACCGAATTTGGAAAAGCCGTTCCAGCTATTCGTGGATACAAAGCACAATGTGGCTGTAGGAGTTCTCACCCAGAAAATTGGAATGTGGCATCGTCCCGTTGCTTATCTGTCTAAACAGCTTGATAATGTAGCCAAGGGCTGGCCTGCCTGCCTCAAAGCAATTGCAGGAACAGCATTGTTAACACAGGAAGCTAACAAATTAACGTTTGGACAGGAACTGAATATCTTCACTCCACATGCCCTTAAGGCTGTGTTAGAAGCAAAAGGACATTTATGGTTAACAAACCCACGGATGCTAAAGTATCAAGCCCTGATAACGCATAACCCAATGATAACAATCATACAGTCAAACACCTTGAATCCAGCCACGCTATTGCCTGAACCGAACTTGAGAACCACACATAGCTGTATAAAGACCATCGAGGAGACGTATGCAAGCCGCCCGGATATGAAGGATGTTCCTCTTCGAAATCCCAATTTTACATTGTTCACTGATGGGACTAGCTTTATACAGGAAGGGACTCGAAAGGCAGGATATGCCGTGGTGACCCTGGAGGATGTATGGGAAGCAGAACCCCTCCCCCCTGGGACAAGTGCTCAGCTAGCCGAATTACACGCGTTAACCAGAGCACTCGAATTGTCCAAAGGAAAGTGTGTTAACGTTTATACTGACTCCAAATACGCCTTCTTAACGGTACAAGTCCACGGAGCATTATACAAGGAAAGGGGTTTAATAACTGCGGGAGGAAAGGACATCAAGTACGGACCGCAAATATTGCGTTTACTGGACAGTGTGTGGGCACCCAAGGAAGTAGCAGTAATTCATTGTAAGGGACATCAAACAAAAGCCTCAATTACTAAGCAGGGAAACGATAAAGCAGATCGGGAAGCCCGGAGGGCTGCCCAGAAGTTGCTGACCATACAAGAGAACTATTTGGTTGCATGGGTTAACAAACATCAAGAGCAGGATAAGCCATACTATTCTCGGGATGATTTGGATCAAATAGAGGCATTGGAGGCCCGTTTTGAGGAAGGTTGGTGGATCCTACCGGATGGTCGGGTTTTCATTCCAGGCTATATGGCATGGGGGACAGTGCAACAGGTCCACAGTCAATTACATCTAGGAAAAACGGCGTTAGCAAACGCTTTGCAGCGAGAGGTTTACATCAACCCAAGATGTTCCCCAACCAACTGAGATATTTCATGCTTCCCCCTCCCATCCTGTCCCACTGGGTCTCCACAGGCACTGGGCCTGTGCAAATTCACCTTTTGAAAATCTCCATGATCAAGTGAATTGTGTCTTCTCCGGCTTCTCTGCCTTGTTTTTTTGTTTTGCCTGTGTCCCTGCAGGCTCCGGTCATCTTTGCAAAAAGCTTTTGGCGCAAAGAAAGGCTGGGAGCGGCACGCACACCCCCTCTGGCCTCCGTTCTTCGCACCAAAAGCTTTTTGCAAAGATGACCGAAGCCTGCAGGAATGGAAAATCTCACCCCTGCAGGCTTCACAAGGAAACAGCAAATGGACAGAAGGCTTGAAGCACAAAGCCTCCTGTCCGTTTGCAAAACCTTTTGGCACGGATCTCATTTGGGCCTCCATTTGCAGAGAATGGAGGCCTGAAGTAGCGTGAGATCAATAGCAAATTCTCTGCAAATGCACAGAAGGCTTGAAGCACTGAAGCAGGCAAAGAAACCATGGCAAAGAGGCTGGAGAGGAGACAGCTCACTGGATGTTTGCAAGGTAAGTGAGTCTCCACAGGGCGTGTGAATACCCTCCGGGGGGACATACGCAGGGCGAATGTTGCAGTGCCTCTGTGGTCATTCATAAGGGTGAACGACTGCCGTGGTGCTACAACACCACATAATCTCGGGACTGTGTCATAAGTACTTGGGAAGTGTGATGTAACTTCAAATGGTTGCTAAGTGAACTGTCGTAACTCAAGGATTACCTGTAGTAAATACACTCCTAGTATATAGCACCTTCATAATATTTTACCTAATTTAAACCTACTTTAGAAAATCATACATATTGCAAGAAATAGGAGTTAATAATAACTCTAGACCCAAGAACCAGTAGAATGTATTTTATTATTATTACCATATATTAATTTGCATAATAATTTGAGATATTAGCCAAAGAATTTTCTATTAACTGCATTATAATGCATGAATAAAGAGAAACATTCTCTACGAAGAAAGCTTTAACCACCACTTGGGTTCTATCAATTCCCATTTCAGAAAGAATAGATGGGACTTAACATAGCATGGAACTAAAAGTAAAAATTTAGGAATATCTTGAGTTAACTCTTAACAACTCCAACCATTATAGCCAGTAGTTGAAAAATGATGAAAATTGCACCAGCCATATTTGGATGACCAGTTTTCATCATTTTGGTTTTGGTTTAGATTTAGCTCTGAGTATTTTAATATTATGTTTTTCTTTAGAAAATTATGAAATCTGTGATCCTCTAAGAGCTGTACCTCAGCTTATAATGATAGAATTAATTTATGGCAATTCCAATTTGGCAATTTAGGAATAATAGGAAAGTTTAATCAAACATGCTAGTTGCATATTCTTTGTTCAATTCTCCCTCCTCTTACCCATTTTTATAGCAGATTTATGGAGCATCAGATATCATTATTAGATTATCATTGGAAAAGTTTTTGATACAAGTGATACTTGCAATCTATAATTATTTCTAGACCCTTCAGAATATGTTCTTATGCATGCCATAGAGAAATGGAGGTAATTTTTAAGGCTGTGGAATTTTTTCATTGGTTTTATAGGATATAAAATTCTTCAATTGAAACTTAGAAAATCATACTTTTTAAGTCAGACATGTCAGTCTATCTCAATTTATGGAATATTTTTTAAGTTTGTGCCGAAGTTGTTTCAATACAGTGAACCTGCAGTCAAAGTATACTGTTAAACTTGAGTTCTTATTCTGGCTTTGTTAATCAGTAGTGAATATGAGTTCTGTTTTATCAAAACAAGAGTTGCCATTTATATATCTATTGTATTTTGCTTATAGTGTTATCTGAAATTAATTAATTGTAAGTATTTTCCAGAAATATACCTTTGATGTGGTCAGACAAATGAAGTGTCTGCAATATTGCATTTTAATATACCTGTGAGTAGCATAGGCCTAAAGAGAGTTGTAAATTGAGGTTTGCTTTGAGTAGTTAATTAGATGAATATTTAGTCCTCTTTTTAAAAAGCATACATAATTCTGGGCATACCAACATAGGCAAAGAGTTTTGAAAGCTTTGCACAGCAGTTGCCTTAATTGTGTGCAACACCTGACTAACAGAATATTTAAAGCCTAGCTTTAACTAACCATCTACCAGTATGATGGAAATCTTGCTTGAGAAGAGCGTAGAAAACAGCATAGCTTCAAATCCATAATGAATTTGCTTTTTTTTAATTGCTGCTTTTTATTTTTGTGGTTTTATTTAAGCATGCTAAGCTTTTGTATATTTTTGTTTTTTAGATTTGACACAGTTGAAGGCATGTAAGTGGTCATTTCCATTTTTCAAAAGACTTAAGAGATTTAAAAAACAAGGCTTTTAATGTTAAGTGTAACATTTAAAACTTTAAATTCAGCTTGTGCATTTTATTTTGCTTTCATGTTTCTTTTATTCTAAAATTTCCCTAACACGTGGTTAAACATTTATGAGGACTAAAGAGCACCTTTATTCACAAAGTCTAGAAAGTGATTTGGCTGTAATTGGGTATAAAATACATTATTAATTCTGTTATATGAAATAGTACTTGGAAAACATGTCAAGCTTATATTTTATCTCTTAAATGAAAGAGATTATCTGAGCATGTAAAAGCACTATCTTGTGAAGACAAAGAAGGCTCAGAAATGGTTTACAAAAACTCATCTTTTGGTTTTATGCTCATAGGATAATTACTATTCTGCTTTGTGTTTAACTGGTCACATGCATCCAATTTTTGCACAATACAGAGAACAAGTAATTAAGCAGTATTGAATATCATTATAATGTGCCCAAATGTCTTTTAAAATCTTCCCCTTTTCCTCAATACACAGCTATTTCAGTGTGAAAGATACTATATCCTGCTCATTTATACATTTCATTAGCATGTGAGGTCAGAGACTCCTCTCAGATTAAAAATTCTTTCTGGGATGAAATACTCAAATAGATTTTTATTTCTGTCACATATTTAGTTAATTTTCCAGAATTACTTTTCATGGGTTAGGTTTTATAATTTTCTATTGTCAGGGATTAGGGAACGGGAAAACAACTTTAAAGAAATCTCAGCAAATTAGCTTTTTCTCCCTGTCTTCGTTCAATTGATAAAATTTTGCATATTGGTAGGTGCTGGAAATTGTCTAGATTTAGTGAATGTGTCTGTTTAAAAAGATCAAGTGTTGGGTTGATGGTTTTGTTTTTGGATTTTTTTTTTGAGAAATATGTGAACTGTAAACTAGCAGCACATTCTAGATGTGCTGGATTCTAGAAACTGTATAATCTAATGACAGTCTTCAGAAAGGGCTAGTTTATTAAAATACAGATAATGAAATAGTAGTTATGTTGGGGGGGATCCCTGCAGTACACATCGATCCATTTTAAGTACACTTTTAATTTTGTTGTACAAAATATTTCAATTAAATTTGGATTTGGCTTAGAAAATAGGAACTCTGTAGTTGTTCTCATAAAATCTTCATTTTTTACAGGAATCCTGTGACTTCTTCATTCTCCAGTTCTATATGCTTAGTTTCCCAGTATAATAATTTAGTAAATAATACATTCTTTCTCTCATTTCATCTTCCATTTTCTCCATTTGAATTTGAATATATTTAATTTACTTGCTGCTTTGTCCTCATTGAAATAAAACTAGTGCTTAAGGTTTTTCTGACTGAAGTGGCTGTTCTGTTTTGTGATTTATGATAAATTGTTTTCTCAGTTCAAGAGGGTTGTCTGTCTATATATATTTTGGTAGGGAATAAGAACTATTTGTTTTTTAATATTCAAGCAGATAAATAATATTACTAAACAAAAGTATTCTCTTCAATCAATTTATCCACTTTAGTCTGATTTTAGGAATATAGATTGATTTAGTTCTTCCTTACATTCCTGGATAATTTTGAAAATAGAAAACTGGCAGATGTTATCTGAAGTTTTACTGTAACTACAATTTTAAACAAAATCTTTTAAGAAATGTTAGCATAGTATAATTCTGGTGATATAAAGATCAGATTGGATTATAACGACTTAATTTTTTTCTTTACTTACATTTTTTCTTATTTTATGTTGCATGAATATCAAGGCTAGTGGTGGGAAATTGTACATTTATAATTTGGGGCATATCTGGGGTTTTTTTGTTCTTAAACAATATAAAGTATGCAGAATTTGGTATGTTCAGATTAGAATCTTGAGCATTTTCTACTGTTTGAACCTGTTTATGATATGGATTTATAAAAGGACTCCTATGAAAAATGATTCATTTTGAATTGTTTTGAATGTGAATTTGGTCAATTTCAAGTATTATTTTTGTAAGCCACCCAGAATCACTCAGAGTGAGTGAGTGGACAGCCATATAAATTCATTAAATAAAATAAATGAATATATTTACAAAATGTTTCAAGCTGAAATGTTTGAAATAGTTGTCTTTGAACTTGGGTTAGCATTCATACTCAGGACAAGGAGTTTCAAGAAGCTTTATGATATACACTTCTGCATATTAAACACATAAAGCCATTGACTGAGTTTTAGAATCCTGTTGCTAGTTACACAAATTCCAAATTCTATTGCCCTTTTTCCAGAAGCAGTGACTCATTAATACAGCTCTAAAGCACTGCAAGAGGGTTGTTGAAAGTTCTTATTTTATATTGCAGTCTATTTTACTTGGGGATAATAACCAATACACCAAGAAAGTTCTTCTCCATTTTTTCTTCTAAATTTTTTGTTAAGATTGCTATATCATACTGCTATGGTAATAGAAAAAGGCATACCTGGAATAATTTTCCTTCGAGAACCATCCTTCCCCAAACTGACACTTTCCAAAGAATTTTAGTTGTAACATATTTAAGGGCACCATGTTCTAAATATATTTGTCTGATTACTTTTCTTCCATCTTCTCTAATATTTGCTTACTACTTCTTTCCTATGTTGATTCACTCTCTTCTGTTCTCATTTTTGTCAATCTATTTAGATTTGATTGAATAATTATTTCTCAATCTTCTTCTTTTTTCTTTCATCCTCCCTTTTTTCCTGGATTCTGTCTTAGCTAATATCAAAATCAATAAATTAATTTGCCTGCTATAATTGTCAAATCGTGGCACCAACCAAATAGATAGTATTTTCTTTTATCACAAAAATTTGACAGCAGACTGGATGGCTACTGATTAATTGGTACCACAGGCTTCAAACCCTCAGTGTGTGTGTGTATGTGTTTGTGTGTCTAAATGTAAGAGGAATAGCAACAGAATTCTGGTTCCAAGTTAAGCCAACTGATAGTGATACAATGAGCATTTAGATAGATTATTTCAGAGTACGAAGGATGTCCATTATATACCTATGATATTGATACCCACTAGCCCAGCATAGTATTTTTAACATTTTAGAATAATTGTTTTTTATAGAACTATAAATAAAACATCAGATTATTTCATTCTCTCCTAAACTAGTTTTTTATGTTATTTTTCAGTATAGAACACAATAATGTGAGGCATTTAAATCTTGTTGGTTAGCTGCGTTTTAACTCTGGGTTACTTTACATTAGAATATTGCTTGATTGTTATTGGTGTATCTTTCTCACCAATGAAGTATTTGCAAAATAAAATTGAATATAATCGTCTGTTTTTATTTATTCCAGGAGCCCTCTGGCACAAATGGAAGAAGAAAGGCGGGAGCATGTGGCAAAAATGAAGAAAATGGAAATGGAAATGGAGCAGGTATTTGAAATGAAGGTCAAAGAAAAAGTTCAGAAACTGAAAGACTCTGAAGCTGAGGTATGTATAGCTTGATAAAAAAATTGCAATCTAGCATCAACTGAATAAAGTAATAATTAGAAGCAGTATAGTATTATACTGGGATTGTGCTACTCTAAGGATAACTAAACATCCATGGATGTGTAAGGGAAATAAGAGTAATTTCCTATGTACCATGAGAAATAGGTCTAACTCCTAATGGCCTTTTACAACAAATGGGTTGTCATTGCACCAAATGGCAAGGCAAAGAGGTAATACACATATATCACTGGAAAGGCTTTTGTGAAACATTTGGCCTATTTTGATGAAAGGGGAT
Source organism: Azemiops feae (assembly GCA_023970755.1). Classification (NCBI taxonomy): domain Eukaryota; kingdom Metazoa; phylum Chordata; class Lepidosauria; order Squamata; family Viperidae; genus Azemiops; species Azemiops feae. The sequence continues at coordinate 104,459 of JALGBA010000730.1, read as the reverse complement.
AAATGATTCTGGAATGATAAAATGGAAAAATAAATACATTAAGCTGAATTTCAGATTTATTTTCCTCACAATGGATTAGAGTTTGGACTGTAAAATAAGATGATGAATGTGGTTGATATCCTATTAAAGGACTTTTAAGCATGATGTTAAAGGTTTATGTCAGAGTAAAAAAACAGACATCTATAAATATCATTGTTCTAGTCATCTAAATTGGGTTTTATATAAAATTCATCTTAAAATGAGATACAACAGAAATTATTCTGTACTTCGTGGCTTCTCTTGTTTTGTTAACAAGAGCTGCCAATTTCTTTAAAAACTAAAGATTTCCCCCCCAGAAACATTCATACGTGGTCCATTTATATATGTTTGGAACATATATGTTAGAACAATGTTAGAACAAAAAGGGTAATATTATATATAATTTAATTTTTAGTCCTCATTAACTTTAATTGCCTATTAAAAATAAAGTGTCTCACTTGTAAAATTAATTGATTTTTCATAAATGCACAGAAATCATTGCCTCACAAAGGCATAGACAATTACATCCTCATGTTTTCAGAGATATGAGACAAATACATACTCAGCAAGCAAAATACGTGCATGTTTACTTTGTAATAATCTCATTTAATTCAGTGGCTCTTATTTTTAATTAAATATGTACAATGTAATTTGCTTTACACTAAGGATGGATTTGTTTAACATAATAAGTTGGTCATCGCATGTACAATGGTAAATATTTGTGAAGGTTTTAAAATTATTTATAATCTTGCAATATTGTAACCTACAATGTAATAAGAGTTTCATTTAGGTCCTGTTAATAGATAGGGATTCTGGTTACATAATTTACCAAAACAGTAAATTGTGTCATATCTGTACTGAATACGTTGAACCAACATTCACTGTCTTTTGGAAAAAGTGGTAAAACTGTAGGATGATCAATTCTCCTAAAGGGATGAGTACAAGTAGTCCTTAACTTAATACCAGTTACCTAGCAACAGTTTGACAGATCCCAGAAAACTATAACTCATTTTGAAGTTACAAGCCATGCCTCCCACAGGGTCACATGAATTAATTTTGGGTGCTTGCCAATCGGCTCCCCTTTATAGATGCTTGCATTGTCCCAGAGTCACATGACAACAAAAATTTTTTTGACAGTTTCTAGAGTTTACTTTCAATTTCTGGCAAAAAAAAGTTCATTGGAGAAAATAGATTTGCTTAATGACTACAATATTCACATAATACTGGAAAATTGGGTCCAGTCGTTCAGTATATTGATTTACAATCATAATTCCAGACTTGTATTTCTCCTAACAATTTTGATATTATTTTTAACAGAGTGGATAGGGATGTGCAAGAATTGTTGGTCAGGTTGTGGGAGGGGGTTATAAAAATGCATGCCAAAGATAGGATCTACTGGGAGGTGACACAGTTCAAGAAGGGTGCTTTGGGGTCACAGAAATATGGGAAAGATATCACAGTAATGGGAGATGGTGTGTGGAGTGATGTATGGGTTAGGAAAGATGCTTGAGAGTGTAGAAAAGATGCCATGCAGGTCAGGGCCAGCATGCAGGTAGGGTTGAGGGTTGCGAAGAGCCCAACCCCTCTACAATAATCCGAGTTTCTCATGTGGCTCCTTGGGAAAATTAATTGTCCACCCAGGAGTAAATTTGGGGGGAGAGATATGTTCAGCCCATTAAAATCTTGTTTATTAAAGTGTCCATAATTTTAATTTTTTTATAGAGCTGTTAGACTGATAGGAAGAATCAATCTACTGCAGTGGGAAGAATCAATCTACTGCAGTGGTTTAGGCACCAGGGTAGAAACTATGACAGATAGAAAATAGAAATTATGAGCTCTGCCTTAAACAAATAGCAGCTGGGTGACCTTGGCCCGGTCACTTTCTCCCAATCCTAGAAAGGAGGTAGAAGCAAAATACTTCTGAAAATGTTGCAAAGAAAACTGCAAAGACTTATACAGGCAGTTACCAAGAGTCAAGACTAATTTGAGGGCATATATATATACCCATAGGCTGTTGGATGATACTGAAATGTATCATACATTACAAAAATCTGTGCAGGCATTTCCAGGTTTTATGGCCTTTTGATAGTAACAATTATAAATAGTCCTCAACTTTCAACCACAGTTGGGACCAGAATCTCAGTTGTTGAGTGAAGTAGTTGCTAAGCAAGATTTCATGTCACCACTTTGCTCAATGATTGCAATCTCAACTCTCTCTGTTGCAGTTGTTAAGCAGATGGAGATCCAGGTAAGGAGAGCAGGTGCTTCAAGATGGTATGGGAAGTCCATTGTAGGCCACTCATGATTTGCCCCCGACCCATCAGCATGTGCAAAGTGCCCCAGTTACTTTGCCATTTTTCTCTGCTACTGCCATCCTCTAAGCAGGCTCCATTTTCGCCCTGCTTCAGAAGCCTCCTTTTCCAAATAGCACAAGGCTTGGAGAATGAAGCTTCTGAAGCATTGCAAGAATGGACTTCCATCCCAGGTGCATACAATATTATTGAAAAGTAATTTTTTTAAAATTACAATTTAAAATTATTTTTAATGAAAAATGAGTAATAGTATTCAATATGTTTTTCCTTAGCTCCAGCGACGTCATGAGCAAATGAAAAAGAATTTGGAGGCCCAACACAAAGAACTGGAGGAAAAACGACGTCAATTTGAAGATGAAAAGTCAAATTGGGAAACTCAGCAACGTATATTGGAACAACAGAATTCTTCAAGGTAATTTTCTGGGTCTTTTTGATGATATGATTTTGAATTATAAAGATGGAATCCCATTTCATAGAACAGTGTCTTGTTCTGCATCTTACAATCTTATTTGCATAGACCAAATTTGTCTGACCAAAACTTGGAATGTATCTTAAGAATTGACTGCTCATTTTGGTTGACACAAATAGAATTGTATATATGTAAGCTATAATTCAAATTTGTTATAATTTTAAAGATAATGTATTTGTATCCTTCTCATGAATTAGCCATATTTGAACTTATATGAACTAATTATTATTGAAAATATAAACTTGTATTTTATTAAAACTGCTCTTAACAAAGAATTTTTTTCCTGATCAAAAATCTCTCAGTCTTCTCTTATTCTGTTTCCATTCCCATTTCAAGTTTATATATATATATATATATATATATACATATATATATATATATACATACATATATATATATATATACATACATATATATATATACATACATATACATATACATATATATATACATATATATATATATACACACACACACACACATATATACACATACATACACATATATATACATACATACATACATACATACATACATACATACATACATACATACATACATACATACATATGCCTGAAATTGCCACTCCTTTTATAACAGGCCATATTCTTCTAGAACCTAGAAGGGTTGGAAGGGACTTTGGAGGTCTTTTAGTCCAGACCTCTGCTCAAACTGGAGACCTATATTCTATGTCACTAATGATAATAATAGGTATATAACCTATACCCTAAATCATTCTAGACAAATGGCTATCCAGTGCCTTATTGAAAACCTCAGTCATGAAATACTGACAACTTCCAAAGACAAGCCATTCCATCGATTATCAGGAAATTTCTCTTTGGTTTCTAGATTGGATCTCTGTTAAATGATCTCCCAGCCACACTTCTTGTCCTGCCCTCAGGTGCTTCGGAGAATAACAGTCCCTCTATGACAGCCCCTCAAGTACTGGAAGACTGCTATCATATCAACTCTGGTCCTCCTTTTTATAGAGTAGACATACCTAGTCCCCTCAATCACATGATTTAGCCTGCAGACCTTTTTATTACCCTTGTTGCTGTTTTCTGCACACACACTACATATTTTTGTATTGTATTTTTTGTATTCGTATTGTGGTGAACAGAACTGGATGCAGTATTCCAAATATGATACTGTCATTTCATATGATCTTGAAACTATCCCTCGTTGATGCAGCCTAGGATTGCATTGGTTTTTTTGGCAGCTGAAACACACTGCTGGCTCATAGAACATAGAATCAGATGGCTGGAAGGGACTTAAGATGTCTTCTAGTCCAACCTCCATGCTCAAGACAGGACATCTTATGCCATCATAGTCAAATGTTTGTCCAGTCTATTTTTGAAAATTTTTAGTGGTGGAGCACCCACAACTCCACGAGGCAAGCTATCACACTGATTAACTTCTCCGTCCTTCTAGGTTGGATCTCTCTTCAACAGGCTTCCTCCACCCATTACTTCTTGTCCTGCCTTCTGGTGCTTTGGAGCACAAGTCAGTCTTCTCTTCTCTGCGACAGCCCTCAAGACAGTTATCATGTCCCACCAGTCCTTCTCTTTGATAGGCTAGCTCCCTCCCTACAGTTTAGCCTCCAGATCTTTTATCTTCTTTGTTGCTCTTCTCTGCACACCTTATAGAGTCTCAGCATCTTTTTTGCATTTTGGTGACCAGAACTGTAAGCAGTATTCCAAGTGTGGCCTCACTAGTGCAGTATAAAATGATATTACCACTTCTTGTGATCTTGATGTTATCCATCTATTAATGCAGCCTAGGACTACATTGGTATTTTTGGCAGCTGCAGCACACTCCTGCAGTAGTAGCTGTGAGAGAGATCCACACATCTGGATCTCTCTCACAGCTACTACTGTTGAGCCAGGTACTACCTATTCTGTATCTATGCATTTGTTTTTTCCTGCCCAAATACAGGCTCTTAGTTTTCTCATCATTGAACTGCATCTTGTTGGATAGAGTCCAAGTCTGTCAAGATCCCACTGAATCTTGAGTCTATCTTTCAGAGTGTTAGCGATTTCCCCCAGTTTGGTGTCATCTGCAGATTAGATGAATTTCCTTTCTATCTCCTCATCTAGCTCATTTATGAAGATGTTGAAGAGTACTGGGTATTCATATTAAATATTCATTCTTGTGGGTGATCTACTAAGACATCTAGCTCCCTCTCACGGTTACTAATGTTGAGCCAAGTACCCTGTTCTATACTTGTGCATTTGATTTTTCTTTCCTATGTGAAGGACCTTTTCTCAGCATTGAATTTCATTTCATTGTATAGGGCCCAGTGTTTAAGTCTTATCAAGATCCTTCTGAATCTTGAGTCTATCTTCTAAAGTGTTAGCTATTCATCTCTCCTCCCCATCTTGTTGTCATCTGCAAATTTGATGAATTCCCCTTCTATCCCCTCATCTAGATCATTTTGAAGATATAGAAGAGTTCTGGATATAAAACAACTTGAGGTATCCCACTGCATGCTTCCCTCCATGTAGATGTAGTTCTATTGAGGACTACACACACAGTGCGGTTGGTCAGCCACTTGTGAATCCATCTGGTGGTGGTACTGTCTATCCCACATTTTTCTATCCACCAAGAAGTGGGTTGTGGTCTACGTTGTCAAATGCCTTGTTGAAATCTAAGTAAACTGTATCCACAGCATTTCTCTTACTCACTAATTTAACCACTTTTGTCAAAGGATGCAATAAGGTTTGTTTGGCACAGTCTGTTTTTGATAAACCCATGCTGGCTTCTAGTAATGGTTTTGCTCGTTTCTAGGTGCTTACAAATGCTTGATTATCTTTTCCAGGATTTTCCCAGGTATTGATGTCAGGCTAATTGGTCTGTAGTTTCCTGAATCCATTTTTTCCCTGTTACTGTTATCAGTCTGTACCTTTATAAATTATTAGGCAAAAACGGTATCACTTCATACTATATTTGCATAATGTTCAGTATTGACAGCTTTTCAGAACAGAAGTTTTGGGAAAGGAAATATTTGATGTATAAGATAGTATAACAATACAAAGAGAATATTGATTATAATATATACTGTGTCTAATATATCTAACTAGTTCTTTTTTCTCCTTCAGAACTTTGGAAAAAAACAAAAAGAAAGGGAAGATATTTTAAAGATATTTGCAGACCACCAGTTATGTTTAATTGCCAATATTCTACCCTTGGACATCAGTGTGTCTTGGATCTGTTTGACCAATCTTGCACCGGTTGTATCCATATGTTTGGATTTATCAGCATGACAAGTTTTTGTGTTAATTTTGATGGCACTTGAGAATGCCTTGAATTATTTAGAATGTTGTAAGCTTAGGAAAACAGCTCTAAGTACTTTTTTTTTTTACAAAATACAAAAAAAGAACATAAATCATTTAAATGTAAAGAAATTTTCTGTTGTACAATCATATTCTGGTGGTTTGATTTGTTTACAGAATATTCCAATATATAAGGACTTGGGAAAAATTTCCATAAGGATACATTGCCATAATATAATATGAACTATGCGTCTATTATATAAAATTCCATTCAGTAGGTCATATATAACAATGTAATTTAGTCTAACACAGTTGACCCTATTTTTGACACTTCCATTGTTTTAAAAATAGACATGGAAAGACAAACTTATAGGCTTATGAAGCACCTAAAAGCTTTTTATAACAATCTTTTGTTTGTTTGGGATTCGTTAAATGTATGCTATTCTCATTTAGTAATTGCTTTAGCCTGATGGATTTCATTACTGCTTCATTTTTGTAATAACATATAATTTAGATATATTTCCATATACTGGCCCTGCTACATAGAATGTAGTTTTTTTTCATATGATAGGAACCAGTGAATAAAACATTTTCTTTCATTCTTCTTTTATATATTATGGTAAGTAGCAGGAAAATGCATTTATAAGTCATTTCTAGAAAACAGTGTGGATTTAAGCACCATCTGTTTCTATCTGCGTGCAGTCAGTCTTCTAGAAATGAGAATCATGGCCTTTTGAGAAAAGTCACCATTCTACATTCATATATACTGCATTTCTGTATTTTTGTTTGTATTGTAAAAAATCACATAATAAACAATGTTGTGATGTAACATACTTGAGGTTGAAGGATTTTGTTAGTTGAAAAATGAAATTATTTTAAATAGGTACTATTTTACCTGGCCTTTTATACTTATTTTATTTTATTTAAATCCCTCCTTTATTATTTTTATAAATAACTGAAGGCGGCAAACATACCTAATACTACTTCCTCCTCCTATTTTCTCCACAACAAATCTGTGAGATAAGTGGCTGAGAAATACTTAACAAGCCCAATTAGAACTTCAGTCATTGAGCAAAGCGGTCATTAAGTGAGACATCACATGACAATTTCACTCAAAGACCACAATCTCAGCACTTCCACTTGCAGTTAAGTGATCTCCTGGGTCATTAAGCAGATGGAACAAAAAAGCTGCCTGCCAAAGAATTTCACTTCTGTCTAGCTGAAATGCTCCCAATAGGCAGCTGTTTCGAGAGAGAGAGGACTGACTGCCTGCTGCAGAGTTTCAGATCTGCACGAATATGAAACGCAACAGGCAGCTCTCCAAAGGATTTCCACTCCCTTCCATGCATAGAAGGGAAATCCTTTGTGATGTTGCTGAAATTTCCTCTCCATCTCTTCTTGCAACCTTAATCTTCCCTGCTAGCTTCCCAATTGATTTTCTGGAAAATCTGGCAGAGAAGGTTGCAAATGGCAATTACATGATCATGGAGCACTTGGCAACTAGTCATAAATATGAGCCTGTGGCCAAGCACCTGAAATGTAATCATGTGACCAAGTTTCCGATAGTCAGAATTGCTTTAAAGGCTGTAAAGTACCCTTTCCAAGGCCATTGTAACTTTGGTCATTAATCAACTGCCCATAAGAAAACTTACTATACTTTAAAATCAAACTGAGTTTGTGATGAGTTGTTTTGAAACATAACCAACACTAACAGGTTTTTGTTTTTTTTCCAATAATCAAATCTTGTCCTCTTGTCTCCCCATTCAATGTTTTGGTCATTATTTTTACGCTTTGAAAAAAAATAGTGATAAATGATTGGAAAAAGTTGTTTAGGAACCAAATTATGTCCAGCTTTTTAGTTTGTTAAGACAAGTTCTGAATATAAATTTCAGAATTAGTTTCAGAAAAAAGGAAATTATCCTGAAAAACTGAGAATCTTAATATTGCAGATGTTAGTGCATAAGTGAATATCTTATATATTTTTAAAGAAAATACTTCTAGACTAGATGAACTATTATACCGAATATCTACAAGTAAACTATAACCACTGTTATTTTTGACACTTCCACAAATCTTCTGCCATTACTGGGAGAGCAATTTATTCTAAATCATATTGAAATGGGTGGTAAATGAAAGAGTATCCATTTTAATTATTATCCTTTCCCCCCAAAATTTAAATTTGACAGAAGATTGCCTCACTCTATTTCAGTTGCAACCATTTTCCTATTTTTTTTTAATTATTATATTTCCATGGCTCATATATGGCTCGGAAATGTAACTGTCAACATAAGCACTGGATTTGGAATTGTATGAGGACACTCCAAATGCAGGCAACACCAAAATTTCTTTTAGCAAGATGGGTTTAAGACATTTTAAGAGTGAAGTGAACATTTTAAGAATCATCAAAGCTAAAGACATTCATTTTGAATTAAAACTAGAAATAACAGTGACAAAACCAAAGGACCAATTCTGAAAGTTTGCTGACGGAAAAAGAAATACTTGTGAATCACTTCTAGCACCTGGATATACTTTCTGCAGCCTTTTCATGTAAGCTTTACTAAGTAATGTTAAGCATCTGCCCTGTATTTTGTGGTTATAGTTCTTGAAGGGATACATTTTCAAAATTGAATAATCTTAAAAACTTCTAACATCATATCAATTATACATGTTAGTCACCTCTACAACATCGTATCCCACAAATTTCAGTAGCAAAAAAATAGTTAAGTGTTTCTTCTTCCACTAAATAAGTAGGAGGCACAGTGATTCTGGCTTAAAGAAGCTGGAGATGGTCTTTGCTCCGGCAGTTCGTGTGGGTGAATTTGCCTCAACTTCTGCCCACCTAGCAGTTCAAAAGCATGCCACATGTAAATAGATAAATAGATACCACTTTGGTCAGAAAATAATGGCATTTTGTAGTGTGCCAGATCTCCAATGTGATGCCAGAGCGTAATGCAACAGGTGGAGGGAGAAGCCTTGGATGATGATGCAGAATGCTGTTGAACCTTTCTGAGTGTGGAGCTAGTCCACTCCCTGTGGTGCTAATGTAACATCGCCATACACTAAATAAATAAATGTCTTATCCTATTGTAGACCTAAGAGATCAAGGAGCCTTTTGTGAAGTTACAAGTTTATTTCCTAAAACTCTTCTGCATCATGAAATTAAACACTGTAAGATTGTCACCCTTTAAACAGAAGGTGGCAGCATTCTGTAGCTTTGCAATTGCCTCATCCTGAAAATAAGCTATTAAATTCTGCCTCTTTTAAAGGCTTATAAGAATATCCAAACTGTATTTACTCAGCTATGCCCTAGTCTTCCAAAACAACGAATGTAGCATTTAAAAAAAAATCATCCAGTGGATTTTATGAACTTAATAGAGCTTTAGAAGATTCTAATCAGAGAACCTTCCAGAATTGTGGGTTTCAAGTGGCAGATACTCAGCAAGCAAAATCCATGCTGAGAAACTGGAGAATGAAGTGGTTTGTCCATTTGGAGGGTGCCTTAAGTTATGAAAGGTTGCTTTGGACATTGTGTTTCTTAAAGAGCTGCTTCAAATGCCATATGAAAAATATGCTGTGGAAGCAAAGAACTTCAAAAGGAATCAGAAATGACAATGGGAGTACGGAATTGATAAATAATTTATAATTCCAAACCCAATCTTTTAGAATTTCAATCTGGTTCTGAAAAATTAGTGTGAACGTCTGGACTTTCTACTACTTTCAACCATTTCTTTAAAATACTATGATCCTGAACAATACTCTATGTATTAACGTTAATATATCATAATAACACCAATCTCTCTGCAAACATTATTAAACTAATAATGCTGCTATTTAATAATGGTGCCAAAGTGGTTATTTTAATATGGCACTCTGCATTTTCATCCTTTTCTCCATTTCACACTTCCATTTACACTAAACTGCACTATTGGGTTATTAATCAATAGGAATAACCACTGATTTAGGTTAACTAGCAAAGAATGAAGTGGCAGGTACAAGGAACCAAGAGTGACCTGAGGAATTATTCCAGTGCAATTTATGTATTGTTGTTCACTTACAGATAGGAATCTTATCAGACTAAAGCACAATTCTGTGTAACTAATGGATAAACTCTTTGGAAGTTTGTGGGGGGACTTGACCCTCTTCCTATATAACAAAAATCATGCAAAGCTGCCTCTTTGCTCCTCTGGAAAGTCACACACACACACACGTGACACTTCACTACATTCTACCCCATCTGGTGAAATCAGACCTGATTATGGTAAATAGGAATTCCTAGCAACAAATTAAAAAGAGTTTTAACGATTAGGTGAGAGTTGCAATAAAAAAGAAAAAACAACTTGAATAACTACTTGTCATGGTTCCGATAGATGGAACCAAATAAATCAGAACTCCAAGGCTAGAAGCTTGCTCAAAGAACATGTTTTTTGGATACAAAATATTGGCATGATCAAAAGTGAAACCAAGTCTGAAATTCCCTTCAAAGAGTTACACTATTACAAAGTCAAACTTTACACCTCTGTGCTATGCAATCATCCATGTTCCCCAATAAAATGGCTTGGTGGGCTTTCTAACAAAACGCCCAACCTTCTAACATAACCTATAGAATGACCTTGGTTCCCACGGGACACAGAATTGTTTAGACTAGCAAAGATACTCCACAACCCCTCCCATTCATGTAGCAACCTAGAACGAGCAAGATGGCTGCAGCCAGGTTCGTTGTAGAGTTGACAGTTCCTGCAGAGGAAATAAAGATAGAAGTTAGGAACCCTCCCCCCGGGTTTCTGAGAATGCTTGTCATAAAACCTTCATATTAACCTGTCTGCCTTCACATCAGTACTTTTCACCCAGGTAGCTTCTAACAAGGGTAACCTTTTCACTGCACTAAATATTATAATTTTCCTTTATACAATCTAGAGTCAAGAATGTGTTTTATCTCATAGTGAGTTTCTCCCTCTACTAGAATGGGACCAGGCGCCTTCTTGGGTCTCAAGGATGACTCTGTGATTGGCTTTAACAAGCTACAATGGAAAATGGGGTGAACTTTTCCTAAAAGCTGTGAGAGCTTTAATTCAATTGTGACAGGATTTATGATTCTGACTATAGGGAAAGAACCAACAAACGTAGGTCCCATTTTAGTCTTAAGTATTTAGTAGAGAGATAAACCTTCTCCCCTACATGAAATGGCCTCTGGGGAGATCGCTTTTTATCGGCTTGTTCTTTATAAGTTTTAGCGGCTTGAGCTAAAGCTTTTTTTATGTTTGCCCAAACATTCTGCAAAGAGGTCACCCATTGATCTAGGGTCTGCGAAGTGGGAGGCTCCTGGGGGTATTCTGGCATAGGAACAAATTCCTGATCAGTGGCTATTTTGAATGGAGTAAGTCCAGTGGTACTGTGTACTGTATTGTTGTACACCACTTCAGTGAAAGGTAGGAGGTCTGCCCAGTTAGTATGTTGGTAGTTAACATAGTATCTGTGGTATTTTTCTACCATTATGTTCGTATGTTCTGCCAATTCATTAGTACTTGGATGAAAAGCAGATGAAAGTCCCTGGGTAGACCCAATCAGTTTTACAAACTCCCTCCAGAATTTTGTGGTAAATTGACACACACACCCCACCCATCTGATATAATTCTTTGCAGGGCTCCATGGAGTCGATAGATGTGTTTCAACAACAGCCTGCCTAGTTTTGGGGCAGATGGAAGTCCCCAACAAGTGATGAAATGAGCTTGCTTTGAGAAAAGGTCAATGACAGTCCAGATTACTGTGTTCCCCCTGCTTTCAGGCAATTCCATAAAATCCATGGCTATCTTCTCTCAGGGTTGGTAAGGATCTGCTACCTGTTGCAACAAACCAGGAGGTTTACCAGGGCATTTTTCCATAACTGCACAGGTGGCACAGCTTTTTACATGACTTTCAATGTCCTTTTTCATTCCTGGCCACCAAAACTGCCACTGTACCAAATGCAAAGTTTTTAGAAAACCAAAATGACTGGCTTGCTTTGCATCATGACTATGTTGAAGGGCTTGAATTCTGAGGGAAATCAGAAGATACAGCTTAGACCCCTTTCAGGCTAGCCCATCTCAATAGGTTAATAGTGATCTATTGTCCCTGAACCAGGGGTCTGACTTTAGTTCCTCCTTGAGCTTTTGCATTAAACGACAGGCTCTTTGGATTACCCCTTGTTTGGCCTCTTGTGGTTATTTGAGAGGCTGACTGTGGTAGAAGAATGATGGAATTAATAACTTCCTTCTGGTGACTTTTTTATTGGGGCATTCTAGATAAGGCATCTGCCAGAAGTTTCCTCCCCACCAAGGGAGGTAATTTAGAGTGAAATTAAAATGATTGAAATACTGCGCCCACCAAACTTACTTGGGGGATAACTTTCGAGGGGTCTTTAGTGCCTCTAAGTTCTTATGATCAGTCCATACTTTGAAAGGCACTTTGCTCACTTTCAGGAAATGGCACCAAGTTAGCAACGCCTATCTCATCACAAAAGCCTCCTTCTCCCAAACAGCCCACCATCTCTCCGTGTCTGTAAATTTTCTTGAGGTATAAGCGCAAGATTGTAGGTCCCCCTTATGGTGTCTTTGTAGGAGGACAGCGCCCACTGCAACATCACTTGCGTCGGCTTGGATGATGAATTGTTCCTCGGGATCAGGGTGTTTAAGAATTGGTTCTGCTGCAAACAGTCTTTTTAATCTCTCAAATACTGCCTGGCATTCCATGGTCCATTGTAAAGGTTGACAAGGTCAGGGCTCTTTCCTCCCCCTTTCCGGTTTTCAATAGCTCAGTAATTGGGTAGCTATTTTCGCGAAAGAGGGGATGAACTGCCGGTAAAGGTTTGCGAACCCAAAAAACTCTGAAGCTGCTTACGGGTCCATGGAGGCTACAACTCTAGCACAACCTTGACTTTGGCAAGTGTTGTGGCCTGTCGGCCACCAGATAATTCTGCAGCCAACTCAGAGGAGGAAGCACAGGAGTGGGCGTTGGGCCCAGTGTCAAGGCCAGCTGAAAGCTCTGATGGGAACAAAGGAATGGAGCAGTCACAGCCAGGGACAGAGGCGGAGCCTGGGCCCTCTGCCAGCCCCCAGATGGAAAGGCTGAGACCTCCATGCCTTGAGGCAAGTGATTCAGAAGAAGAGGATCACATGGGGCCAGTGATTGATGCGCAGGCGCGGCGTAGGCTGAGGAGAGGAGAACAGCGAGAGGCTATGGGTCGGTCTTCGGGGAAGAAGAATCACCGCTAACAGAGCCCCACCCTCAGCTGTGAATAAAAGGCAGGGGCGGAGACAAATAGGTGTGGCAGACAACTATTTGTCTTCCTGCCGGTCAGCCACTTCTATTTGGAACTCCTGACTCTTGTTTGGAAACTTGCTGGAGTTTTCCTAGGATCCTGTGGCGCTGGGAGTCGGAGCGCTGGGCGTGTGCATGTGTCTTATGTTGGAAAAGAGCCAGCTTGCCTGAAGGACTCTTGCTGCAAGCATGGTGAGAGACTGAGATTAACTCTGGGTTTTGGGAGACCCCTGCAGGAGAAAAGGGAGCGAGCTCCGTTGTTTGGAGGCAACTAAAGACTTTAACAGTTGACTGTGTGAAAGTGCTGGCATTCTTGAATAAATGGAACGTTGCAGATTTATTGGTGTGTTTGTTGTGTTCGGGGAGTCGGGTCAGAACAGTAGGGCCCATTTCCACTACCTCGCTAGAGATTCGGTACCCCAGGTAATCGAGACGCGTCTGATGAAATTCGCATTTAGAAAGCTTAGCATAAAGTCTAGCTTTTAGCAGCTTCCTGAGCACTTCATGAACTAACTTGACGTGCTCCTCCATGGTCTCAGTATAGATGAGGATATTGTCAAGGTAAACTAAAACTCTCTTATATAGGTGATCATGTAGCACCTGGTTAATCAACTGCATAAACACGGCAGGAGCCCCTTGGAGGCCAAAAGGCATCACCTTGAACTGGAAGGCTGTCTGCCATTCATCCCCCTCCTTAATCTGCACCCGGTAATAAGCCTCCCTTAAGTCTAGTTTTGTGAAGATCTTCCCTTTAGCTAGATGGGCTAGCATGTCTTTCATCAGGGGAGGGGTACATATTTTCCACACTGACAGCATTTAACTCTTTAAAGTCCATGCATAATCTCAAAGACCCATACATGATTTAGCGGGCTGGATAAAACCTCTAATCAGCTTCTTGTCGATGTATTCTCTCAGTTCCTTCATCTCCCTGGGTGTCATAAACTACATCTTGGGCTTTGGGAGTTTGGCACCGGATAGGATTTCAATTGCACAGTCGGTGGCTCGGTGAGGCGGAAGTGTGTCATTCCTTTTCACTAAAAGCTCCTGCTAAATCACGATATTCACTGGGAATAAGTTAGATCCCTGGTATTCACTCTATGATGGCTTTTAATGTCTCAGGAGGTTCCCCCTGGGTCCCAACTGCAGCAGCTCCCTTTATCTCACTGGCCTCAATAGGTGGAAGGGGCCCCGTTGCTAGTCTCAAAGTCCTCACAACGTTCTCCTACCAAATGGTGGGACACCACTAATCGAGCCACGCCAAATCTAAAATTACAGTCTCTGTCATTTTTGGGCTCACCACAAAGTGGATGATTTCCCAGTGCTGTCCCATTTCCAAGCACACCGACTCTGTTGGGTGCATTGCAGGGAACCTCTGATAAGGGACCCATCCACCTGTTCAAACTTCATGGCTAGGGGCAACAGTTTGGCACAAACCCCCAGCTTAAGTAGTGTGGGGAGCTTGATTAGGCACCTGGTGCAACTCGAATCTATTAGAACATTTAAGTCTGCGTAGGCCCGTTTTTGGTACTATAATCTTGGTGGGAATAGTGAAGGGTGGAATGGCTTGACTTACCATTGGATCATCTTCGCCTTCCTCATCACTATCGTAAGGTGCTGGCATCGGCAGGTGTTCAGGCAGTGCTCTTGCTTCTCCCTGGGTAGGAGAGGAGATCTGGATGGCTTGCTCCTGACGGGCCCAATTCAACTTCTCTCATCCTGCTTGTGGGATCTTCCTTGGCTTAGTGGTTGAAGTAGGTGAGCTCTTGACTTGGGGGACAGGAACTAAGCACTTGGCAGCATGGTGACCTTGCTGCCCACACCTAAAATACTTGATGGAAACCCCGGTGGTGCTCAGGGAGTATTGGCTGCTGAGGTAGTCTGGGGGCATCGACCAAATAGGTGCTTCTCCAGACCTCACCTCAGCTTCGGTTTGGTGATAGCTGGTTTCTTGGCTCAATCTAGCTCAATGTCCAGGGTCACTGCCATGCTGCACCAATCTTGTAATTGATTAGGAATCCCTCAATAGATGCATGCTTGGAGTAGGTCACGGTCCAGCCCTTCTTTGAAGTAGTGGATCAGTGATCGTTCTGGCTGCTGTCCTAACCAAACAGCAACCCTTCGGAACTCCCAAACATATTCTTTTGCCGAGCGGCCTTTTTGCTTCAAACAGTGCATCTCTTTTTTCCGCCAGCAGGGCTTGGGATTCATCCTCAAATCGTGCCCTCAATTGTTCCATGAATAGGTTCGCATCCATTAACTCAGGCGCCCCCTCATTGTGAAGGCTGGTCACCCACTCAGCTGCTTCTCCCTCTAAGCTGGCCACCACCGCGTTCACCATCGTAGCATCATCAAGGTACACATAACAAAATGCCCAACCCTCTAACATAACCGATAGAATGATCTTGGTTCCCACTGGACACAGAATTGTTTAGACTAGCAAAGATACTCCGCACCCCCCCACCACCATTCATGTGGTAACCTAGAACGAGCATGATGGCTGCAGCCAGGTTCATTGTAGAGTTGACATTACTACTATATCTTCTCCCAGAAGTAAAGGGAGTTTTAGGCTTGGTTGCATCTTTTGCAAGGTAAGGGTAGTAAAGCTTCTTGTACAAGCAGACTATTTGCAGTTTCCCAATTCTTCCTCACCTCAGAGAAAATAGCTACTGCAAAACTGGTTGTGTAATATATATCAAATTATGGTAGATTAGATCCAGCATATAAACCAAGGCTATAAACTTCAGAGGAGACAACAGTATGCATGGCCCTTGGGATTCCCCAGATATACCATGCACTAACCCGCTTACTGGATATCTCCCGCTATTTGCCAGCACAATTAGTTTCATATGAAAATATACAAATTAATGAGACAGCTACTTATAATAGTGGTTTTTCCATATTGAATCGTTAATAACAGTACAGTGTACATAAATCAAATTCAGAGACAACACATACAACTAATTAGGTAGGAGATTCATATCTGCAGGGGAAATAGTAGTGTTAATCAATGGGGAAAGGAAGCATTGAATAATGAATCCAGCATCTGATTCATTTAGGGAATAAAATATAACATAAAACTTCGGCCAAGATGAGAAGAGAGAGGTGACATAAGCAGTTAGGCTATCCAATATTGTCAACAACAATAATTAATACAATGTTAAAAAAAGTGAATGAATCAAGGATCTCTGGAAAAGGACTCAGAAGTTGGAATAAGGATCTGGGAATTATGATTAGCTGGAAAACTAATTGGAAAGTTTAAAAAAAAAAGATCATGAAAAAAACATGGTCTGCCGAAGAAGGAACCAGTGAACACAATGCAGCAAAGCCTAATATTCAGCATCCTTCCACAAACTAAGGTGATCAGAGTACTGGAAAATAGCCCTATCAACTCTGTTTACTATTAAAGGAATAAATGTAAAAAATAAATCTTCCTGTTTACTACTTATATTAATAAATGAAAGCAAAATAAATTATTGCACTCTCCCTTTTTTAAATGCTTTACTGGGAAATTGTTCATGGAATTTTCAACAGTTCCCACATTGATTCAGGAGTAAGTCATAGCAGATGCAGGTCCCACCACAAACATTCTCCAACTGATTAAGATAAAATGAGTCTCCATAAATTAGGTTAACACACTAACCAACAAAATAATTTCTAACAATGGGCAAGATAGAGATTACTTTTGTGGGAAAACAACATTAAGAAGTTAAGAAGGGTTAGACAGCATCACCACCAGATGGATTCGCAGCTGGCTGACCGGCTGTACTCAGCGTGTGATCCTCAATGGAACTGCATCTACATGGAGGGAAGTCTGTTCTGGGCCCAGTGCTCTTCAACATCTTATCAATGATTTGGACAAGGGGATAGATGGGGAACTCATCAAATTTGCAGATGACACCAAGCTGGCAGGAATAGCCAACACTCCAGAAGACAGGCTTAAGATACAGAAGGACCTTGACAGACTTGAACATTGGGCGCTATCTAACAAAATGAAATTCAATGGTGAAAAAAGTAAGGTTCTACATTTAGGCAAGAAAAACCAAATGCATAGGTATAGGTGATACTTTGCTCAATAGTAGCAACTGTGAGAGGGATCTCGGAGTCCTAGTGGACAATCACTTAAAAATGAGCCAGCATGTGCTGCAGCTGCCAAAAAAGCTAACACAGTGCTAGGCTACATTAACAGATCACGTGAGGTGTTAATACCACTTTACAATGTCTTGGTAAGGCCACACTTGGAATACTTGGTCACCACGATGTAAAAACGATGTTGAAACTCTAGAACAGACATGTCAAACACAAGGCCCGGGGGCTGGATGCGGCCCGCAAAGTGGTTTCATGTGGCCCGCGAAGCCATCCTGGAAACAGTGAGGGAACGGCCCCCGCTGCCTTGGCCCTGGCCCAGGCCAGCCAGGAGCCAATGTACAATTTTGTGGTGGCCATCTATGCTGAAACGCATTCAGTTTTAGCTCCACAAGGCCATCTGGAAACAGCGAGGAACCAGGCCCTGCCACGTCGGCCCCACCCCCTTGGTGCATGCTGGGCAGGTGTCACCCTTTGTGAGGAATGAAGAAATGCACCATCGCTTGAAAGTGGCCAGCAAATGGCCCTCGCCTACTTCACATATCCGGCTTGATGGGCTCCGGGGGACGGGTTTCAGCAGGCAGCGGGGCGCTCTCCTCACAGCGCTGATAGGCTGAGCCGGGCGGCGCAAATCTAAAAAGAAGTGCAAGGCTGCCCAGCCCCCAGACTGCCTGGTTTCGGCAGGCAGCGGGGCGCTCTCCTCACAGCGCCAAAAACTGAGCTGGGTGGCGCGAATCTGATGAGAAGTGCAATGCTGCCTAGTCCCCAGCCTGCCCAGTTTCAGCAGGGAGCAAGGTGCAAAGCTGCCGAGCTTCGCACCTCCCGGCTCAATCTCTTGGTGCTGTGAGGAAAGCGCCCCGCTGCCTGCCGAAACCGGGCAGGCTGGGGGCTGGGCGGCATTGCGCAGGTAACGTTGACTCTCATGCTGCTCATGGCATCCCCTCCCCCAGAGCCCACCAAGCCAGATATGTGAAGTAGGTGAGGGCCATGTGCTGGCCACTTCCAGGCTATGGTGCATTTCTTCATTCCTCACGAAGGGTGACACCTTCCCAGCTGCGTTTCTTGCCTGTTTTTCTCCCTCCCTCATCTCAAATATTTTCCCACCACTCTGTACTTAGGAAGGAAGGAAGGAAGGAAAGAAGGAAAGAAGGAGAGGGAGGGTCTGAGGGAAGTCCTGCCCTGCTGCCCTTTCACCATCCCCTTGCCCCCTCCTCCTGGCCTATCCTGGGGTCTCCCATCCTATTGCTAAGGAAGCTTTGGATACAAAGCCGGGTCTCCTCCCATGGAGAGGGAATGGGCCTCCCTCTGACTTTGCCCTCGTACCCATCATGAGCAACCTGGCTAAGGAGAGCAAGCACAGCAGCAGCAGCCTTGAGGAGGAGGTAAGGGCAGCTGGGCACCCCCTTGGGGAAGTGAGGCTGGGCTTGGTGCCGCAGGTGCTTGAGGGCCCGGCTTGGCGTTTGACCTCTGCTGCCCCGGGCTCAGGGCAGCCCGCGCCACCATCCAGCCCCTTCCCCCGCATGGCCTGAGAGGAACAGTGAGGCTCCTCCAGTGGACCATGCCTTGGCACTTGCCCTGGTCCCACCCCCTTCTGCCAGAGACCCTCAGATCTGTCCCACTCCTGCCCGCCTCCACAGGCACCCTTGACACGAACGATGTAGAGCTGGCCACGCCCACCCAGTAGGCCACACCCACTCCACACCCACCCAGTAGGCTGCACCCACCCTGGCCACACCCACCCGGCCCCCTGAGGGCAACCGCAATGCTGATGCAGCCCTCAATGAAATTGAGTTTGACACCCCTGCTCTAGGAAGCGTACAGAGAAGAGCAACAAAGATGATTAGGGGACTGGAGGCTAAAACATACAAGGAACGGTTGCTGGAATTGGATATGTCTAGTCTAATGAAGAGAAAGATGAGGGGGGACATGATAGCAGTGTTCCAATATCTCAGGAGCTGCCACAAAAAAGAGGGAGTCAAGCTATTCTCCAAAGGGCCTGAAGGCAGGACAAGAAGCAATGGATGGAAACTAACCAAAGAGAGAAGCAACCTAAGGAGAAATTTCCTTATAGTTAGAACAATTAATCAGTGGAACAACCTGCTTCCAGAAGCTGTGAATGCTCCAACACTGGAAGTTTTTAAGAAGAGACTGGACAGCCATTTGTCTGAAATGGTATAGGGTTTCCTGCCTGAGCAGGGGGTTGGACTAGATAACCTCCAAGGTCCCTTCCAAATTAATAATAATAATAATAATAATAATAATAATAATAATAATAATAATAATAATAATAATAATAATAATAATAATAATAATAATAATAATAATAATAATAATAATAATAATAATAATAATAATAATAATAATAATAATAATAATAATAATAAACTAGAGACCATGAAAAGAATTATGCATGTATATGTCCACAGATTCTCAAGGAATGCTGCTGATAAAAATAACTTCAGAAAACTCCTTGCTGTGTGTAAATCAGTCCAATTACAGGAAGGATGAAGAAGTTGGAAAATAGCTCCATTCCCATTTAATTTTAGAAACATCTATGGTCTTACGGATAAACCTGTCCACTACTTTTCCTGTTGACAGCTATTAAGAATACAAGGCAATGTGTACACAACCAATGTTCAGCTGTTTGCCTTAGTTATTTCAGTCTTTGTCAATTGTTGCAATTTCAAAGTTTCTTTTACAGATAGGTTAGGAAAACAGTCTAATTCTATTTACATAAACTGCACAAGGCAACCTTTTGTTTAAAGACTCCTCTCTTTGAAGAACTGACTAATCTAAATCTGACATAAAGAACTTCCTAGCCTCGTAGTCTTGAAATTGATCAAGATCCACAAATGAGATTCAAGGATACTAGTGATTTCTTTCCCAATCTGGCTAGATGCATTTCTATTTAAGTGGAATAATTTGTTTTCCACATGTGCCCATTTTGAATTTTCCATTTTAGCATTAGCTGTGTGTTTCTGGCAGGATTCTGTTCATCCCCAGAATAATAACGTATCTTTAGAAAGTATGTTGAGTAAAGTCTGATTGATTGGTTGATATTGATTATGTACCATTAAATTGGTATCAACTTTTACTGACCACATACACAGATTTTCTCTATGACAATCTGTTATTAAACTGGTCTTTCAGGTCTGTGCACTGTAAATGAGTTCATTCACCTTGCTGCTAATTTTTTCTTCTCCTTCTTTCCATATTTCTCAGCTTCAAAGCCTTCTTCAAAGAGCAAAACCTTCACATAACATTTTCAAAGTGTGATAACTAGAGCCTAGTCACTTGTGCCTTGAGTGAATTCTGAGTTGATAAATTCTATGATCTATTTGCTTGTTTTCCTGGCTGTCCATGGTACTCTCAGAAGTCTACTCAAGAGCACCAAAGTTCAAAAATGTTAATACTCTTTATGTTCTGGATCTTCAAAGTCCAATTTTTCCTTTTGCAGAATGTCACACAGAATACCATTACTTGCACTAAAATATTTGTAGGCATAAACCAGGGGTGTCAAACTCAATTTCATTGAGGGCTGCATCAGCATTGCGGTTGCCCTCAGGGGGCTGGGTGGGTGTGGCCAGGGTGGGTGCAGCCTACTGGGTGGGTGTGGCCTACTGGGTGGGCATGGCCAGCTCTACATCATTCGCGTCAAGGGTGCCTGTGGGGGCCTGGGCAGGAGTGGGACAGATCTGAGGGTCTCTGGCAGAAGGGGGTGGGACCAGGCCCATTCCCTCTCCATGGGAGGAGACCCGGCTTTGTATCCAAAGCTTCCTTAGCAATAGGATGGGAGACCCCAGGATAGGCCAGGAGGAGGGGGCAAGGGGATGGTGAAAGGGCAGCAGGGCAGGACTAAGGCAGGACTTCCCTCAGACTCTCCCTCTCCTTCTTTCCTTCCTTCCTTCCTAAGTACAGAGTGGTGGGAAAATATTTGAGATGAGGGAGGGAGAAAAACAGGCAAGAAACGCAGCTGGGAAGGTGTCACCCTTCGTGAGGAATGAAGAAATGCACCATAGCCTGGAAGTGGCCAGCACATGGCCCTCACCTACTTCACATATCTGGCTTGGTGGGCTCTGGGGGAGGGGATGCCATGAGCAGCATGAGAGTCAACGTTACCTGCGCAATGCCGCCCAGCCCCCAGCCTGCCCGGTTTCGGCAGGCAGCGGGGCGCTTTCCTCACAGCACCAAGAGATTGAGCCGGGAGGTGCGAAGCTCGGCAGCTTTGCACCTTGCTCCCTGCTGAAACTGGGCAGGCTGGGGACTAGGCAGCATTGCACTTCTCATCAGATTCGCGCCACCCAGCTCAGTTTTTGGCGCTGTGAGGAGAGCGCCCCGCTGCCTGCCGAAACCAGGCAGTCTGGGGGCTGGGCAGCCTTGCACTTCTTTTTAGATTTGCGCCGCCCGGCTCAGCCTATCAGCGCTGTGAGGAGAGCGCCCCGCTGCCTGCTGAAACCCGTCCCCCGGAGCCCATCAAGCCGGATATGTGAAGTAGGCGAGGGCCATTTGCTGGCCACTTCCAAGCGATGGTGCATTTCTTTTTTTTCTTTTTCTTTTTTAAATATATTTTATTGGATTTTTATGGGGGTGGGAAGGTTACATCAAAGTGCTTAGGAAACACCGTGGAGATGGGTACATCAAACATCCAAAAGAAAAATCACAGATATATAGCTCAACTTGATTCATTGAAAATTCCCTCTCTAATTCCCTCATATAGTATTACATATTCAAATTAATACATTTCTAAATAAACTTCAAACAATCCTATCAAACATCAATCACATTTCAATTATAAAAATCCAAATCCTGTTTTTAGGCTTTACTAATGTAGAGTTACCATATTCCAATTAGCCTTAAATAAACATATTATTAACACTTCAGGTGTCCTTCATTTCCCTTTTTAACATAATAATTATATCTAAAATGAGTATATTATTCCCACAATAACATTCTTATGTTTTCTTCATTAATACCATTTCTTCTCTTGTCACCAATCCCTCTTATTCTTCTTCTATTACAAAATAATTATCTTATTTAAAATAAAAATATCAGTCCAATAGATACATTTCTATCTGTTTAAAATATATATTCTATTAATTCATCTATGTCTATAAAAAGTCTTTTTAGCCCAGTAGATAAAGTTTACCTCTCCAAATAATTATCATATCTAAAACAAAATATTATTACAAAGGATATCCTCTTACAGAATTCACGTACTCCGTTAGTTATTAAAGTCAAAATCTCAAAAGCCTTTTTAACCCATTAAATGAAATTTTAAAGCACATTTTTAAATCTAACTCTAGGTTTCTTTCTGTGCCACACCGGTTTCCATAATAAAATTCCTGCATCATCAAACCACAATATTAGAAAATCAGTATTTCTCAATGCTTCAGATTGGTCAAAGTTCTCTTCCCTTTCTTCTAGTAGCCTTTGGATGGTGGAAGCCGTTTTATTCCATGATGTGGTTACTAGTTGTTTATCCACATTATCACAATTTTCAATAACTTGTATCTGGGTGTCAGTCTCTATTGGTGTTGATGCTTCAGGCATCTCAGTTAAAGTTATTCTTTGATCATCAAGCTTCTCCATAAATTGTATTTGGGGTTGTATAAAGTTGATTTGTTCCTTAGTTTCCACAGTTTCTCCCGGTATAATTTCATAGTTGAGTTGTAGGTATGGTTTCTCTTTAGGTTGTATATATTGCTCACTAGTCTCTTTAGCGCCACTCTGCTCCTTCTCCACTGTTCTTCGACCTACAACATGATCTGTCAAAATTTGGAAGTAAGAGTTCATATCCTCCGTGGTTTCCAAGATTTTTTCCAGTATAAGCTCATAATCCAGCTGTGTGTTAAGTACCTCCATGTCAGTGGTGAAAGGATCTTTTAATCTTTTAGTGAAGGCTATATTTCATAAAAGTCAACAAATATTCACCTCCAACTCTTAGTAGACCAAATCACCACACAGCTGTTTCAGTTATCTTACTCTTATCATCCTTTGAAGGTTAAAGCCATCCTCCAGCAATGAAAAAAAAAAATACAGTTGCAGTAACACTTTTCGTCACAAGATGTCCTCAGCAGGCTATAAGGTCTTTCTTTCCAAGTTAATAGATTTTTTGTTTTTCACATTAAAAAAATAAAGAAGAAAGGCCTCTCCAAAATAGTAAATAACGTAGTTATAATAGTAATAATCAAAAATAGAAATGTTTTCAGGCTCCCTCAGTATTCCAGGAGTTGAATAGTCAATAAAAAATTAACTGGTTTATTTTTTTTCAATTCCCAAAGCTGTTTTTCCTAAGTGCCCAAACGCTGCTCTCTCACAGCAGGGAAGTAATTCAAATACAAAAGCTTTTTACAGGAGAGTAATTAGGGAAAGAAGAGGGAGGAAAGGTCTCACCTGGATTCTCCACGGTGGTTCTTTATGCTTAGTTGTTCTTCTGGCTTTCGGCTGGCGCAGCAAAGTGATCGTCCATTTTACTGGCCGATCTTTTCTCCGACGGCCCTAAGGAGCTGGCTCGGACTGAGGAAGGAGCAGCCGCCCTTCCCCCATCAACGAGGGCCTCCTCAATGGTGGTCGCCCCTCCAGGGCGACTTTCGACCCGATTAAGGGTCTACCGGCGGAGGGAAAACAGCCAGTGGGAGAGACGGATCTCTCCGTGCCACTGCGTGTGCCGCGATCCGGAACCGGAAGCTGGTGCATTTCTTCATTCCTCACAAAGGGTGACACCTGCCCAGCATGCACCCAGGGGGTGGGGCCGACGTGGCAGGGCCTGGTTCCTTGCTGTTTCCAGATGGCCTTGTGGAGCTAAGACTGAATGCGTTTCAGCATAGATGGCCACCACAAAATTGTACATTGGCTCCTGGCTGGCCTGGGCCAGGGCCAAGGCAGCGGGGGCCGTTCCCTCACTGTTTCCAGGATGGCTTCGCGGGCCACATGAAACCACTTCGCGGGCCGCATCCGGCCCCCGGGCCTTGTGTTTGACATGTCTGGCATAAACACATCATGGAATTTGAATAACTTTTCCAAGGCTTTCAAGGATGTTTTATCAAATGCTAGCCCGCAACATATTTCTTAGTTGCTTGTTCCTTTATTGTAGATGGATAATCTTAAAAGCAGAAACTTCTGTCATATTGATATTTTCATTGACAGTTCTAAAGTTGCCTATACCTTTTGTCATTAGTTTGGTCTCTTTGACTTTTATTGCTAAAGTTTGCAGGAGTTTGCATTTTTTAGCTATCATAGTAGTATCATCAGCATTGGTCAGGAGAGTATATGACCTTGTTGCATCCCTTTGCCAACTTGGAGTAATCTCTTTCATCATGTTTTTTTGTGGTTTCCCAATCTGTATATAGGTTTTACATGAGAATAATGAGATGTTCTAATATTCCCATATTTCTAAGAAAATTCCACAGTTTTCTGTGACTGACACAACTGAAGGTTTTTCTTTAATCGATAAAGCACATACTGTCTTCTTTTTGTTATTCTCAGTTATCCAGTATTGCATTCAACTATAGTTTCCCCCTTAATATTTATAATTTTGTCATTCCAGTCTCCAGCAGCACATCTTGTTTGCATGTTCTGTCAATTTCAACTTCAACTTGATAATGGCACTCATCAGTCTTTTTATTATATTAATAGTTGGAACATAAATTTGGATTCATATTAAAGGATTGTTCTCAAATTATATTATTCAGTGTTTGATTGCATTGTAATTAATTGCTGTTCTTGCTATATCCTTTCTAACTATAAAAGCAATGCCATTTCTTTGTTTTTATATTCTAAATACTAAACAGCATGATCTTTCAATTGAAAGAGTCCAGCCCCAGTCCATCTCAATTTGCTGATTCCTCAGAGGTCAAAATATAGTGATTTTTAAGGACAAAGGCCTTGAAACAACCTAACTTTTAAAATCTGCCTCCTAGTCCACATTATGCTATCTGATAGCTCTTTTAAAAGGTATTTTTTACACTCACAAATTAATTTTCAATCTCCTTTGATTTGTTATTCAATAGTGAACTATTGAATCAAACAATGCCTTTATTGATGCACAGTGCACTGATTTATCTCCACCTGGCCTTCACAGACATAATTAGTCTCAAAGTTTCAATATTACAGAACTACCTCCATTAAACTGTGCTAAATCCTGTTTCCCTGTGGTAGTTGCAGAGAAAGTTTTATCACAATACAATAATATTTTATAAAATGTTTCTCATCTAACCTTTCACGAATCCTCTTTGTTCTTTGTTTTTGGTGGGATTTTGTTTTTTTGGCATCTCACGTTACAAGCAAACCAGCCACACCTGCTGTTCTAATAACACTATTGTTTTGTAATCCCTTTTGGCAATTAAGAAGAAGCTTAAACTTTGTGCTCATTTAGCAATTTGTAGCCACTTGCCCAAAGCAGAACAGGTCCTTCAGTCTTTTTTTCAGTGTTTCACTCTGGCATTGGATGGCTACTTATGATGTCAGATGGCCTCAGTTGTATATTCCCACAATTATTGAACTCCTTCTCTACATCTTGGAACTCTCTTAACATTTCCTGCATTTTTAGTAATGTATTACCTTTTGTCTTTAGATCTATCCACTAAAAAAACAAATTCAGTTATCTTGCAGAACTGTTTGTGAAATATTCAAAATGCACAATCTTCTATTCAAGAAGATTATACATAATTTTACTGAGGTTGTCAGTTATGATCACAATTCCAGGCTACCCTTATATTTGTATCAGTCCTAATTAAGAAGGGTAACCACTATTTTACTTTTTTCCCATTTTTGATTCTATTACCACACAATGTAATTAAGCTATTAGCCATTTAGTATTAACTTCAATGAACTCAATAATCTACTCAATATCTGAGTGATAAATCACCACATTCTCTTGTGAAGGTGGAAATATAAATAAATACAAAAGCATCTGCATTTTTTGTGCTGGAAACTAAAAATGCATTTTTATTGAGAAGTCAGATTCAATAAAACTGACACCTAAATGCATAGGCATTGGATAGTACTGGATATAATACTTCTCTGGGTCCTCATTGTACCAACCTTGGAAGGATAGAAGGCTGAGTCAACCTCGAGCCAAGTCAAGATCAAAGTCAAGGCTGTGGGTAGAATTAACTTGCAACACTGCATTCTAACCAGTGCACCATTAGGGCTTCCATTTGATAAAATACTTTTGGAAAGTTGCAAAAAAATGAAAAACCTATTTACATATGGTCTGGATTGATAAAAAGTTGTTTGATTCATTATCACATAATTGCATCATCAAACGTTTGAAAACAACTGGTCTCAGAAAAAAATAATCTTTGTAGAAAAAATTAAAGTAGTGGAAGATAGAATTTGTAATTGGAAATGAGAAATATGGGCTTGTTAACATTATGAGAGATATTGAATGGTTAAGGTACCAGCCTAAAAATAAATAAACTGAGTTTTAGTCCTGCCTTTAGCAGGAAAGATGTCTGGGTGGGCTTGAACCAGTCAGTCTCTCTCAGCCCCATCCATTTCACAGGATTATTGTTATGGAGAAAATAGGTGGAAGGAGTACCGGCTATGTTCACCACTCTGAGTTATTTATAAAGTAATAAAGGCATAAAAAATAATAACTAACTAAACAAACAAACAAATAAATGATCCCTATGATCCGCTATGATCTCGCTTTTAGCAGGACTAGTTTGAAGAAAACTAATCTTAGATGTCAAAGAGCAAAAATGCTTTATATGGATGATCTGAAGCTTTATGGAAAATCAGAAATCAAATCATCAGGAGTCATTAGAATGAAGCCTACAAGTATCTGGGCATTTTACAGTTGGATAATATCAAGCATGGACAAGTTAAAATATGATTGATAAGGAATACATCCAAAGAATTAGAAAATTGTTAAACATAAAACTGAATGGTGGAAACAGCACTAAAGTCATCAATACTTGTCCATATTTGTAATATGCACACTGTTGTAATTATTAACTCTACACAGGCAGAACTGAAGGAGGAGCTAGAATCAGAAGGATATGTCTGCCACTTGTTTACATATTTACAACTGAAAGTCTAGACCAGGGGTAGACAACCCAAAACACTCAAAGAGCCACTTGGACCCGTTTCCCACCGAAAACAAAACACTGGGAGCCGCAAAACGCTTTTGATATTTAAAATGAAGATAACACTGCATATATCCTTTTTTACCTTTATTATATATATATATATATATATATATATATATATATATATATAATAAAGGTAAAAAAGGATATATGCAGTGTTATCTTCATTTTAGATGTCAAAAGGGTCTCTCTCTCTCTTTCTCTCTCTTTCCTCTCTCCCTCTCTCTTTCTCTCTCTCTCTTTCTCTCTTTCCTCTCTCTCTCTCTCTTGCTTTCCTCTCTTTATCTCTTTCCTCTCTTTCTCTCTCTCTCTTTCCTCTTTCCTCTTTGTCTCTTTCTCTTTCCTCTCTCTCTTTCTCTTTCTCTCTCTTTCCTCTCTCCCTCTCTCTCGCTTTCTCTCTCTCTTTCTCTCTCCAGGTGAGGAGAGAGAGAGAATGAAAGGCAGACGGCGCTGAAGGGGCGGGGAGGGGGAGAAGGGGCAGGATGGGAGGGAGTGGCTCCGGTGGCGGCGGCAGCGGCACTGCAGCACCATCGGGGGTCCCTACCGCCCTCGGCCTGGCAGCCGCCCTCGCCGCGTCCTCAGCGGCTTCGCCATCGCAAGAGGAGGGCGCCAAGGGGACGCTGCTCTCCCTGCAGTGCAGGTGCACCATGGGCAGCCGCATCAGCAAAGGGGGCTCCCCCAACGGGGACTGCCGCCACAGGGACAAGGGGGTCCCGACCCGCCGCTGGCCCCACCACTTTTGCAGCCCAAGGTCTCCTTCTCCTGCAGCACCGAGGGCGGCGGCGGCAGCTTCCCGAAAGCGGCCGAGGAAGGCGCCACCGATGGGGCCAAGGTGGGGACGGGCAGCGGAGAGCCCCGCGGCAGCCAGGCGAGCTTCATGCAGCGGCAGTTCAGCGCGATGCTGCAGCCGGGCATCAACAAGTTCTTGCAACCGGCAGCAGCGGCGGCGGCAGCAGGATGGCGAAGGGGCACGGCTGCCCAGTCACCGCCGCCTCTCCGGCCTCGCTCAGTGCGACCGGCAGTGGCAGCGGCGGTGGCGGTGGCAGGATGGTGAAGGGGTACGGCTGCCCGGTCGCTGCCACCTCTCCGGCCTCGCTCAGCGCGACCAGCAGCAGCGGCGGAGGCAGCGGCAGGATGGCCAACAGGCGACACTGCCGCCCGGCCCGGAAAAACACGTGGCCGGCTCGGCGGCCCGGGAAGTGATGCCCCCGCCGGCCGCCGGCCCTGCCGACACTGCCGCCTGGCCCGGGGAAACACGTGGCTGGCTTACCGGCCCAGGAGGCAATACCTCCGCCGGCCGCCGCCCCAGCCAACACTGCTGCCCGGCCTGGGGAAAACGCGTGGCCGGGTCGGCGGCCTGGGGACGGCCCAGGAAGCGATTCCCCCATCGGGACTGTCCCCTGGTACAGGTAAGCCGGGGCACGCCATCTGCCCTGTGGTCGCTTCGCAGCGGCGCTCCGCAGACTCGGAGCCCCCTCCCTCCCCCCACCACTGACCATCCGTCTCCGGCTCTGCTGCTGCTCAGCCAATGGTCGTGCTGGCTGGGCATCGCAGGGGCTGCTCTCCCTTGGGGCCGCGGCTTGCAAGTGGGCTCCCAGCGGGGATCCCGAGCTTCCCCACACGGCTCCCCAGCCACATGCACCTCGGACGGGGCCAGCCCAGGAAAGGGACTTCCTGGCCGCCCTTCTCCCAGGGGGTGGGGCACCGGGTGCAGGGCCAATCAGGAGCCCTGTGAGGGGGCAAATCCGCATGAGAGAGAGGGGAAGCGCAAGTGCCTCTCTCTGTCTCTGTCTCTCTGTGTAAATGGCGGAGGAGGCTCCGGAGCCACAGGAGATGGCTCAAAGAGCCGTATGCAGCTCTGGAGCCACGGGTTGCCGACCCGTGGTCTAGACAAAAAGAGCTATGGGTTTGACAGTTAAAAATGAATTTGAAATCCTATTGTATGGTAGTGATGAACATATTATTGCTAGAGTCTACAAAACATTGAGTTTGAATTTGGAAAGTGAATAAGTAAAGCATTGTAGGATTCAGTGGGCAAGGCACTTTGGATATAATGTAAAACTTTAACAATGGGAGAATATGTGGACGAAATGTTTAAAGTTTACATTAAATTACAATTTAAAAGAAAAATTTTACAAGATGATGTATCATTGGTATTTAACACCAGATAAGCTATCAAAAATATAAAGGTATTTCAAATGAATGCAAATGTAAAGAAGAGACTTTTTATCATTTATGGTGGACATTGATAAAGCAAATAACTATTGGAGTAGGATTCATATTCTAATACAGGAGATTCTCAAAGTGAATATAAAGATAAAACCAGAAACTTTTCTCTTGGGTTTAATGGAAAAAGACTTGGAAATATTTTTTGGAACTTTGATGTTATATATGTTGCGGGCAGCAAGATTACCCTATGCTCAAAAATGGAAGGAAACTTTAATCCCCATAATGGGTGAATGGAGTTAGCAGTGATGGCTAAATTGATTGCTTTGATAAAAGAAAAAAACACAAGTACTTTTGTTTCTACTTGGAAACCGCTTCTGGAATTTATGCTTGAGATTAAAAAAGAAAGAAACTTTGATTTTGGGTTTTACTGATTAGACAGATCTGTTGTTATAGAAATGGCTAGTTTATACTATCATGTAAAAGTAAAACGTTGAAGTTTGATATTACTTCTTATTCTACTGCACCAAAGTCAATGCCTTTTTTTTCTTTTTCTATTCTTCTCTACATTTTTCTCTTCCCTTTTTCCTCCCCTACTTTTTCTATTATTTGCTTTTTTGTATTTTATATTATAAACTAATTAAAAAATAAAACAAACAACTATTAAAGAAGAAAAACATATACTGGCTAATTGCCTAAAAGACAGCCAAGAACAAACATTGATGCAAGTTAGAAATTGGAACATAATGAATGTTCAGGAAACGAAACGTGAATATTGAAATAAAAACAAGAACAGAAGATTGATAAGGTAAAGCTTTACAAAAAAATCAAATGGAAAGTGGATAAATAAAAAACCTGCCAATGTCTTAGAAAATCTGAAACATTATAAAAAGAAACTTAAGATTTAATTATGGCTGTTTGAAAGCAAGCTATTCAAGCTAATGTAATGAAGACCAGAATTGAAAAATGGTCAAATGATTCAAAGTGCAGAAGAAACAGTAGATCATATATTCAAATTGGGCAAGAAGACTGCATAAACTGACTACAAATAGCAAACATAATGCAATTGCCAAATGATTCACTAGAATATCTTTAAAAATTATCATGTGTCAGTAATGAAAAACTAATGAGAAACTTCAATATTGTGGAATTTCTGAAGACAAGTTGATAAAGTATTGGCTCATAACACACCAGATTTAACTTTGATTGATAAGAAGGAAATATGAATAATTAGTGAGCAATACCACGGAATAGTAGAATAGAAGCCAAAGAATTGAAGATCACAAAGTATCAAGATCTGAAAATTGAAGCTGAAAGCTTCCCAATTTTCAGCACACTGAATATCATAACAAAAAACAGCATTTGGAAATCTGCACATTGACAAAATTTCCACTGTCAATTACAGAAAGACACATTGCTTAGATCTACACATATTGTGTAATGTACCAATATGTTACAACATCCTTGTAAGTTCTTCTTTTGAAGAACTCGGTGTATATGAAGCCAACACCAGTTAGAGATGGCAGCTGTGATTTCACATTGTTGTATATACAATAACAACACATCCCATCCAAATGTTGCTCCAAAGAAATGTTATCCCCATATCTGGTTTATACATATTTTGTTTACTAATATGATTGATATTGCTACTCATCTCACTGTAGCAACTTTGGGTGGTGAACATCAGATAAAAAATACAATTCAAAAAATATACAATGAAATATATTAATAAAATCTATAATAGCCGTTGAGGGCAAACTCTAATCTGGAGCCAGGGAAGAAGAAGAAGAAGAAAGGAGCAGAACTGCCCCGAAATGGCCCAGGCTTTAGCGAGATCCCAGGAAGGAGATAAAACGCCAAGGAACAGTAAAATAACAATATCTTATGGGTTCCCGCCTACTACAGATCCCCTTTTTTTCTTGTTGTTCATATCTTTAAATGTTAGTATCAAAATCAAAATATGCATCAAAAGATGAAAATTTTGAAATGTTCATCAATTTCCTGTAGTATTCAACAGCAATCAGAAGACAATGGTGAAACTAAGTCATAGGACCTGCTTGGTGTTGGATTGAAGGTATCTGCTGTTCATTTTCTGTGTACTTCCATCCAGGCGGAGAAATACACCCTCATTCATTCCAATCTCAGTTGCAGGATGAATGAGGTTTAACTTGCATCAAATTTATCTCTGACTGGAAACTGGAGTCTGTATTTATCTCAGATCAGATCTCATTAACAACACTGGGAGTACATATGAAAGGCCACTCCCAATAAAGTCTCAGTGTTATTACTGTCTGTGCACATTCATTTTTCTATTATCTCTCTCTGTGTATAGCCTTTGTAAGCTCTATAGCACTTTGAAATTCTGCAAAACTTGTTAGACCAGATATGAACGTTGGACACACACAAAAAATAAAAGGATATACAAACAACTGTCATATCTTTGAAATACTAAGGTCTGTTTGCAGTCTATATCTTGATCTTTCACCCAGCAAAACAGACTAATGGCTCTCTCTGATAGTTGCGGTTGTATGGTAGTTGTTACAGTCTATACCTTCCTTAGGCAAGGAACTTTGCAAGTTTAAGAATCTTAAATGTTGCATATTTCACATTCCATTCTTTGAATAAATGCTAAACATTAACTGATTCTCCTGCAGCCTAATAAATCAAGTGTCCTTGGTGCCAGGTTGATAGTTGGATAGTTTAGAACAGAAATCTATGACTTGAAAATAGCGCAGATGATTCCTAAGTACTCAAGCAGGATGTGATTTTGTTCAGCATAGCCATATACTATTTGTAGCACCATATTCTATTATTTTAGACCTAAACATTTGAGTTGGAAATGAAAATATAAAACATTTTGTAAGTCAAGGAGATACATCCTCGTGTTTCTGTTAAGTTATAATAAATTTACTACTTTCCTACATAAATGTATGAGAATTAGAAATTTATCCCATAAAATGGGCCTGCTGGCTCAGTCTATCCCCATTATTCAGTTTTTTATCCTCGGTTGCCCCCCCCCCCCCAACCAAACAATTTCTCCACCTGTTCACATTTGGGAAGGATTTCAAAAGATGAAATGGATACTTTTGTTCTCTGTAGTTTTAAACATAATTGCTCTCTCTTAAAATTACTACAATGAAGTTATAACCACTATAATGACCTATAGATCATCACTGTAGTCCTCCAGACAAGGTACAAGGTAAATGTGACCCCTAAGCCAAGTAAAAATTGCCTGCTGAGGTGGTATAGAATTGGATGATTTCGCAGTTCAATAGGAAAGATGAATAAAAGTAAAGCACTCCTTCCCTACAAGGACTAGAATATTATGAGGAAATATTTTTTGAGATATGATACTTTTAAGAGCAGAGATGTAGCAAGATAAAAGCTTGTAATTGTAGCAACAGGATGGCAGCCCCATTCTTCTGAGACTCTTTTGAGCAAAGGTGAATTAATCATTTTGTAAAACAAGTTATGTGTCAACTTCTGCAATGAACCTAGCTGATGCTATCTTTGTCGTTCATTCTCAGTTGCCACATAAAGAGAAGGGGGGAGGAATCAGGTTGCTTTTACTTTAATTAGACTAAACATGGAACGATCCTGTGGGAACCAAGGTCATTTTCACTGGACCCTGAAGGCGGAGAGAAGAACTGTCAAGAAGATCGCCAAATGCACTTAACAATAACATTAATAACAAAAATAGACTTGGAAGGTACCTTTGAGGTCTTGTAGTCCAACCCCCTGCTCAGGCAGGAAACCCTATACTATTTCAGAAAAGGGGCGTTGTCTTACCTGAACGCCTTTTCTCAGCATGATGATGGAGAATCCACAAATGGGTTAACTTCATCCTCCTGCCCAATGAGACTAAGTCAAATGTTTGCCACGCCTCCTGCTGGGCTAGATCCTGACCCAGTTTACGACAAAGGCGAAGCACAGAAACTATAGTCGGACGCGTTGGCTCCTCCTGCCCCCTACACAGGACCTGATGGCCATTTGAAGGGGTGGGGGTGGATTCTCCATCATCATGCTGAGAAAAGGCATTCAGGTAAGACAACGCCCCTTCTCCAGCATGAGGATGGAGAATCCACAAATGGGACATACCAAAGCCATCTGTCCCTATGGGAGGGAATCAGTCTGGGCCTGTGTCCCGGTTGACGACACCACCTGTTGCAATACCCGCCGGCCAAAGGAGGCATCTGTGGAAGCAAATTTGTCCATCTTGTAGTGCCGTATGAAAGGAGAAGGCGAAGACCAAGTCGCTGCTCTACAGATTTCATCGATGGAGGCTTGCGTAGCCCAGGCTGCCGATGTTGCGGCACTGCACGTGGAATGAGCCGTGATGCGGCCAGGCACGGGCAATGAGTGCGATTGGTAAGCTCGCGCGATGCAAGCTTTGATCCATCTGCCGATTGTTGAGGCAGACACTCTCTGACCCATGGAGGAGGGCTGAAAGGAAATAAAGAGCGCCTCCGACTTTCGAAAGGCGGATGTGCGCTTGATGTAATGTTTTAGCGCTCTGCGAACATCCAAAGCATGCCATTTACGTTCCAAATCATGGGCTGGATTGGGACAAAAATTAGGAAATACTACCTCCTGGGCCCTGTGGAACAGGGTGTCGACCTTGGGAACAAATGACGGGTCAAGGCGAAGAATCACCCTGTTGTCGTGAAAGGTGCACAGACCTTCCCTGACTGAAAGAGCCGCCAGTTCCGAGATGCGTCTGGCTGATGTTATGGCTACCAGGAAGGCGACTTTCATGGACAAGAGGCAGAGTGTGCAAGCCCTGATGGGTTCAAACGGGGCTGATGTGAGGGCCTGTAGGACCTGAGGTAGATCCCAAGAGGGATAACGGTGGACCACTGGGGGCCTGGAGTTGGTCGTCCCTTTGATAAAGGAATGCACCATGGGATGCTGTGCCAAAGGGGTCGAATTGTCGCATTGTAAAACTGTTGACAGAGCTGCGACCTGTCTACGAATGGTGCTGGGCGATAGGCCCTTGTCTAACCCCTCCATCAGGTATTCTAAAATTCTCGGGATGGTAAGCGAGGAGAGATCCAAGTGACTTTTGGCACACCAGAGACTAAAGTTTCTCCATGTGGAATCATATATCCTATTTGTGGAAGGGCGCCTGCAGGCTTGAATCATTGCTATAACCCTCGTTGAATAGGATCCCATCGTTAGCAGTTGCCGCTCAAGTGCCAGGCAGCTAACTGAAGCCACTGAGGGTCTGGGTGCTGCAGGGCTCCCTGACTCAGAGCAATGCGGTTAGGAGGAATTCTCCATGGGGGAGAGATGGAGAGATCCACGAGGTCTGCAAACCAAGGACATCTGGGCCAGTATGGGGCAATCAGAATTACTTCCGCCTGTTTCAGCAGAATCTTGCAAATGGCCGCCTGGATCAGAGGAAGAGGAGGGAAGGCGTATAACCATTCCCTGGGCCAAGGGCTGCGGAGCGCATCTACCTTCTCCGCCCCCCCGGGAAGGAAACTGAGAGAAGAACCTTGGGAGCTGAGCATTCAGCGGCGAGGTGAACAGGTCTATTATTGGTTGGCTGAATCTGATCGAGACCTCCCTGAAAATGGAGGGATCCAGGCGCCACTCGGAGTGGTGTACCGTCGATCTGCTTAAGGAGTCCGCCTGCCGGTTCGCTTCTCCCGAGATGTGTTCTGCCCTGAGGGAGCAGAGGTTGGACTCTGCCCAAGAAACTAGTAACTGAGCCTCGGTCATAAGGTCTCTGGACCGGGTACCCCCCTAGCGGTTCATGTGGGCCTTGGCTGCAACATTGTCCGTAAGAACCAGGACATGTTGCCTTGCTACACGGCTCCTGAAATGCCAGAGGGCAAGATGTATGGCCCTGAGCTCCAACCAGTTTATGTTGTGCTGCAGATGTGGTGGAGACCACCGGCCCTGAGCCAACTGAGACTGGAGGTGAGCTCCCCAACCAAAGAGGCTGGCGTCTGTAGTTAGGATGATACGAGGTGGTTCCTTGAATAAGGACCCCTTTGCCAATGCCGGAGATATCCACCAGCGAAGGGAGTTCAAAGTCTGAAGAGGGACCCTGACCTTCTGAGTGGAAGAGCTCGTTCCCAGTCTATGAAATGGTAGAAGGAACCATTGCAGAGTGCAACTTGGACCATGGGACGATTGACATGCACGAAACCATCTTGCCTAGCAGTTTGGAGAGTGTGGCCAGGGAAACTACTCGATCCTTCTGTATCTGGGTCACCAGAGAACGAATACTGTCTTGGCATTCCTGCGATAGGTAGACCATGCACTGTGTCGTGTCTATGATCGCCCCTAGATGTAATAGATGGGTGGATGGGACAGTGTGGCTCTTCGGGAAATTTGTGGAAAACCCGGAGAACCCCTGGAGAACCCCTATAGCACGGTTCAGATCCAATTGAGCTGCCTGAACGGACGAGGATTGAATCAGAATGTCATCCAGATAACACTGGATCCGCACCGGAATTAGCCTCAGGTGGGCCATCGCCGCCGCCAAGAATTTGTGAACACTCTTGGGGCAGAGGAAAGGCCGAATGGAAGGGCCCTGTATTGATAATGGTGCCCTGCAAAACAAAACCTGAGGAACCTGCGATGGCTGGGGATAATTGAGACATGCAAATAGGCCTCCGTGAGGTCTATGGATGTCAGAAAGTCGATCCGCCTGATGCTGGCCAGGATGGACTGGAGTGTCTGCATCTTGAACCTCTCATATTTTAGATGGTAATTCAGATCTTTGAGGTCTAGAATGGCTCTCCATCCTCCTGAGGTCTTGGGTACCACGAAGAGGATGGAGTAGAATCCCGACCTAACTTGCCCAGTCGGGACTGGTTCTATGGCCTTGATGTCTAGAAGATGACGAATGGCCTGCTGCATGAGTCTGTTCTTGTCCATGCTTCGTGGAGTTGGACAAGATATGAAACAACTCGAGGGTCTAGAAAGGAATGTGAGGGAGAGACCCTCTCTGACGGTGCGGAGTACCCAAGAGTCTGTCGTGGTGCTCTCCCATTGGTTTATAAAGAGAGAGAGTCTGCCTCCAATGGGGGCCGTGGCTCTGGAGTCATTTAGACTTTCGAAATGGGCGACCGCTGCTCCCTCGAAAGGGCCATTTACTTTGGGCCTGCTGTCTGGGTCTGGGGCCCGGACGCTCCCATGAGCGGTCGGGTCTGGGCGGAAAGGACCGAGTGGGCAGAGCCCATTCTGGACTTGTGCCCATACGAAAAGGCGGTCGTCAATAGTCTGGAGCAGAGCGTCTGTCTCCACGTTTGTTAAGGTGGGACATAACTCTGCGCTTGTCCTGGTTTTCCACTAAGTATGGATTGAGGGACTCACCAAACAATTGACCGCCAGTGTAAGGGGCGGTAGCCAGGCGCCACTTCGATTTTTGGTCCGCCCTCCACTGTCTCAGCCACAACAGTCTGTGGACAGCCACATTGTAAGCTATGGTCCGTGAAGAGAATCTGGCTGCATGCAGAGAAGCGTCCGCCATGTATTCAGACATGGCCAACAACTTACCCAGGGTCTGGTGGACTCGTACCTGGTCCTGGGGTATCATAGCTTGGAGTTCGCACAACCACATTATGGAGGTCCTGGCGAAGAATGAAATAGAAGTTGATGCTTTCACCGACCACTCCGATGTTTGGTGAGACCTACGAAGACAGAACTCGGACTTCCTGTCCTCTGTCTTTAGAGTCTCAGCCATGTCACCGGATACGGTGGATGGAGAAACCAGAGGCCTGTTGGCCTCCTTCTCAGCCGCCTTGGAGGGAGCCTTGTTAGAAATAGCCTTGGCCTTGGCCTTCAGCTTGCCTGCTGCCTCCAGTTTTGAGGACTTCTGCCTCTTTTTGACTTGAGAGGGCAGACCACCGTGGGTGGTCAAAGGAGCCGAGTTGTCTGCCATCACTGGTGAAAATCTCTCAGCAGCAGCCTGAGGAATGCAGACAGTATGAGACAAAGTGCTGGGGTGGCGGGTGCCCCAGAAACCGGCAAGGCCGGTTATGGCTCTGATTAATGGTGGCCTCTGGATCAGAAACTGGCCACGCGCACACCCAGGAGCTACCGGCAAGGCCGGTCACTGCTCTTGACAACTGTGACTGCTCACACACCACTGAGGTAAGTAGTTGTCTAGCCTGCTTGAAGGCACAAAATGGCAGCCTGCTTGAAGTGGCAGCAGTATTGAACTATGAGGCAAAACAAAATGGCGGCCGGGGAAAATGGAGCCTTGTGAGGTAGGCCCGGCTGGCAAAGGAAACGACCCGTTTGGGTCCGCCTGGGCTAGTGCTCTAGAGGCAGTAGGTCTAACCTATGATTGCCTCGCAAAGGAAAACAGTAGAGAGGGAAATTTTCCTCTAAGAGGAAGGCCTTCCCTGAGAGTAAAGCTGCTGTCGCGGCGGCCAAAATGGCGGCCGCGATGAGCCTGCCAAATCCGCGGTGCACTGTAAGGTCCGGGCCGCCTCAGATGTCTCCGAAAAAGCCAGGGAAAAATAAGTCTCAGAATAGTTAGAGCCAGCGGGATCGCCGCAGACGCGCTCAAGGGCAGCAAAAGGAAAAATGCTGTTTAAGGTTTCGCCGTGCTGTAAGCAAGCGGCGGCCCCCTGCGGAGCCCGCGGCTCAGCTGATCGTCGGAAGACGATCGTGGCTTTTTCCGGTTGAATGTCAGATCGGCTGGATAGCTCAGAAAAAAGGCTGCAAAATACAGCAAGGACAGAAATCCACAAATGGGGATACAACCTGCCTGTAGCAATGAGGAGCCAAACGAAAAGTGTCCTGATGGGCTAGAGACTAAGTCGTAAACTGGGTCAGGATCTTTGACTTAATCTCATTGGGCAGGAGGATGAAGTTAACCCATTTGTGGATTCTCCATTCTCATGCTGGAGAAATGACTGTCCAGTCTCTTCTTAAAAACTTCCAATGTTGGAGCATTCACAACTTCTGAAGGCAGGTTGTTTCACTGATTAATTGTTCTAACTATCAAGAAATTTCTCCTTAGTTCTAGGTTGCTTCTCTCTTTCATTAGTTTCCATCCGTTGTTTCTTGTCCTGCCTTCAGGTGCTTTGAAGAATAGCTTGACTCCCTCTTGTTTGTGGCAACTCCTGAGATATTGGAACACTGCTATCATGTTATCCCTCATCCTTCTCTTCATTAAACTAGACAAACCCAATTCCAGCAACCGTTCTTTATATGTTTCAGCCTCCAGTTCCATAATCATCTTTGTTGCTCTTCTCTATACTCTTTCTAGAGTCTTAACATTTTTTTACATCATGGTGACCAAAACTGGATGCAGTATTCCAAGTGTGGCCTTACCAAGGCATTATAAAGTGGTATTAAAACTTCACGTGATCTTGATTCTTGATTCTTATTGGATAATGTGATCAGTAGCATAATAGAAGGCAGAGAATTGTTACATTTAATTACTTGAATCTCTGGGGGAAAGTTTAGAGTTGGTTTCACTTTTGATCATGCCGATTTTTTGTATCCAATAAATATGTTCTTTGAGGAATTCTATGCCTCAGAGTTCTACTTTATTCAGTTTCATTAGTCGGAATCTTGACATTAAACCAACTCTGATAAAACAACTTTCCTGCTCCAGGATAGAGGGCTATCGTGGAGCGAGCTACGGGGTCTTGAGCCCCAATCGCCTACCTGATTCTTTCGGAAAGACAGTGAAGACTCGGGGAAAACCCCAGGATGAAAAAGAGGGTGGAATCATCTACTACTCCCAGCACAACCCCTGTGAATGGGACATGGACAGCAACCCAGGTTGGTGATGGAATCCCGTTGGTGGGAGCTCGACTGAAGATCCGGGTTGACAAGCCTGACCAGTTATCACTGCAGGAGGCTCTACTGGCTACCGAAGACCTGTACCGGCAGAGGAAGCGCTCCAATGTAGGCGTATTCCCAAGGCCACCGAAACTGAATTTCCCTTAATCTC
Source organism: Azemiops feae (assembly GCA_023970755.1). Lineage (NCBI taxonomy): Eukaryota > Metazoa > Chordata > Lepidosauria > Squamata > Viperidae > Azemiops > Azemiops feae. Next base: position 64,824 of record JALGBA010000730.1, on the reverse strand, counting down.
TTCCTACAGTCCTTCATCCCTCACATCTAAATGAAAGGTGAAAAGAATGGCAGGTGGAGATGAGTAGGGGAAATGGAGATACTTGAGGGTGATCCATGGGTTTTCGGTCAAGAAACTGAAGGAGAAGTTTGACTGACTGGAAGTCAAGGGGGTTGCCCCAGTTGCATGGTACGAGGTCTCCACTGGAGCTGAAGCCAGAGCCAGGCAGCCACTCCCCGCCTAGCGAACCCCAAATCCAATTATTATGGCCGTGCAGCTTTACTGTTCCCCAGACCAACAGCAGCATCAAGCCTGGAGCCCAGGACAAGCCCTTCCTGCCTCCGGGAAGCAGCGAGTTCCATGGGTCAGCCAAGAGGATTTGAGAGGTGGGCTCAACTTCAGCCACAAGCTCAGGACCAACAGCACAGATGACGCCCAGCATAATGGGCGCCTCCACCCCAGGGGACCCTCCGCCAATCAAGGCTACCTTTGATAGGAACCCAGAAAGCTGCCTTTCTTCCTGAATCAGGTGTGGGCTCACCTGGATCACTACACTATTGCCTACCCCGATGAGAGGGTGATGGTGAATGCGATAGCCGCAAACCTCAATCTGAAGCAGAGAGGCTGACCAGCGAAAGAATTTGAGAGTTCTGAAGGACCACTGGCAGATTAAGGCAGTGGCCAAAATGATCCCTCACCCACCAAGAAAGGATTAGACTGTGAGCTGTTCAATGCCTGTACCTACCGGGGGATTCCCGAGCAGCTTCATGAGTGGTATCAAATGGCAGTGATTCTTGATATTGAATTGGGCTGCTACAAGAAACCCAGTGCTGTGGAATCAAAACTGAGGCGCAGTCACGAGAGCAGTTCGGACAGCATCTGGCACCAACTCCACAGCCAGCACCCTCAGAGCACTCGCCGGGGCCCCTATTAAGTGCTACCAGTGCGGCCAGCAAGGACACCGAGTGGCTGAGTGGCTGGCACCACCTCCTCTGACAAAGAGGACCACTGCCATCACCTCTAAACAGAAAAAGCCACAATGAAAGGGCCAGGAGAAGTCAAACTGGGCACATCAAAATCAAGCCGTTGAAGTCTCCTCCCCCCCATGGGGGAAAGATGGAACACCGGTTGAACGCACCCTATGACAGTGACGCTGAAGGCGAGAATGACCTGATGGTAAGTCAAGCCATCCCTCCTTTCCCCATCCTCGCTAAGATTATAGTATCAAAAACTGGGGTTCAGGCAGACCTAGACGTCTAATAGACTCAGGCTTCATGCAGTGCTTAATCAATCCTCCAACTGTGCTTAAGTTGGGAATCCATGCCAAGCGATTGTGCCTAGCCATGAAGTTTGAGCAGGCTGATGGGTCACTGGTTGGTGGGTCCTCAGCAATGCACCTAACTGAACTGGTATGACTAGAGATAGGGCAGCATTAGGAGATCATCCATTTTGTGGTGATTCCAAGAATGACTGAGATTATAATCTTGGGGTTGGCATGGCTTGACAAGTGGTGACCCACCATATGGTGGGAGAATGGAGTGAGAACCAAGAGATTAGGAAAAGAGCCCCTCCTCCCTGAACAGAATGGTCTGGAAGGGAAAACTGCCTCCGCTGTGACAGGATGTGAGCCCACCAAACCACTGAAAGTCACGGCTGAATGATTACGCGGAGTCCAGCTCATCCCTAAAGAATATCAGGATCTTGCGGAAGCCTTTAGTGAAAGAGAGTGCAACATACTCCCCCCTCACTGATCCACTAACTGTGCCATAGAAATCCTACTGGGGGTGGCGCTTCCTAAGCCAAAGATGTATTCCATGATTCCCAGAGAAATGAAGAAGCCAAGGGAGTATATTGACAAAAACCTGGCCAGGGGTTTTAGCCAGCAAGTCTCGCGTGGCTGCCCCTGTACTATTCAAAGAGAAAAAAGATGAATCTTTGAGACTGTGCATGGATTTTAAAGGATTAAACTGTTAGCGTGGAAAATATGTACCCTCTTCCCTTAATGAAGGACATGTTAGCCCACCTAGCAAAGGGGAAGCTTGTTACTAAACTGAATTTGCAAGAAGCTTATTACCGAGTAAGCATCAAGGAGGGAGATGAGTGGAAAACTGCTTTCAATTGTCCCTTAGGGGGTTTCCTGTTCAATCATGCCTATTGGCCTCCAGGGAGCCCCTGCCATGTTTATGTAACTAATAAACAGTATACTGCATGATCACTTATACAAGAGGGTCATAGTTTACCTGGATGACATCCTTATCTATACTGAGACCATAGAGGAACATGTCAAATTGGTTTGCGAAGTACTTAGGAAATTATTGGAAGCAAACCTCTATGCCAAGCTGTCTAAATGTGAATTCCACCAGTCCCTGTTGATTATCTAGGGTACTGAATCTCCAGCAAAGGAGTGGAAATGGACCCAGCCAAAGTGAAGGCAGTATTGGAATGGCAGCCCCCATGGACCCGCAAGCAACTGCAAAGCTTCTTGGGGTTCGCTAACTTTTACCATCAATTCATTCCTTTCTTTGCAAAGATAGCACTTCCTAGTACTGAGCTTTTGAGAATAGGGAAAGGGGGAGGAAAGCCTCATCCTAATCAATTGGACAATCGAATGCCAAACTGCATTTGAACAGCTCAAGAGACTATTCGCAGAGGAACTGGTCCTCAAATATCCTGACCCTGAAAAAAAATTCATCATCCAAGCAGATGCTAGTGACATTGCTGTTGGTGCAGTCCTCCTCCAGGAAAACACCCAAGGGGTCTTACAACCCTGCACGTACACCTTCAGGAAACTCAGACACAGAACGACGCTGTGTGGGAGAAGGAGGCATTTGCAGTACGGTGGGCATTGTTGACTTGGCGCCATTTTCTGGAGGAGAGTAAAGTGCCATTTGAAGTGTGGACAGACCATAAAAATCTTGAGGCACTTAGGACCCCACGGAAATTATCTCCTAAACAAGTTCGCTGGGCACAATATTTCAATTATTTTAATTTCTCACTAAAGTACCTTCCTGGGAGAAAGAATTTCCTAGTGATGCCTTGTCTAAGATGCCTCAATATAAAAGCTGCCGTGAAGAAATAATCAATGCCATCATTCCCCCTCCACAAATGGCTTCTCAAGAGACTACTAGGCACTAAACTAAAAAATGATCCACCGGTCCTGACAGCCACTTAACCCAGCAGTTCAAAGATGATTTACAGTCTGACCCATGGTTCAGAGCCAACCGTCAGGTATTAACCTATAGAGATGAAGTTGCATGGAAGGGATCCAAACTCTATCTTTCTAGCACTCTCAGGATCCAAGCCCTAGAGTGGAGCCATGATGCTAAGGAAGCCAATCATTTTGGGTTCCTGAAAACCCTGCATCTGGTGAGGAAGCAATTTTGGTGGCCAGGAATGAAAAAAGAAATTGAAAATTATGTTAAGAGCTGTGTAACCTGTGCAGCCATGAAGAAAAGTCCCGGTAAACCCCCTCAGTTATTGCAACAAGTAGCAGACCCTTCCCAACCTTGGGAAGAGATAGCAATGGTCTTTATTGTAGAACTTCCCGAGAGCAGTGGAAATACAGTAATTTGGACAGTTATTGATATTTTTTCAATGCAAGTTCATTTTGTAGCCTGTCTTGGACTTTCTTCTGCCCAGAAATTAGCCAAGCTGATCCTGAAGCACATCCACCAGCTCCATGGAGCCCCAAAAAGGATTATATCAGACAGGGGGGTTCAATTTACAGCAAGATTCTGGAGGGAGTTCGTGAAATTGATTGGGTCAACCCAGAGTCTTTCCTTGGCTTTTCATCTGAGTACGAATGGAGCTGCTGAACGAGCAAACACAATGGTGAGCAGTACCTAAGATGTTATGCCAACTATCAGCAGACTAACTGGGCAGACCTCCTGCTGTTTTCTGAAATGGCCTACAACAATACCGTGCATAGCAGTACTGGACTTACTCCTTTTAAAGTAGCTACAGGCAGGGAATTTGTTCCTATGCCTGAATATCTTCAAGAGCCCCCCTCCTCACAGACCTCACAGAATGGATGACATCATTACAGAGAGCTTGAGCAAATGTCAAGCGGGCTTTAAACCAAGCTGCTAAAATCCAAAAAGAGCAAGCCGACAAATGATGATCTCCTCAAAAACCATTTAATGTTGGAGAGAAAGTCTATCTCTCGACTAAATATCTAAATATCTAAAATTAAAGTTACCCTGTAAAAAGTTGTGACCAAAATTTATTAGCCCTTTCCCAATAGTAAAAATCATAAATCCTGTCTCAGTTGAGCTTAAACTTCCTTGGCTTTTGGGAAAGGTTCATCTGGTATTCCCTAAAGCCAGTGACAGATTCAACCTTGAGACCAATCCCTCGCAAAGCGCCAGGTCTAATTCTAGTAGAAGGGGAGACCCACTATGAAATAAAACACATCCTTGATTCTAGACTGCATAAAGGGAAGTTACAGTATCTAGTGCAATGGAAGGGGTATCCCTTATCAGAGGCTACCTGGGTTAAAAGTAGTGAAGTAAAGGTAGATTAATATGAAAGTTTCATGATAAGCATCCCCAGAAGACTAAAGAGCCTCCAGTACATAACTGATGGAAAGATCCCTAATGTATACCTATACTTGTTTTGCAAAAACTTCTTTTTCTTTAGGAGGGTCTGACTGTCAACTTCTGCAACGAACCTAGCTGACACCATCTTTGTTGTTCATTCTCAGTTACCACATAAAGAGAAGGGGGGAGGAATCAGGTTGTTTTTACTTTTATTAGACTAAACATGGAATGATCCCATGAGAACCAAGGTCATTTTCGCCATACCCTGAAGGCGGAGAGAAGAACTGTCAAGAAGACCGCCAAATGCATTTATTGGATAATGTGATCAGTAGCATAACAGAAGGGAGGGAATTGTTACATTTAATTAGTTGAGTCTCTGGGGGGAAATTTAGAATTGGTTTCACTTTTGATCATGCCAATGTTTTGTACTCAATAAATATGTTCTTTGAGGAATTCTACGCCTCAGAGTTCTACTTTATTCGGTTTCATTAGTCGGAACCTTGACATTAAGTTGGAAGAAATAATAATGTAAAATGGCATTGAAATTACATTACATTGAGATCTCCCACTCCCACTGCTTCTTTTACTTTGTGGGAGCTGTAGAACTTTGGAGTCTAATTTAATCATTCCAGAACTATATAGCAATAGAATTTCAGATCCGTATTTTTTTTAATGTTACCTAAAAAAAGATCAGCTCTCAGCAATGTGTGAGGCTACCAGTGCTTTACCAATGCTAGAAGGAATATAGGTTTGCTGGAGAAGAATAAAGAGGCATTCCAGAGAAATATGAGGAGCATATCTTCTGATTGTTAAGAACGCTCCCAGGTAGAGCCAGATTGACACTAGCTCTGAAGCTTTCATTCTCACTGGAAACAATGGGAAGAATTCCATGAAAATGACAAAAGGCATTTTATACTTGCTACTGTGTTTCCACCTTTTGGACAAAAGGAGCAAGTGACATGAGATTTTCTTGCTTAGAGCACAAAATCTGGGACCTGATGCTTTTTCTCCACATCAAACAGCCTAACACTAATTGGCTGAAACAGCCTTCATAGTTAACTTAGAATGTTCCTTCAGTGCTCCATATCTACCTTCTCTGTTAACTGCTATATAAGGAAACCCAACTTTAATTTCACACCCAGGCAGTTCTTTCTCAATCTTAGCAAATGATTTTGATTAGAAGTTATTTTCAATTTAACTCTAGTGGACAGCTGCCTCAAAAAGCACGAAACAATCACGTTTACATGCTTTTCTTGGAGAAATCACAATCCTATTTAGTGAGATCTGATAATCTGTCCAGAAAAGGGGCGTTGTCTTACCTGAACGCCTTTTCTCAGCATGACGATGGAGAATCCACCAATGGGTTAGGACTATCTTCCTGCCCAATAAGAGACTAAGTTTGCCAGAGTTAACACGCCTCCTGCTGGGCTGATATCCCAGACACGACGAAGGTGAAGCTGCTGACAATGGACCGATGTGTTGGCTCTCTGTGCCCCTAACACAGGACCTGACAGTCCTAAGGGGATGGGCGTGGATTCTCCATCGTCATGCTGAGAAAAGGCGTTCAGGTAAGACAACACCCCTTCTCCAGCATGATGATGGAGAATCCACCAATGGGACATACCAAAGCCGAGCTGTCCCTATGGGAGGGAATCAGTCAGGGCCTGTGTCCCACTTCACGATGCCACCTGCTGTAGTACTCTCCGGCCAAACGATGCCTCCGCGGAGGCGAATTTATCCAGCCCGTAATGTCTCACAAATGGGGAAGGCGAGGACCAGATCGCCGCCCTGCAAATATCCCCAATGGGCGCCTGCGTAGCCCACGCCGCCGATGTAGCGGCACTGCGGGTAGAGTGAGCAGTGATACGGCCTGGCAGTGGCAGGGACTGTGCCTGGTAGGCTTTTGCGATGCAGGACCTGATCCATCTGCCCACAGTGGATGATGAGACTTTCTTCCCCATCGAAGAAGGCTGGAAGGAGACAAAAAGCGCTTCCGATTTGCGGAAGGTCACAGTTCTCTTAATATAGTGGCGTAACGCCCTACGAACGTCCAAGGTGTGCCACTGGCGTTCTAAGTTGTGAGCAGGCTGGGGACAGAAGTTCGGAAGGACCACCTCTTGTGCCCTATGGAACAATGAGTTCACCTTTGGGACAAAGGCCGGGTCCAGTCGGAGAACTACTCTATCGCTGTGAAAGACACATAGGTCCTCCCTGACCAAGAGAGCAGCCAGCTCCGAAATGCGTCTAGCGGATGTGATCGCAACAAGAAAGGCCACCTTCATGGACAAGAACTGCAGTGAGCAGGTCTTGAGAGACTCGAACGGTGGCAATGTAAGGGCCTGTAGCACCCGTGGGAGATCCCAAGAGGGATACCGGTGAACCACGGGAGGTCTGGTGTTGGTAGCACCCTTGAGGAAGGACCATACCAGTGGATGCTGGGCCAAAGGAATGGAATCCTGGCACATGAGTACTGTGGAGAGAGCCGCCAGTTGTCTGCGGATGGTATTGGGCGACAAGCCCCTGTCAAATCCCTCCAGTAAGTATTCAAGGATGTGCGGAATAGTGACAGCCGAGATGTCAAGGCAATGCCTGGAACACCAAGCACAAAAGCTCTTCCACGAGGAGTCATAAATCCTGTTAGTGGAAGGACGTCTGGAGGCCTGAATCATTGAGATCACCCCCTCTGAAAACGAGCCCCGTGTTAAGAGCCGCCACTCAAGTGCCAGACGGCTAGTTGTAGGCCCTGGGGTTCTGGGTGTTGTAGAACCCCCTGACTGAGAGCAACCCGATCTGGGGGAATCCTCCACCTGGGAGAGATGGAAAGGTCCACTAGGTCGGCAAACCATGGCCATCTCGGCCAATGTGGGGCAACCACTATGATCTCCGCCCGTTCCTGCAGAATTTTCCGGATGAGAGCTGGAAGCAGAGGAAGAGGGGGAAAGGCATAGAGTAGACCTGTGGGCCAGGGGCTGCAGAGCGCGTCCGTCCTCTCCGCCCCCAGGGACGGAAACCTGGAGAAGAATCTCGGGAGTTGGGCATTTGCAGGCGAGGCGAATAGATCCACCACCGGAGGCCCGAACCTCACCGAAATCCCCCTGAATAAATTGGGATGTAGGCGCCACTCGGAGTGGTCCAATGTTGACCGGCTCAACGAGTCCACCTGAAGGTTGGCCTGCCCCGAAATGTGCTCCGCCTTTAAGGAGGAGAGATTGGTTTCTGCCCAGAAACCTAGTGACCATGCTTCGGACATTAAGGTCCTGGAGCGAGTGCCCCCCTGCCGGTTCACATGGGCCTTTGCAGCCACGTTGTCTGTGAGCACTAGGACGTGTTGACCCACCACCTTGTCGCTGAAGTGAAGCAGCGCCAGATGAATGGCCCTGAGCTCCAGCCAATTTATATTATGACTGAGGTCCGTGGGTGACCATTGTCCCTGTGCTAAGTGACAACCCAGGTGCGCTCCCCATCCGAACAGACTTGCATCCGTCGTTAAGGTGAGTCTGTTTGGTTCCTTGAACAAGGAGCCTCTGTCCACAGCTGGGGAGAGCCACCACCGAAGGGAATCCAGAACTCGGGGTGTGATCCCGACCCTCTGGCTGGATGCACTGGTGCCCTGCCTCTGGTATGGGAGTAAGAACCATTGTAGGGTTCTGAAGTGTAGTCTGGCCCATGGCACTATTCCCATGCAAGAAACCATCTTGCCCAGTAGTCGGGAAAGTGAGGCCAGTGTGACCGTCCGCTCCCTCCGTATCTGCCTGATCAGGGAGCGAATGCTGTCCCAGCGTTCCGGGGACAGGTAGATTGTTGAAAGGTTGGTATCTATAATCGCTCCTAGGTGTAGGATGCGATTGGAGGGCTCTATCAGGCTCTTTCGGAAGTTGACCGAAAAGCCGTGAGTCTGAAGGAGCCGGACGGCTAAGTCCAGGTCCGACCGGGCCTGCTGTAGGGAGGAGGACAGAATAAGGATGTCATCCAGGTAGCATTGGACCCGGACAGGAATCAACCTTAGGTGGGCGACCAGTGCAGCCAGGACCTTTGTAAATACCCTCGGGGCGGACGAGAGGCCGAATGGCAGGGCCCTGTACTGAAAGTGGTGGGACCTGTAACAGAACCTGAGGAACCTCCGATGGTCGGGAGATATGGGAATATGGAGGTATGCCTCCGTAAGGTCGATGCAGGTGAGGAAGTCGTGCCTCCTTATGCTGGCCAGGATGGACTGCAATGTCTGCATCTTGAATCTCTTGTAGACACGATGAGAGTTCAATCCCTGCAGATCGAGGATTGCTCTCCACCCTCCCAAAGCCTTTGGGACCACGAAGAGAATGGAGTAGAACCCTCGATGGGTTTGGCCAGCAGGCACCGGCTCGATGGCCTTGATCTGTAACAAATGGTGAATGGCCTCGGACATGAGACCTATCTTGGCCGGGCTCCTTGGGGTGGGGCAGGCAATGAATCGATCCCGTGGCTGCGACAGAAAGTCCAGGGTGAGGCCGTGCCTGATGGTGTTGAGCACCCAGGTGTCTGTGATGGTGGCCTCCCATTCGTGGAAAAAGAAAGTGAGTCTGCCACCAATGGGGAGGTCCATCCCTGAGTCATTTGTGCCCTCTGAAAGGATGGCCTCCCGCGCCCCAAAAGGGCCGTTTGCCTTGGTACTGCTGCCTGGCCCTGGGAGCTGGGCGGTCAGGTTGGCGGCCGGGCCTGGGGAAGGAGGGACGAGGCAAAGGGCCCCACACCGATCCTGGCCCCTGGCGGAAGGACGGTCTCCATGGGTACGGAGTAGCTCGCCTGTCCGGCCTCCTAGTAAGGTGGGCCAACACCTTACGCTTATCCCTGTTCTCAATTAGGTAAGGCTCTAGCGCCTCCCCAAAGAGGTGTTCGTCCCTGCAGGGAGCGGAAGCCAGGTGCCACTTGGACTTCAAGTCCGCTCGCCATTGTTTCAGCCATAGGAGCCTGCGGGCTGCAGTATTAGTGGCCATGGAGTGCGCTGAAAATCTGGCGGCATGGAGGGAAGTATCCGCCATGTATTCTGCCAATGCCACCAACTTACCCAGATTCTGATGGGCACGAACCTGATCCGGGGGAAGCAACGCTTGGAGGTCCCTGAGCCAGAGAATTGACGTTCTGGCAAAGAAGGAAGTGGAGGTGGACGCCCGCATGGCCCATGCCGATGCCAGATGAGACCTGTGGAGAGAGAGCTCGGACTTCCTGTCCTCTGCCTTCAAGACCTCAGACGTGTCACCTGACACGGTGGAGGAAGAAAAAAGAGAGGTTAGTGGTTCGTCCACCCTGGGAACCTCCAGGAGATCTGACAAGGCCGGGGCGACGGCCATCAGTCTCTTATCCGTTCCCCCCGGCGTTGGTAGAGTGCCCGGATTCCCCCATTGTTTCCTGATAGTTTCCAGGAAAAATGGAGGGCAAGGGATGTAGCGCTCCGTCACCGTAGGTTCGGAGAAGAGTGGCTTGGGGTCCTGACTGGTTGAGGCAGTCGGTTGCTTTTCCTGCTCCGGCTCAATATTGGCCAATGTGGTGGCCTTTAGCAGGAGAGACCTAAATAGACCCGGGTCGAAGAGGCCTATGAAAGGCGACGGGTCTGGGGCCGACTCCTCATCCTCTGACAGTTGGAAGTCAGTTGACCCATAATCCTCGGAACCAGACTCCCGTGTTCGGGAGGAATGGTCCGAATAAACGGACTCCGGATATTCCGGCCTCTCCGCCCGTGCCTCAGGTGACACCATGGGCATGACAAACTCCGGCCTGGGGTTCTCGTAGAACGAGCATACGCCTGGGCGATTAATGCCTCGAGCTGTTCAGGCCCGACCCCTTGATGTTCAGGGGGGCGAAGTCCAGCTGCTGTGGGCATGAACGTGGCCTCGGGCGGGGGGTTGAATCTAGCCGGTGAAGCCACCATTAGGGGGTTCAATCCCTGGTCAGAGGACAGAGTAGCACTCTGTGCCATGGGCCCCTGAGGAGAAAGGGCCCGCGAGGCAGTGGGACCTGGCAGTGCCGGTTGGGGGTTGAAGAGTGAACTCTCCTGGGGGGCAAGGGTAACCAGAGGTTGGTCTCCCGCAGACATACGTTGTGCCCTGGAGAATTGCTTCTCCAGAGCCATGTGTCGCCTGTCGGTTTCCTTTTCTGCGGCCCTTGAGGCCTTTTTGCCAGCGATGGCCTTGGGCCTGGCCTTGGCCTTTATCCTGCTTGCTGCCTCTAGTTTAGAGGACTTGCGCTTCCCTGAAACGGGAGTGCCAGAAGCGCCCTGCGCAGATTGAGTCACTGCGTCATCAGCCATTGCAAGGGAGGCCTGAGGCCTGTTGCAACTCAGGAGCAGGAGCGGATTGCCCAGTTGTTATATGCCAAAGCTGATGAACAGCGTCCGCTCCAGGTTTGCGCTACACTGAGCGCCCTACTGCCCTAGGCAGAGCTCCGAGAGGCTGAAACTGCTCAGTGATGCACTGAGGCGTATTAGTCAGGCGTCTTGTGGCGACAAGACCCAATGGGTGAGTCGCAATCGGCAAGTGCCGGCACGCACATTGACCGATCAGTGGCGGCAATCACCTTGGTGATATGTGCCTGCGCACTCCTCTCCTTGTTGGTGGCGGCAATCACCTGAGTGATATGTGCCTGCACACAGAGCCTAGGTGATGGCGGCGGAGCCAAAAGGCGTGCCAGCTCACGCTAAAGTGAAGTCGTCTCCAAGTTTGCCCTGGGATTGTCTGTGCCAGATCAGAATCTGAGCACAGGTGGTCAAAGGCAGATTGGAAGTTACAAAATGGCGGCTGACGAGTCCGCAAAATGGCTGCCGTTAAACTGGCGAGGTGGTCTATTAGGCCGGGGCCTAGACCCGAGTTACTTCCCTGCAGGGATGGAGAGGTGAGGTTTGACGATAGCATCAATAGCCTCTTGCACGCCGTCTGCAAGCCTAGTTCAGAGGCTGCAGCCTGTGCGGGCCGTCCCTATCAGGCCTGCTAGGCCATTTGGTCTTCAAAATGGCGGCCGCGAGTTGCGCGCCAAAATAAGAGGCCTCAATTCGACCAATTTGCAAAGGAGGCTTTCAAGCCAAAATTTTGCTGCCCAATGCCTCGGAAGCCAGCGGCAGCGATGTCCGCGTCGCGTAGCGATTTTGCTTCAAGCAATCCTCGCTGGGGGAGGCTGCGGGGCCGTGGAGAGTGACGGCCGAGCCGAGCCCGAGGCTGGCGTTCTTGCAGCGCAGCGGCTGCGGCAGCTCCAATTTACAGCTGGTTCAATTATGCGAGCCTCCAGCAGCGCTATGAGTTGAGGGGCTGAGCCGGCTGTTCGCTGTTCTAACGGCTGCCGATTGCAATCGCCGCCTGAGCGAGCCCGGAGGCCGATGCTCAGCTGGGCTGCAGCTAACTGTCCCGACGATCAGCTGAGTGATTGCCGGGATCCCCCTGTGGCAGTGCCTTGAGTTTGGAGGGCTTGAGAAGGCCCGTTGCTGAGCGACCCGGAGGCCGACGCTCAGCTGTTTTGCGGCTATGGAATTTGCCGAAATCCAATTATCCTCCAAATTTCGCTTCTGGTCTGCCTAACTAAAGGAGATGTGAGAATCCACCAATAATTGACTATACGACCTGTCCAGAGCCAACACGAACATCCTAGCTGGGCTGAAGACTAAGTCATGTCTGGGATATCAGCCCAGCAGGAGGCGTGTTAACTCTGGCAAACTTAGTCTCTTATTGGGCAGGAAGATAGTCCTAACCCATTGGTGGATTCTCCATCATCATGCTGGAGAATGAGACAGCAGCAGTTAGGCCTTCCCCTCATTTATTAGTAGATATTCCAGTCTCCTGAATTCATTGAAGACAGGTAGTTTGATGCCTGTGCTGTACAATCAGCCATACAAGATGTTTGTGAACATAGGCATATACAATCTAAAGCACCTGCATTTTTTTTGGCAACTCAAGTTGCTTCCCTCTTTCTGTTTGCGATTTTCCTGCAAGCTTTGTGAAAGAAATATTCTGAAGTCATGTTATAATCTAACTATTGTTGTATGAAAAAACTTCAGTCCCTACAATACAATGCTCATCCAGAAAGGCATGTAAACTGTTTTTCTGCTTATTTACTGAAAATATTTTTAATTTGTTCTTCATGGTGGGTTACATATCAATAAAAACCAAACAGAGCTAGCCTTTAGGTACACAGTCCAAAAGAGAAGAAGCTAACAGAAATAGGGATGGGAAGGAAGGAAGGAAGACAAATGTTTTTCCCCAGCCCAGAGTAAACATTAGATGATGATATTGGGAAAGGTTGCTGGACATTAGTTTTAGAAAAGTATGTTATTTTGAGATACTAAATATGGTTCTGACATACACTTTGTCTTAAATGTTTACAATAATGACCAGTTATTGTAATAGCTGGGTGATATCCTGGAAAAATTTATATCCCGTGATTTCTGTCTAACTTATATATAGTAGTTGGGTCTACAATGTTCTGCAACAGCAATATTTTGGAGTTGTTTTTATGGAAATTATAAAGGAGTACTGAGTTGCTTGGTGCCTGGAGCAGACATTATAGGTAGTCCTCCCTTACTGTCTGCCTCATTTAGCAATTATTTGAAGTTACAGTGATGTAAAAAACTGTTTTTTAATCAATCCTAACATTTACAACTATCCTGATCACTATTCACATGCATCTCAATTGGCTTGTGATATCAGAGTTCATGAAGTTATAAGTAAAACAGTAAGTTATGATCACACAATGTTTTGTTTAACAACCAAATGGGAAGTGATGTTGTAAATCTGTTGCAATCACATGATTTTCTGTTAGTGACCATGGCACTTAGTGATGGAATTGCCAATCCCAATTACCTGTAACCTACTAAGGGATAAGCTGATCATTGCTTCTCTCTAGCAACAGCCTGGGATGTGTAGAATCTGTATGTGTATGAGAAAGAGAAAAAGCTACTTAAATAGAAACTATAGAGTCAAATTGTTCCAGTACATTACAAGTAGTCCTCAAAGTTACAAGAAGCACTGAAAAAAGTGAATTTTGATCATTTTTCACATGAGTGTGACAGCATCCCTATGATCACATGATCAAAATCTGAGTACTTGGTAACTGGCACATATTTATGATTATTTGCAGTGTCCTGGGATCATGCGACCTTCTGACAAGCAAGGTCAACAGGGAAACACGATTCAATTAACAACCTTGTGCTAGTAACTTAACAACTGCAGTGATACGTTTGACAACTATGGCAAGAAAAGTCATAAAATGGGGTTAAAAACTCACTTAATAACTATCTTGCTAAGTAACAGAAATGCTGGGCTCAGCTGTCTTGGGAAGTCAAGGACTACTTGTACCTCCTGCTGGTGCACATTTCTGACTTTACTCTGTGCCACAATGTCTTAAAAATGCAGCTTAAAATTAAATATGACGGAAAAAAGATTATAAAACCTCAATTCTCACTCTGAGAAGAAAATAAATTTGAAAGATTAGAAGAGTAAGAATCCTGTTAAGTAATAAAAATAGATACTGTTCAGTCCCTAAAATATCACATACTGTTCAGTAACCAAAATACAAATTACACTTAAAAGAAAAGAAAATTACATTACATTTAGCAATAAAAATGTATACAAAAGAACAGGAATTAAGAGAGGAGAAATTACCAGCTAGGCTGCACATAGAGACAACAAAATAACAGTCTTAAATCATCAATTAACATGTAAAACAATCCATTCTTATTTTGGGTCTCTCTTTTTTTAAAAAAGATTACAACAAACAACTTGCAATTCAATTGGCTGGAAAATCACATGGGTGGGATTGTTTACACTAATTTCAGTTAAAGCCATAGTTGTACAAAACTCTTGATATTATTTTTCCTTTTTGCAAAAGCTACATATATCTGGTTGAAGTATCTGCTTCCCTTTCAGAGCCTTCAGGGAATTGCAAGGTTTGATGCCACAGTCAAGTCCAGGATCAGTGTCAAAGAAGATTGTTCTGTCAAGCTTCAGTGGGTCAAATGAATGATGAGAAAGAGACTATTGCTACCTGAATTATATAAGAACTTCCGTATGGAACTGAGTGGAGAAGGCATCAACATGTTTACATTTCATTCCTCCATTCCTTTTGCAAGACAAAGTCCATTTGTTGTATCTCATACTAGAGGACAAAAAGACTTTTTGTGCTTATGATCGTTCTCCATAAACTGCATAACAGTGTGGGTCAAATTCATATTTTTGCAGTCTACTGCTGCTAGTCTGATCTGACTGGAACTATACAATTCAGGCAGGACTTAAATTCATACCCTGCCCCCCCATTTGCTTCCCCTCCCCACACATTAAATGAAAAAAGAAAGGATAGAATGCTGCACTGCCAATTGGCAGCCTCGCATTCAAGACCTGTTGCTGCCACAGAGCAGGGTGAGCTCCTATCACACACTCCAGCTCCTGCCAACCCAGCAGTTGAAACCGGACATTTGTGAGTAGATTATGGGGGTATATGCATCCCCTGGGCAACCATGATGTCATTGGGAAATCCTCTCACCACGGAAAGACTTTAGTGCTTCCAACACACAACCCCCCCCCCATCCCAGCTTTAGGTCTGATATAAAAAGCGCATGTCATGTGCTAAAACTCTATAATTTTCTTCAACCTGAGCGTGGGAGTTGACTTTCAGTGTCATGCTGATTATTGCACTCCAAAAAGGGAAAGATTGGGACAAAAATTAAAATTAAAATTCAGTTATATGAGTGGTACAGTTATTCTCCTATATTTAATATTTAGCTCTGCACTAACTGGGCACACTCCACCTTGATACTTTGTTGAAAGCCCTAGAAACAATGATTTCTACCACAGGGTCAAAATGAAATGCTGGATGTGACACGATGTACTTTGCAAATTCTAAAAGCCAGGGTTAATCTCTCTTGACTGGCAGCCTCACTTCAAATAGTTCTGTACATGTATAGGAAACTACTAAAGGGGGCCAATATAAAATGGCGTGACAGCTGCAAATTGGTAAGCATCAGTGCCAAGTCTTTGCAGATTTGTTTCACTAGGGTTATTCAGTCAAATAATCTGTCTCTTTTGAACAACCTGAAAATTACAATTCAATGGCAATTTTGAGAACTTCTGGTACTGCATCCATGGCTTATGAAGGCTACATGTGTGGCCAAAAGATCTTAGGATGTGCTCCCTTGCCATATGGTCTTCTCCCTGTCCATCAATTCTTGCATGTTGTGTTTTGAGAGAGCCGGAAGGCAATGGTTGGTTTTTCTAGGAAAATTAAGAACAAGATATAAAGGAGTTCCTTAGCCTTTGCTCCAATATAGCACGGTAAACCTGACATTCAGGATGAAAACATGTGTCTGTCTATTTCAGGATCTTATTTTGACATGCAATGGTTTCCAGGATCTCAGGAATAAGCATTTTCATGAATTCAAATCAGAATAATCTGCATGCATCTGCTCTATGGGGAATATAGCTCCTTCCCTATATATCAGCTTATTTGTCATTGTAATTAAGACAGTTAGTTTTAGAAGGAACAACTCCATCTCATGTGTGCCAACTAGTTCAGAAATCAAGAGGCATAGAAAAGCTTTAATATAATATTTAGAATGATTGGCTCCTCTTTTCTAATGTGGAGTAATATTTGGAATTAACCATCCTTGTTGACTAACAATATCTTGTTTTATTTTCATATACTAATTCTCTTTTCATAACAAGTCAACTGATCTAAACTGTTATTAAAGTCATGGGCTAATATTCAGTCAAGATGGGTAAGCCTTGAGCATTCTTTTCTATTCACATTCCTTTTCCTCTTACAGGAAAGGGGCGTTGTCTTACCTGAACGCCTTTTCTCAGCATGATGAATGGAGAATCCACCAATGGGTTAATTCTGACCTCCTGCCCAAGTAGACCAAGTCAGTCAAAGCTGCCACGCCCATCTGGCTGAGGACATGCCCCCAGTTTCGAAGAGGGCGAAGCCAATGACTGTACGACGTGTTGGCTCCCAGATCCCTAACGCTGGACCGGACTGCGCATAAGGGATGGGTGTGGATTCTCCATTCATCATGCTGAGAAAAGGCGTTCAGGTAAGACAACGCCCCTTCTCCAGCATGAAGAATGGAGAATCCACCAATGGGACATACCAAAGCCCTTCTGTCCCTATTGGGGGGAAGCAGACTGGACCAGTGTCCCTGCCGCCGGCACCACCTGTTGCAGTACCCTGCGGCCAAAAGAGGCCTCCACCGAGGCAAACTTATCAAGTCTATAATGGCGCACAAAAGGGGAAGGCGAAGACCACGTCTCCGCCCTGCAAATGTCATCTATGGTGGCCTGTATAGCCCATGCTGCAGAGGTAGCAGCACTGCGAGTGGAATGTGCCATCAAATGACCTGGAATCGCTAAGAAGGATGCCTGATAGGCCTCCGAAATACAGGTCCTAATCCACCTGCCAATGGTAGAAGACACTTTCTGACCCTTGGAAGCCGGGTGGAAGGAAACAAAAAGGGCTTCAGACCTGCGAAAAGGCGCCGTCCACTTGATGTAATAGCGTAACGCCCTGCGGACATTGAGAGTGTGCCATTGCCGTTCCAGGGCATGAGACGGGTTAGGGCAAAAGTCCAGTAACACGATCTCTTGTTCCTTGTGAAATAAGGTGTTAACCTTGGGAACGAATGAGGGGTCCAAACGCAGGACCACTCTGTCCGTGTGAAAAACACACAAGTCCTCCCTGACAGAAAGAGCTGCCAGTTCTGAGATACGCCTAGCCGAGGTAACTGCAACCAAGAAGGCAACCTTAAGAGACAAGGACCTAAGGTTGCAGGTCCTAACAGGTTCAAAGGATGACTTGGTAAGGGCCTGCAAGACCCGTGGCAACTCCCAAGTGGGATACCTATGTACCACGGGTGGTTTACTGTTGGTGACCCCTTTGATGAAGGAGCGGACCATGGGGTGTTGAGCCAGTGGTTCCGAATTGCCATAGGTAAACACTGTGCCAGAGCCACGACCTGTCGGCGTATAGTGTTGGGTGCCAATCCTTTATCAACACTTTCCAACAGATAGTCCAAGAGCCGTGGAATAGTCACCTCTGAGAGAGCCAAGTGGTTGCTGTCGCACCAACGGCAGAAATTCCTCCATGTGGAGTCATAA
This sequence comes from Azemiops feae, assembly GCA_023970755.1. Classification (NCBI taxonomy): domain Eukaryota; kingdom Metazoa; phylum Chordata; class Lepidosauria; order Squamata; family Viperidae; genus Azemiops; species Azemiops feae. The sequence continues at coordinate 47,204 of JALGBA010000730.1, read as the reverse complement.
ATGTGCTTGGTCGCCGGCCTTCGGGAGGCTTGAATCATGGAGATCACTCCCGATGAGTAGGATTCTCTGGTCAAGATCCAGCGTTCAAGTGCCAAGCGGTTAACTGGAGCCACTGAGGCTCCGGGTGTTGTATGACTCCCTGTATGAGCCTTATCCGATCTGAGGGATCCTCCATGGAGGGGCCACAGAGAGACTCACAAGGTCGGCAAACCACAGTCGCCTCGGCCAGTGCGGAGCAATGAATATGAGCTCTGCCCGTTGCTGCAGTGCTTTTCTGATGACTGCCGTGATCAGAGGGAGAGGCGGAAAGGTGTACATCAGGCCCCTTGGCCATGGGCTGCGAAGGGCGTCCGCCCTCTCCGCCCCCGGAGAGGGGAACCGGGAAAAGAATCTTGGAAGCTGGGAGTTCGCTGGTGAGGCGAACAAGTCCAGAACCGGTTGCCCGAACCTCTCCAATATCTCCCTGAAGAGATCCGGGTGTAGACTCCATTCTGAATGGTCTACTGTCGCCCGGCTTAAGTAATCCGCCTGACAATTCGCCTCTCCCGAGATGTGCTCAGCCTTCAGGGAGAGGAGATTGTTTTCTGCCCAGGATCCCAATAACTTGGCCTTGGCCATGAGACCGGGATCGGGTACCGCCTTGATGGTTCACATGGGCTTTTGCCACCACGTTGTCCATGAGGACCAGCACGTGTTGCCTCGCAATCTTGTTGCGGAAGTGGCGGAGGGCCAGATGAATAGCTCTGAGTTCCAGCCAATTGATATTGTGCTTCAGGTCTGCCCGGGACCACCGGCCCTGAGCCAATTGAGACTGGAAGTGCGCTCCCCAGCCAAACAGACTGGCGTCTGTGGTCAGGGTTAGCCTGCTGGTGTCCTTGAACAGTGACCCCCTGGCTACCGCTGGGGAGGTCCACCACAGAAGGGATCCTAGGGTCTGGAATGGGAACCGTACCCTTTGGTTGGAAGAGCTTGTGCCCAGCCTTTGGAATGGGAGCAAGAACCATTGAAGGTTTCTGGAGTGTAGTCTGGCCCAAGGCACTATCTCTATGCATGATATCATCTTTCCCAGTAGTTGGGAGAGTATAGCCAGTGCCACTACATGCTCCCTGCGGACCTTGAGGACCATGTCTCAAATGCTGTTTTGACATTCCCGAGACAGGTAGACCTGGCAAAGGTCTGTGTCTATCACCATGCCCAAGTGTAGAAGGCGGGTTGAGGGAATCAGCTGACTCTTTTGAAAGTTGACTGAAAAACCATGGTCCTGAAGTGTCCTTATAGTGAGGGCCAGCTCCGCCTGAGCGGACAGAGCAGAGGACGACTGGATGAGGATGTCGTCCAGGTAACATTGGATGCACACTGGCACCAACCGTAGGTGAGCGGCAAGTACCACCAAGATCTTGGTGAAAACCTTGGGAGCCGACGAGAGGCCGAACGGCAGGGCTTTGTATTGATAGTGGCTGTTGGAATAGCAAAACCTGAGATATTGTCAGTGGTTTGGATGTATGGGGATGTGGAGGTACGCCTCCATAAGATCTATGGACCTCATGAAGTCCCCTCATCTGACGCTGGCCAAGATGGACTGGAGCGTCTGCATCTTGAACTTTCGGTATGACAGTGGGAGTTTAGGCCCTTGAGGTCGAGTATCGCCCTCCATCCCCCTGAGGCCTTCGGGACAACGAATAGGATGGAGTAAAAACCTTGTCTTAGTTGGTCAGATGGCACCCTTTCTATGGCTCTTATGTGTAACAGGTGTTGAATGGCCTCCCTCAGAAGGCTCTTCTTGACTGGGTTCCTTAGAGGGGGACAGGAAATAAAGCGTCGAGGTGGCCTGGTCACGAGCTCCAGAGACAGACCGTCCCTGATGGTGCTTAGCACCCAAGAGTCCGTGGTCGTGGTCTCCCATTGGTGGAGAAAGTAAGTTAGTCTGCCACCTATGGGAGAGTCCCTCCCTGAGTCACTTGGATTTATGAAAGGGATGGCCTCCCTTGCCTCGAAAGGACTGCTTACTCTGAGCCTGTTGTCTGTATCTGTCTCTGTAGCCAGACCGATCAAAGGAACGGTCCGGACCTGCAGGAAATGGCCGGGAGACTTGTGCTGAGGCCGAATCTGATCCAGGCCGAAATGGCTGCCGGCGGGTGTATGGGGAAAACCGTCGGCTTGGCCTCCAGGAAAGGTGATAAAGGACCCTCCGTTTCTCCCTGTTCTCAATTAAATAGGGAGCTAGGGCCTCCCCAAAAAGGCGGGCGCCCCGGTACGGGGCGGAAGCCACGTGTCATTTGTGTTTAACCTCGGTGTGCAGTGATGTTGGATGCTATGGCACGGGCCAAGAATCTGGCGGCCTGCAGAGACACGTCTGCCATGTACTGTGATGCCGCCATTAATTTTGTTAAGTCCTGATGGACTCTTACTTCCTCTGGGGGAATTCTGGCCTGTAATTGACGGAGCCAGATAAGAGAGACCCTTGTGAAGAATGAGGTTGAGGTGGACGCTCTTATTGCCCATGCCGAAGCCTGGTGTGTCCTGCGGAGAGAAGCCTCGGATTTCTTATCCTCGGGCTTCAGCGCCTCCACCATATCCCCTGGCACCTTGGAATCAGAAAATAAAGGATTTAATGACTCATCCACCTCAGGCGCTTCCAGCACCTCATTCAAGACTGGCACCGTGTCAATCAACTTACAGTCGATTCCCCCTATTGAGGGGAAAGCACCTGGGGACTCCCATTGCCCCTGAATGGATTTCAAGAACATGGGGGGGCAAGGGATTTGTTTGTGTATCACAACCGGTTCAGAAAACAACGGGTCCGTGTCCTGGCTAGGAGCCTGTTCAGGTACCTGTTCAGGTACCGATGGCTGAACCGGATTTATCTTACCAGTCGCACAGGCCTTGCGGAGCAGGGACGGAAAGAGCACAGGATTAAACAAGCCTACGAGAGGAGGAGGTTCCTGAGGAGGTTCCTCATCATCCGACCACTGCCCCTCCGCGTGGCTATACTCCGCGTATTCCGAGACACCGCTGGCAAAGGAGTGAGGTGGTGAATCTGATTCTGGGTATTGGAGAGCGCCGGACCTCGAGAAGTCTGGTGATGCCGTGGAGACCATGGGAGCGGAGGCCACTTGTGTACGCCCCGTGGGCGTCATAGCCTGAGCAACTGCCTGGGAAACCATAGCCTGTAGATGAGCTTTGAAGAATGGGTCCTCCAGATCACGAAGCCCCGCTGCTGTGGGGGTAAAAGTGGCAGTTGGAGCCTGCACTTGGCCCGCGAAGGATGATCCCTCAAGAGGTCGAAGCCCCGCTGCAGTTGGAGTAAATGTGGCTTCTGGTGCCTTAGGATCCTGAGGCCCCTGTTCCTCTTCAAAGAGGGAAAAGTGCTCCTGATAATGGCCAGTTGAAAAATCCCCTTCGGAGTCCCGTTCTGGGAACTATACAGGTGCGGGGGGCTCAGGGTGTGGGCCATAAGGCAGTGTTGCCATTGTGGTAGGGGGCGGATTGACCATCTCCCCTACAGCCAGTTTTTGTGCACGGGAGAACTGTTTCTCCAAGGCACGATGCCTGCGGCTGGCCTGTTTGTTGGCCGCCTTGGAGGTTCGCTTGTTTGAGCCGGCCTTAGTTTTGGCCTTGATTTTTGCAGCTGCCTCCTGACTAGAGGACTTATGCTTTGTGTGTCCACCTGAAGTGGAAGCCTGTGGCTCGGTGTTATCTGCCATTGTAAAGCGAGAGTTTTCAGTGGGGTGCTGAAGCGTCTCGGTCTGCAAGAGATGCGGCTGATAACCACCAAGGTGGGACCGGCCTGCACGTGGATCTGTGATAGTCCGGCCCACTGGCAAGCACAGAGTCACACTTAGCGACGGATGTCGCACGTCACTTAGCAATGATGAAACTGAGCGTGGGAGACCTCTCGTTGAGGTCAAGTTCGCGTTTAGTGACGGGATCACACGTGTCTCAGTGATGGCAAGCTCAGTATTGACCGTTCACTAGATGCAGACTATGGCAACAGGCTATAACTGGCAAGGCCCAAATGAGCGTTGAGTGATGATTGTTAGAAGAGAGCAACTAACGCTGGGTCCAATTTTGTTAGGCATGGTGTGTACAAATACAGGGGACCACAGTATCCGTGCTGCAATATAGGGTCAAGCAGAGCCCTCGTGGCCAGCAGCAAGTAAGGCCTAAAATGGCAAGCAACCAAAGGCCTGATTAGAATCAAAATCCCCTGACACACACTGAATAATGATTCCAACAGGAGGAATGCAAATGAGTGGCCTTTTGGATTACTCCCTCCCCTGCTCCGTCCGGAATTCAAGGGCTTGACTGCATGCTGCAGACTAAAATGGTGGCCGCCAGCAATCCGGACCAGGGGAAAATGAAAGTAAGCTGATTTAGTTGCTTTGTCCAGGAAAAGACAGTTTTCCTTGAATCCTGGTTAAATTAAGAGCTGCCAAGCCTCCCTTTTGGTCCTCTGAAGAGAGAATAAATCAAAGGAGAAATGGGCCGTTCGCCACGCGGCGCCCACAACGATCGGCTAAATAATTTCAAGGCCCAAGGCAGCCTAGATAACAGGGAGCACTCCCTTTCCCCAAACTGCTCTCTTTAAAAGATAAATCAGTAATTACGAGTAATGACTATAAGGAGCCAGATCAGCCGAGTAATTTTCAAGGCCTGAAGAATGGGGAACACTCTTCCCCCCCCAAAAGGTTCACTATAAGCAAGAAATCAGTACTGACAATAACGAAATAGAGAGAGAGGGGGAGAGGCACGAAAATCAACAAAAAACACTTACAATAAAGAAATTTACTGATCTGGAACAGCGCTGATCCCAGTGCTGACCAGATGATAAAGGAAAGGGAAGAATCCACGAATGGAATAAACTTAATAAAACCTGCTGTTCTCAAGTAGCTGGGAGCCAAATCTACCACGTCTGTCTGGGCTGAAGACCAAATTGAAACTGGGGGCGTGTCCTCAGCCAGATGGGCGTGGCAGCTTTCACTGACTTGGTCTACTTGGGCAGGAGGTCAGAATTAACCCATTGGTGGATTCTCCATTCTTCATGCTGGAGAATACTATTTTCTCAGATTTAATGTCACACAGTTCCATGAGAGGAAGTAGTGAAAAGTAACCTTGATTAGCCTCCTCTTCCTCAAGGGATATCTCTTTACCTTCTGTAGCAAAGTGCCCTGCTAATCCTGTGAATATAGCTCTTTCGGCTCGAAAAATCTTAAATAATGGGAAAGTTAAAGAACAAACAACTTAAAGCATGGATTGGCAACCAGGTTTGTGAACATTAGCCTTGAACTTCCTCCTTGTGGCTTCAGAGCCACTCTTTGATCACTGACAGCTAAAAGCAAACCATATAACCTTTTGAAGAATGCAATCTACAGCAACAAATGTAAGCCCTTAAAAAGGACATTAAAGGACTTCCGGTTCCGGTCGCAGCGCCAGCGGTCGAGCAAAGAGTATGTTCTCTTTGCCGGCTGGTTTCCCCCCGCCGGTAGACCCTGGACAGGGTCGAAAGTTGCCCCGGAGAGGCGACCACCGTGGAGGAGGACACTCGTTGATCGCGGAGGGAGCGGCAGCTCCCTCTGCGATCCGAGAAATCACCTTTGGGCCGACGGGGAAAAGATCGGCCATTAACATGGCCGATCACTTAGCTGTTCCAGCCAAAAGTCACAGCAACATCTAAGCAAAAAGAACCACCGTGGATGATCCGGGTGAGACCTTTCCTTCCCTCTTGATACCTTATTTACTCTCCTGTCAAAAGCTTTTAGAAACTACTTCCCTACTCTAAGAAAACAGCGTTCGGATACTTGGGAAAACGAGCTGTGAAAAATAATGAATGTTTATTGTCTCTTTGAGCTGTTGGATTTCGGGGATCCTGAAAAAAAAAAATCCTTACTGTGACTCTCTCTCTCTGCTTGCTTGTTTTTAGCTTAAGTGGAAACCCTTAGGGAGGGGGGTGGAGTGTTTTTCTTCCTCCCCCCCTTCTGAACATTATTGTCTACTTTAAAAAAAATCCTTCGGTTCTCTGGGCGGATTCATGTGGATTGTATGGTTACAATGTATCTTTGAACTTGGCGTGAAGCCCAGACATTCCTATTGTAATAAAGTAACCATTTTCAGCTGAACTTTTACTCCCTGCACTTGGTGTGATGCCCAGACATTTGTATCTCTTTTGGAACTTGCTCAATTTTCTACTTGTAGTTCGTTTGACTTTATAATACAAAATATACTTCCCAGAAAAATGGATTTTCTCTCGCTTTAGGATTACAATATAATAATTGACTTCTAAGGCATCCTCTTCTATTATTACTTTGGATTATAAATTAGATATTCACAATACTGACTGGGACTTTTGCTGTTTTTATCTTTGTGCTGGGCTTGATTACTTGTTTTTTCCTACTTCTGTTTGGATTTTATATTTTATAATATTGCAATCTATCTTCTAAGCTGAAATTTCACTAAAAAAATGAAGAATGGAATCCCACTCACAGCTTAACTATGGACTTATACTAGAAAAAATTTTGGAAATGAAAGAGGAACTAAAAGAACATTTTAGAATGCTCAGGAAAAAGGATGTTCCAGAGTTAAAAACTGAATCTCAAATTTTGACTGATCATGACACACAACCAGATTTACAACTTAACGAGATGGAGGAAATATATTTACAATCTATTGAAGAGGAAGAAGCTACACTTTATTTGCAAATGATGGAGATTTCTGATGACCAAAGGCAGAATTCAACTAAAACATCTATAATCTTAAAAGCAACAGGAATGGACTTTCAAATATGAGACATTAAAAATGCTGACAATATGAACAAACAACGAATAATCACCATACTGATTAAGACTGATTACATAGTGCAGACAACACTAGAAAAAAGAGAAGAAGACTACGATCGGACTCAACTGTGGAAAAATGTGTATAGCCAAACACTAAGACGGGAGGAACTAGAGGCCCTATTGTGGAAACCTGCTTGGCACAAAAAGAAAGCTAGAATTAAGTTTAAAAATGAGAGTTAAAACTTTATCTGACGGGTAAAAATGGCTTTTAGAGACTTTGACTGAGCTAATATTTTTGAGATTTCTAAGGTCTAAGATTTTGGTCTGAGTCAATATTGATGTAAATTTTTGATTTGATTATGGTCTGGAATGGCAATATGGAGAATTGGAAAATTTAAAATTAAAGGAGTTGGATTGAGATTGGTGAAATATTACTGATATTTTTACTTACAATGATTGAATGTTAACTAGAAATGCATTAAGTGGACTAAATTAAAACAAGTGAGGGATTTCTAGAGATTTGGATTGATTTATAAAAATATTTGATAGAGTACAGGAAATAGAATATAGTTGAGAAATATTAATATATATATATATATATATATATATATGTATGTATGTATGTAGGTCTTTGGTAATTCGGGTTTTCTCCCGTGTAAAATTGAAAGTGTCTTGGCAACGTTTCGACGAAGTCCCATTCGTCATCTTCAGGCTGGTGTCTTCGGCTTCGTGCTTCTAGGAGCAATGTGTGATCGCAGCTGTTTCTTCCTTTTAACTGCCAGTGGAGGTATGAAAGCTTGGCTGTGTTCTGATTGGGTGGAGGTGTGTTCTGATTGGTTAGGGGCTTGGCTGTGCTCTGATTGAATGGGGGGTTGGCTGTGCTCTGATTGGATGGGGGGTTGGCTGTGCTCTGATTGGATGGGGGTGTGCTCTGCTTGGGTGGGGGCCCTGTTGTGCTAGGATTAGTCTGATTTGCAGGGGAATTTGAGATGGAGAGCTGCATTGCTGTAGTTTGGCTTCGCGTTCGTGGTCGTGCCACATCTTCAAGGTGGGTGTCAGTTTGCTTCACGTATGGAATGGAGGGGTTTAAAATGGCCAATGATGCAGCTGTGGTCTGGTTTCTGGTCCGCGGTCGTGCCTCATCATCGGTGCGGGTTTGAGTCTGCTTTTTGCGTGGATGTGTGGTGGTGACATCATGTGTGGTCTTCGTGAGTGTGGGTCCAGTGTCGCTCCTTGTGCTAGGGATTCGTCTGTCAATAAGGGTGGGTTTCCAAATGGCTGGTAGGCGGGAGGTATCATCTGTTATTCATGCTGTGTGGGCGTTTTTCTATCTCGATGGCTCTCTGATTATTCTTGTTAAAGTGTTCAGTTTTGGCAATAGTTCTGGTATTTTTAAAGTCAATATTGACTTTAAAAATACCAGAACTATTGCCAAAACTGAACACTTTAACAACAGAAAATAATCAGAGAAGCCATCGAGATAGAAAAACGCCCACACAGCATGAATAAACGAGATGATAGTTTAAAAAGTTTAAAACAATAAAAACAACTATTTACAATATTTAAAACACTTAGCTTTCGCTGGTCCCCTGCCAGCGTCCTCAGAGTAAAGTTTTGGGGTGGAAATTACTTTTATAAACCTTGCTAGCCTAACTGCTTACTCATTGACCGTGTGATAGGGCCATCCGTCCTGGCTGACCGTAATTGCCTTAATTGTCCCGCCTCCTCTTTTTTGCACTCCACTTCTCCAACCTTCCTCCCTCCCATCCTTGTCAATCCCCTCCTTCCTGGTGCTGCCGCCGTTAGCCTGCCCTCCAGCTGCTCCCCCGCACTCGCCCTGGGCCCCACACCCAGATCCGGCGCCTCAGATGCCTTCCCATCGCTGCTCCCCTCCTTTCCATCCCGTTTGTCTGCCTGTTGTTCCTGTCTTCCACTATCTATCCCTATTAGTGCTATTTCCTCCGATTTCCTTCTGCGCTTGGATGTGCGTGTGCACAGCCGCATCCCGTCCCTCTGCCTCGTCTGCCCACGACCAGCTGGGCTATCTGCCGGCTCACTCCTGAACTCACCCCCTCTCATCCTTGCAGATCCTATCCTTCCCAACGCTGCCGCCGTTGGTGCGTTTGCCAACTGCCTCACCTTCCCCCCCTCCTTCCCATCCCTTTCCTCCTCCTTTGTTCCAGCGGCTCATCATGGGTCCAATTCCCTTTCCATATGATGATCGCCTTCCCTAATTCCGCCCCCTGCGAACGCCGTCCGCATCCTAGCTTGTTCCTCACATGCCTTCAATGTCTGATATGCCGGGGGCAATATATATAATAGTTATACTATATGTCTATTTTAGAAATAATTATTGTTTTATTATTTTAGGCTAAAATGTAAAATGGTTTTAAAATATTTAAAGTCATGTTCATTTATAAAATATGTATGTGAAATAGAATAGAATAAGAGATAGAATTTAATTGAGAAGTATAAATTGAATAATTGGAATAATATGTATATGTTAGAAACAATTTATATTATATGGATACCTGAACTGTATACTATATGTTTATGTAAGGCCAAATTGGAATATGTTAATTGTAAGTTAGTTAAGCCTGAAAACGGGTGGAAATATTATTGATAGTTTTTGTCTTTTTTTTTTTTTTGATTGATAAAATAGAGAGGGAACTTTTAAAGAAGTAATTTAAATTGTTCATGTATGATTATATTTTTTACTTTTTCCATGGAGTGCCCTATCTCCACGATGAGTCTTAAGCACTTGGTTGTAAAACAAAAAAATTCAATAAAACTTGTTATAAAAAAAAAAAGGACATTAAAAACCAAGATTTTCAAATTCTTCTGCAAATCCCTTACATGTGGATGTAAACCACCCAGTCATGATCTCCACTCTTCAAATATGTTGTGTTATAAAGTGTCTCTTCTGGGAACTTTAGTCATAAGTTCAATAAGAAGAGAAAGCAATATTAAAATCTTGGGAACAGCACATAGGCCATTTCTCAACAAAATTGGTAAAAGCAGAACAAATAGCCTTCCTGAGCCTTCTTCTTTGCATTTTTGTTGTACCTTCTGACTCTGTGAGAAATAATTACAGACTTGCAATCAGAACATCAAAGTTTATAAAACTCAATTACAGATAAACACTACATTTTGTGGAAGTCTAGAAATGATGAAACTCTAGGTTTATTTATCAATTTCCTGAATTAACATTGCATATCCATTCTGAAGGTCATTGACAAAGATTCTGAATGTATAACAACATTTTGTTCAGAACCACACCTTCATAACAACCAAGATCCATTCTTATTAAGTTAATTTACTATTCTGGAAAAGAACATATTATGAAAGCATTGAATGCTTAGGAATTGCTGGAATTTAAAGCATTCAAGCACACTTTCCCAAAACCTCTTCCCAGATGTCTCAGTAAAAGAAAAGAATTTGCCCTGAGTTAAGAAAGGCATGGATCGCTTACATATGGGATTATTCATTCCAATGGCTTATGTTTCATGAAGGGAAAATGCTGCAGAACAGTAATAAGAAGCATTAGACCTTTTTTTCTGATACTTGATACTAAGCTTTTTCACATTTTTGAACAAACTCTGTGTAGCACAAAAAAACACATCATAGAGGCCACCCTAGTCCAAGATCAGGGAAATGGGCAAGTTTTTAAAGACTTCTGGAGCACCATTAGTGGGGGAGGCACATGAATCTCTGGGGGTGACCATGACCGAGCTCAGTTTGTTGTTGTTTGCAATAGTTGTTTTTCCATCTCAATCCAGTATAATTGATATTTCCCTAACACCAGCAGTTACACCACTTGCTTTAAAATCACTAATGCGTACTTTCTTCTGTGTAGATTTCTGTGCATTATTTATTAATTTTTCAATTCTTCCACTTCTGATAACTGGCTTAAAAGCTCTTTGCCAAATTGCTTTTTACTAATAATAGAATCCCTGTTCAGACAACATGGTCTATGATGAATTCAACATGGGAAGATCTGGGGACAGCTCACCACCCTCATTCTGTCTTTTCAGCAGAGGCATTCACATATATCAAAGAACTGCTTGAAAAACACTCCTATCTTAGCTGGATGGTAAAACAATGAAAAAATGTACTGCTGGATAGTGTAGCCAATCAAATTTATCTGAAAAGCTTATCTGACTCTCTCAGAGGCCTTCTTTGACCAGACTAACAACCAAACAAGAAAATAGTGATTATCTAAAAGTCTTAAGGATACAAAATTAATAGACCCAGATATATTTACCAATAAATACTATAAAGATTTTAAAGATTTCCTTATTTGAGAAGGGTATTTAACAGTAATTTCTTAGGGAGTGATGTCTTGGGAATTTGGTTATTAGGTTTGATAGATTTAGTAAACCTAAACTTGAGGATGATAAATCAACAGTCTTTAGAATATTACAAAATAATAGCATTATTAAATCTGAATTTTAAAGTATTCACAGCAATTCTTGTTCAAAAGGGTATTAACAATAAATAATAATTCAGCAATTGCCCATTTGGACTGGATTAGTAGAAGTAGATTCAATCAGACAAGCACTTGATATTGTTAATTATTATAAAAGCAATATTACCGTCCTAAAGCATTTCTCTTTCTGACGTGTACAAAATAAAGACAGCCTGAAATGATGTTATCATTTGAAAATATTTCAAGACAAGGATTGAGGCGTTTATGGTACTTTGTAAGATGCAGTGTTGGGATTCAGCTGGTTCGCACCACTTCGGCAGAACCGGTAGCTAATTTTTTGTTGCCCAGGCCCAGAATGGACTTCCGGAAGTGGCATCCACACAGAGAACCGGTAGTTCACATATTTGAATCCCACCACTGGTAAGATGGATATTTCAGTTTTGGAAGACCTCTATGAAAAGTGTCAAACATTCTAGAGCATAGTCAGTAACCTAAACTTTTATAAAGAAGCACAAGGCAGGGTTGGTCTAACATGTCTCTCCTCTTTGCAAAATGGCAACTGTAAGACTCTTGCCAAAAACATCCAAAATCACGAAGTGTTTATTATATTAATTGCACTGAATTTAAGATTAATTTCAAACAAAATACTAAAATAAGACCTAGCCCTAATGAATAAAATTAAATGCATCATTTCCAGATTGTATAAACAAAATTAAAAATTATGGTCTTTCCTCACATTATTTATTATAGTCTATTATCTCCTGAAATGATAAACTCAAATCCTCACACTTTCCAAGTTTTCAAATGACAGCATATTACTAAATATTCAGGAAAAATCCCACCTACTTTAACAAGAAACTGTTACCCTTACAACATTATTCTTAAATTTTGGTAATTTTAATAAACATTTTATGAGGTGTCCCATAAAATGCAGTAACTGCCCTCTGGAATAAGGTTCCCCCTGAAATCTGAACAGTTTCCACCCAACTGGTGTCTTTTTCTTTGTTCCAATCTGGTTTTGTTATTTTGGGAGGATTTGTGTGTGTGTGTGTGTGTGTGTGTTGTTTCCTTGTTTTTAAATAATTTAACAATTTGTAATTTGTCCAGAGTTGAAGGGACTCAGGCAGCATATGCATTTAATATATAATAATTACAGTTATTATTATATATAAATATTCTGGCCATGTAAATTTATATTAGGGAAAAATAAACTGATTTACTTATAATTCAGCAATGTTAGATTGGGAAAATTGTCAAGTTTAGATTACATATATCTGTATTTTTAAGTTCTTCAATGATCCATCAGGTAATAGGAACTCTAGCTTCATTAGGACTACAGTCTTACCATACCAGTTGTATGAATGCTAATTGTAATCTAATATATCTAGAGAGGGTTGAGGGTGATGGAATACTATGATTCAAATCAAATATGTAAAAGAGGCAGACATATTCCCAAGTCTTGATATTTACAATATTTCATTATTTAAAAAAAAGAAAAAAGAAACGTAAGATAATAAGAGTCCAAGCTTGGAGACTTATAAAAGCACAACTTGTATTCTGTGAGGGAGCTAACTTTGGATTTCTTTTATTTTACTATATGAGGAACTGGACACCCCAATCCTTGTCTTTATTGAGAAGCTATGTCACACTGAAACTTGAAAGTGAGATTTATAGATTTTGGAACAGAAGAAGGCATGTATCTTGAATAGACATAGACATGGAAAACAACGTAAATCACTTCCTCTCCCTAGGCCCCATCCTGGCACACCCACACTTCTATTCTCTGTATTTCCTGATACGTGATGAGAAAACATAAAACAAAAGTCCTTACATGACTGGTGAGAATGAATTTAGAGGAGGTTGATTAGATTTATGGTGAGTCCAACTTTGTGCTAATGCCCTGCACCATTACAAATAATTATGATGGATACAAAAGTAAGTGCATCCTGTTTACACAGAGAGATAAAATGCTTTTGAACTCATGTGCACATTTTATCTTTCTCTCTGGAGAAAACAGAGGTTTTGTGGCATGAACAGGCAAAGGTTTATTTATTTTTGAATCTTTAGGATTCCTTTTGGGGGAAATTGTGCTGAAATGCTGAATAAATCAACCATTTTATGTCCTAGGCACGATAGAATTATCCAGTGTTACCTTCTCTTCCCATTCTTGAAAAGCCTAAAAAGGCCGTTTAGGGCCATATATTGTCAATACCTATGGTCCACAGCAGTGCTTTTTTTGTAAAAAAAAAAAAAAAAAAAAAAAAAAAGTGCCGGAACTCACACAGGTCACATACCTGCCTTGCCTACCCTACAAGGTTTACCTTCGTAGTTGAAAAAAAACCCTTCAATTTTTAGTGTATCTAAAAGACTAGGATTTTGTTCAAGGTAAGTTAATACTATTAATGTTACCATGCACTGTGTGGCTTTAAATGACAAGAAGCCATATAATTATATATATATAATTATTAATAATAATAATACCTCCAAATCACAAGACATTGGCTTTATTCTTATTCTTCCCCTCTGCAGTTTGAATATAAAGTATTAAAGACTAAAAAGAGATTTTTGTAGACATCCCAGCCTTTGAACTAACCAAGGAACCGAAACAGCAAACTTTCGCTGTCGGGCAAGCTTCCACGCCAGCTGCCTTTCTTTCCTCTTGCTTCACCTCTTTTAACCTTTCACACATCCCACCTTCTGTAAGGGAAGGCAAAAGGCTCGCTCACCCTCACGTGAAAGATGGCCTCCATGTTTATGTGTCTCCCATTGCCACCATCATGGTCCAACCCAGCCAATCAAGCCACACTCTGGCTGTGGTGCTCCGGCGCCTCATGGCTCCTCCTAGAGGAGGCAGACAGCACCAGAGGGGACCCCGCTCGCACCGTACCACCAGCGGGGCATTTTCAAAAACAAACGAGGATAGGAAGGGAAACAATAGGAAAAGAATGCAACTCTAGAAAATCCGTCGAAAAAAGGTGCCGGAACTGTTCCAGTGCATTCTATGACAAAAAAAGCCTTGGTCCACAGCTATAAACTTACACTGTAGATACTACAGTGAAGAAGAGTTACGCTGTAAGAAGCCCATTTAATATATTTTCAGTTGTATTACTCAGGCCGTTTTGATTCTTCAGTTCCAGGGAATATCTATTATCCTTTTAAAATCACGATCTTAAACATACTTGGCATTTCTTAACATCACTGATGTTTGTGTGAAAATTATGCTTGAGACAATGCTGCAAAGGTTTAGGATCTGGATACTCTAGTTTCTTGAAAACCAAAAAATAATCTTCATTTGAATTACAATAAAAAGACTTTGATTAGTTTTTAACTTTCAGGTCGATAATATTGAGGTGCAATAGTAGCATTCTCTGTATATGTATCGTTGTGACTTTGTATCTTTGTATATCTCTATCTCTCTTTCAACTGTAAATATTCCAGAAGCAGAAAAACCATGTGCAAACTGCTAAGTATAATTTCCTCCATTGTTCTGAACTAAGGAAGGAGTAATGGATAGAGATCAAAATCTATAGATCCCTAGGAATGAGTATAAGGGTGGATAAATTCAAATCCTTAGGTACAACGTTCCACTTTCCAAGCATCTGAATTTTTCATACTGAACAACAAGAACAACGTGTCAAGGTTGTTGTGAGGGGTAGGAAAAGGGAATGAACAAACATTAATAAATCATACTATTGTAACAACAAAACTTGATTTCAATGTTAAATTAATCCAATACTAAAAATCCAAGCTAGTGCAAAAGGATGAGTTTATTTATTTCTACATGTGCTGACCCAAAGAGGCAATGTCATTCACTCCTAACACCAAACCACTGGGATCAATTTCTTGGTTCTATATCAGAGATGGAGCTCTAGAATTACTAGGTTTGAATCCCAGTTCCACAAGACTACATTTAACCATTTTTCTTTCATTATAGGATAAGAACTGCTTGCATGAGGTGTAGACAGATGACTTTTGGAATATTCAATTAAATTATGTACTCCATAAACCGTAAACAGATAAGGAAATAACTACATTTGTAGATCACCAATGAGATCTGACTATTACAGAAGATATGAAGTGTGACTGAGTGTTGCTTTACAGAAATCTGTTTCTTGAGCAGAATTGTAAGGATGTACTGTGAATTGAACTGCATTTTTGAACAATTCTATTCAGACAATTGGAATCTAACATGCAAATACTGCAAACAGTCCATTAGTTTTCCAAGATGACACTTCTCTATCTTTGCTGATAAAAAATTTCATGGAACTAAAAACTAAGGTGATGTGGAGTTCCAAAATAGTGCTCTATGTGATGACTTCTAAGCTGCTCTGGTGTCCCTGTCCTCATTTCTATCACAAAAGCAAAATTGCTGCTCTGTTCTGAAGAAGCTTCTGTGCATATCCAATCTCTGTATAGATGTCCCTTCTGGCTATTGGAATGATTAGTCAAGTCAACTCGCACTGGCCTTTGAAAATCTTCTATTCTCTCTAAGCTATGTTCATCTTCTTCCCAAATTCATAACTTAGATAATCCTCTATAAAATTATAGCACCATAGATAAATTAGATTAACAACACAATCTGGGAGGTTTACACAGGCTCCTTTTTCCTCTATATCCTTATCACGATAGGGCCAGGAGGATTCCACTTTATTAAAAAAAAGTTTTCATAGCAAAGGTGATTGCTGTTTGGGTTTGCACTAATACACTTAACTGAGTTGGAAAGTCTTAGGACTCTAAATTCCAAACAACTAAATATGCTTCATGGAATTCTGATGTACTAGTTAAGATTTTCCCAGCCTGTTATTCTTCAAATGAGATGAAAGTATTTCTTTAAATATGCATTTATTTATTTACTATTTATTCATTTATTTATGACTTTAGTATTAAGAGAGGAGAGGAGAGGAGAGGAGAGGAGAGGAGAGAAGAGAAGAGCAACTAAGATGAACAAAGGCCTGGAGACTAAAACATACAAAGAACGGCTGCAGGAGTTGGGTTTGGCTAGTCTAAAGAAAAGAAGAAATAGGGGAGACCAGGTTGTTCACCAAAGCACCAGAAGGAAGGAAGAGAAACAATGGTTGGAAACTGACCAAAGAGAGAAGCAACCTGGAACTAAGGAGAAACTTCCTGACAGTGAGGACAATCAAACAGTGGAACAGCTTACCCCCAAAAATCGTGGGCGCTCCATCACTGGAGATTTTTAAGAAGAGACTAGACATTCACCTATCTGAGATGGTATAGGTTCTCCTGCTTAAGCGGGGGGCTGGACTAGAAGACCTCCAAGGTCCCTTCCAGCTCTATTCTGTTCTGTTCTGTTCTGTTCTATTCTAAATCAAACAAATGTGATTATAAAAAGGCAGCTTATAATTTAGAATTCTCATCTAGCAGTCATTCTTATGATTATTTTGTGTTCTTGTACACCTGATAGAAGAAAAATATTTAAAGGATGGAAGAATATTACTTACCCTCTCATTTAGGAAACTAATGCCCATGGAAAACGAAGAAGTGGCAAAAAATAGTGTTTAACTCTCTTCAGGCAAAGTGGGTAAAGGTAATATGAACTCTATTGATATCTGTACTGAGGAATAATGTTAGTTTCTTCCAAATGCAATTTTCATTATCCCTTGTTTGTGCTGCACAATGATCATACAATAAATCATTTTTTTCTATACATATATTTTCCACTGTCTACCATACCTAGAAACAGGATTAATTAAAATCATCTTTTGTTTTTATGCATTATAGGGATTTTTAGTTTCAAACCTATACATATATTTGGTGGAACCTCCTACACATGCCATCTAGTCTTTTTCAAAGATGCCCAAAGACATATTATATTATAATTTATATCAGTCATCTTCAACAAGCACTAGAGATATGTGAACTTCCAGAGTTCATGGTCAAGTTCACATTTGGAGAATCCAGATTGGGGGAAGTATGTTGAAGTTAGGAAAAAGCAGATATAAGCCCAAGACTCATTATTGCACCTTACTTTATGTATCTATGTATATATCTTTTCTGTCTGTCTATCCGTCTGTCCATCTACCCGTCCATTCATGTCTGTCTGTCTGTCTGTCTGTCTGTCTGTCTGTCTGTCTGTCTGTCTGTCTGTCTGTCTGTCTGTCTGTCTGTCTGTCTGTCTGTCTGTCTGTCTGTCTGTCTGTCTGTCTGTCTATCTATCTATCTATCTATCTATCTATCTATCTATCTATCTATCTATCTATCTATCTATCTTTAGGAAAATTCTCCTTGGTGGAATCTCAGTAGGCTGAGTTAGTTGCATTATATTACCAGGATTTTCATCTGCAGATGAAAATCAGTAGGACCTTATCTATGCATAGACAGGCAGCACAGAGGTTGACCCTTGCCCAAGTGGAGGTCCTTTGAAAGCTAATTTTAATTTTAGCAGCAGTTCAGTTGCAGATATAGTTCTGAAATTCAAGAATTTAAAGCAGTGCTAGATTCACAGCCTGTGGAATGTGCTGCCCTTAGAGAATGATATATTGCCAGGCTCAATTGCAACAACATGTTTGTAAAAGCAGGATTAAACAGTCTATTTTTAGGTGAATTGCCAAGTTAAAAGAGGAAAGTTACTCATTGAGGATCTAATTTTACCAGTCTCCCTGTGTCAGCCTTATGAAACATTATTCCTGCTAGCCTGCTCTTTCTGTATTTTATTGCAGGTATCTATGAAAAAGTAATTTATAAACAGAGAATGTTCTTAGTTATTGTGACCCAATAAACATTTCTTGCTCTTACTGTTTCCCATCTTGTTTTATTAATAGCTGATGTCATTAGTTATTTCCTCCATGCAATTCCTTTCACCCGTTCCTTAAATTCTAATCTATTTATATTCAACACAAAAGCAGGGGATAAAAGATATTTAGACACGCACATGTACCTTCATGCCACTGTGACTCCCACTTTGATTTGCAGGAATTAGTGTAGGTGGCATGTAGACTATCTGTTTTTTGGATTATCAAAAAAAAAGAGAAAAAGAAAACAAAAGGAGACATAAATTTAATCAAGATATGTATAAATATTAATTTAAAACAATATTAACAAAAATATAGATATCTCACTTTATTGGAAAAACCTGACTGTGAGCAATGTGCCTGTGCCAATATTATTATAATACTAGTCATTGACTATAATAATAAAAATCTGGTATCAATTTATTCACTCATTAATATAATATTTCAAGGTGGCCTAATTGGAAGGAATTGTAAAGATGCCATTTAAAACATAATGTCACATCAAAATTATTCTAAAAACAGCAGCATTTAAAACAGCAAACTAGTAAACATATCAATATTTTTCAGTTACTTGAAGGAAATCTCTACAGGTAAGGAATCCTAACAGCTTTTAAGATTTTGGCAGAATGCTTTGCAATAGTTAACAAAAACATCTTACTGCATACTATTGTGCAAAAACAATGTGACTGCTTAGGTAGTTGGTACATGCTAATTATAGATGATGCTATTATTTAATTATCCAAGATCATTCTTGACCTCTTAATACATCTGATTCCAACCTATATGTCTACATACTTCTAATGATGTCTTTTTCATAGAATTGTTTGGCCACATTATTTATGTCCTGTCATTCAAAGACCAAAGTATGGTCTTACATCCTAATGTTCTATTATGCTCAAAGAGGTGCCTTGGATTGGCCTATCTGTGTAAGTTAAATAGATTACTGTAAAAGCATATCCCATAGAGACACACATATGTACAAAATAAGAAGAAAAATCCAAAGATCAAGAGGTGATACAAAATATATGTGCCTTTTTAATATTATTAATATCTAATAATTTAATATCTTACTCTTTAACAAGACTTTTAGAGTGGCTTAAACAATCATAACTAATAAAATAAGAAAAAGGAGGATGAGGAGTATTAAGAATGTTAGATTCCTTGAATTATTTATAAAAATAATAAATAATAAATAACTAAAACAAAAATGACCAGTGCAAACTGACAATAATTCAGTTAAAAATTTCATAAGCAATTAACAAAGTTGAGGCACTGAAATTAAAAACAGCAGCAAAAACTTGCCTTTTAAACAGGAAGCAATAATAATATTGCGGTATCCCAAAATTATCTTGCTTGCTGAAAAAAACCAAACAATTAAAAAAGCAAAAACTAATCGAGTACTGTTCCACCCACCTAATTTATAATTTCCACAAAGTTGTACCAAGAACAGAATAGAGATTCTGCCAGCATTACCATTATGAAAATAAATTGTGGCAATGTTTGTTTGGTACTTAAACCAAAGACATCATACATACTTCTAATTGATATAAGTTTATTAGGATTTAGTCAGTTAGCCAGCAGTTGCCTATGGATCATTGTTCCTTCTCTAATGTATAACACTATTCATGATTACACATATGCTGAAGAAATGAAAAAATGCATCATTTTCTTAGTTTGATACCTTCTAGTTAATTATTGTTAAAGTCAACTCATGAATATGCTTCTAGAGATGAAAGAAGAGGGAAGCACAATTTTCCAGGCAGATGGGCATTTTTTGATGGCCATGGGTTTTAGTTAATACATAGTTACAAAAGACCAAGATAGATTTAGGAAAGACAATCCACCATTGACCAATATTTAGTGTTTTAACATTTCATAGAAAATATTTCTCCAGCAACATTACCTCTCTTTATGCTGCCTTTACTGACTTAAAATCACTTTTAATTCCATATCATGAATCAAACTATGGGGAAAACTGGAAGTCTCCTTGATAGACTGTTGTTTACTTTATCTAAAATATATACTCCATGAAGGGACATCACTCAGATTAATATGTAACCCCCAGGTCCATCTCACTAGTGCCATTGAAACTGAGAAATACGTAAAACTATGCTGCTTATTGGCCCCACTCCTAACCACCTTTTATATTAATTACATAGTGAGCCATCTTTTCAACACAAAATTTCACACCACACCGCAAACTAACTGCAGCACTTAAATTATTTGAAAGTAAGCCAATAGTACAACTTTTTATGGTGCTCAGCTTGGCCCTTTCTCCAATTTTGCATCATTAGAACTTGTTTAGTCCAAATGTCTAAGATTGGCCCTTTAATTCCTATCTGATGAGCCTCAAATGGCACCTTTACACTAGAGATAGGCTTCATGAAAGTAGAGGTTAAAATGTAGGTAGCTATATTCATCTATAGATCTAAAACATTATTTTATCCTCTTGGCCTTGCTTCACTAGTATGAGGGATGATTTTCAGTGCACATTGAAAAAGACAGTGGCAACTAC
Organism: Azemiops feae; assembly: GCA_023970755.1. Lineage (NCBI taxonomy): Eukaryota > Metazoa > Chordata > Lepidosauria > Squamata > Viperidae > Azemiops > Azemiops feae. The sequence goes on along the minus strand of JALGBA010000730.1, from coordinate 26,735 downwards.
CATCTCATCCTTAGAATTCTCTCCAGGTCTTCTACTCAGCATTGGATATGATCAGGCTAAAGCTCGTATTAAACAGGGCATAGCAGACACAGAGTGCCAATTGGACCTAGTTCCCAATTTTTATCACCAGTGAACCCAACAGTACAGTCCTTTCTAAGGCATACCTAACAATCTTGAAGTACTTAATCATCAAAGGGCATTTATTTGACGTATTGTCACACTTCCCCTCAGCTGTTGTTGAAGATCGCTACAAGAAGATCCCTTGGTCAGAGAGACAATGCCCTTGTGACTCTGGACATGTGGGAACAACACAGGACAATTTTACACCACCCTGCTAACATTACATAATACCATCATGCCTGTAGCCATGAATACTCCTCTAAATTAATTTTAGATTATTCATGTATTGTGAGATTTGAAAATTTACAACAGCCATTATGAAGTTTCATATTTCCTGTTATGGGCATTCTTCTCAATTGTTCTTTTAAAGAAAGCTGGAAGTTAAGAATCTATTAAATTCCTTTTTTATTTAAAAAAAACTGCAAGACTCTTCTGGTTTAACAGGAACAACGGTGCTTAACCATTTCCTAAATTTAAATTACTAAATCTGCTCTTTAAATCACCCTTTACTATTTGGCCAATACTGGCTGGAAATGCTGGAAGTTATATGACAATAACTTCGGAAGGCCACACTTTTGTCTATTGCTGCTTTAGACCCACAGCACAAAGGAAACAAGATTGACTCAGAACATTTTACAATCAGTGCTGAAGGAGAAAATATGCCTGCTTTCCTTTTCTGCACAAGAGGCAATCAACTGAATTTTACTTAATTATAATAACAGAATAGTAGGACAATTAGAAAATCAATATAGCATACGTGACTCTCTTCTTGAGCAGCAAGCAACTGCTGGGAAACAGTTATTTCTTCCATTAGTTACTGAGGCTTTTAGGAAGTTCTGATTTTTATTTTGAGATTATTTAATATGAAGAAATGGTTCATGGAAGTTTGTGTCCAAAAACCATCCCTTGGTACCACTGCTTTGATTAAAATTATTTGTATCCTAGAGCATGTTTGCATGTTTGCATGGGTGTATGATCTCTCTCTCTCTCTCTCTCTCTCTCTCTCTCTCTCTCTCCCTCCCTCCCTCCCTCCCTCTCTCTCCCCCCTTCTCTCTCTCTCTCTCTCATTTAATTATGGATATTTCATCTGTTGCAATCTAATTGAATTCAGTAGAATCTACTTCCCATTAAATGTTCATTTTAATTGTTGCATATGTGTATATGCCTTCAAGTCATTATTGATTCCTGGATTAGTCTCTGAAATTTTCCTTGCAATATTTTGGAAGTGGCTTGCCACTGCCTTTTTCCAAGGGCTAAGAGAGAATAACTGCCCAAGGTCACCCTGCAGGCTTTGTGCCTATAGCCGTACTAGAATTCATTACCTTCCAGTTTCTAGTTCAGTGCCTTAACCACTACACCAAACCGTCTCCTAGTCATATTATTAGGATGCAAGAAAATAAATATTTAATGAAGAAGTGAGTTTAATCTGAAGATTGCAGCATATATCACTTTCTTTGATTACTCCAGTTGGCCCTTTCTCAAGCATATTGGAGTGTAGGTATATACCACTAAAATTATACGTAACTTGCTTCTATTCTTTGGGGAAATATCACAATCTCAAATAATGACTTAGCATTATTTATGCAACAGTTTGGAGCTGGTTTAGCATAGCATTTAATTTTACATATAGTAAGCAATAAATTCTTGGTTCAAATTTATATCAGACATAAATGTGCTGATAGTACTTTTCACTTATTATTGTTCGCTTTGGATTTCATTCATATATTAATACCTAAGAAGGCTCGATTTACGTTGCATTCTAAAGTACTTGTGAATCAGCATCAATGCATTTATTTTATCTATTTCTATGCCCCAGTCCTTTCAAAGAGGCATGCAGGAAACAGCATTTAAATAAAGGAGAAAAATAAAATACTGTACAAGTATATGTAATTACAATTTATGAAAAACCTCATAAATACACATGTAGGTATTTAACATTAAAATACTAATTTATATTTAGTATATTTAAAGCTAGATGTAATCAATATATAGCATAATATACTGTATATATACTGATCTCTCTCAACATTTAGCCTGTTAAATCAGCAAAACTGATGCACAAGGTTTGCTTTAGTATGCAACCAAACAACACTTCTGCCAATTTAATATGTTATGATTAGTGAAGAGTTTTGCAGCTGTTTAATAAACATGAAAGGAAAGGATGTAAGTTGTGTTCACTCATCACAAGTGCTCCTTGTGAAAGCTTATGATGAATATTACGCTGCAGATAACTCAGGACATATATCCTGATATCAATGTAATGGAGGCTATAGTTGGATTCCTTTTCATTTGAAGGAGCCCTACAGATCTATACCTGTATGAATAGAGGTCTGTAGCAGGATTACACTAAAAATTGAGATCAGTAAAGGAGGAATAATTATAGATATGACAGGACTTCCGGTTTTGCGCCGTAGCACACGGTAGCGGGATTGCGGACCTCCGCACCCCATGGCTAGTTTCGCCCTGCCAGGGGACCCTAAATGGGTCTAAGTCACCCCGGAGAGGCGGCAAAGAAAGAAGGGTGCCCCGACAACTCTGGAACAGCGGTGGTCGTTTCATTCGGTTTGGGGAAAGCCTTCTAACCCAACAGGAGAAAGGCTGGTCACATCCTATTGATCAGCCCAAGTTACTTGCAGCCGAAGTCCAAAGGCACTAACCAGCACAACAGTGAACAGCGTGCTTGAAACTGGGTGAGGAATTTGATCTTCTCTCTCCTTTTTATATTTGATTTCCTGGAAAATTTCCCCAAGAAGGAAAAAGCCTCCCAAAGTGAGAAGGGCGGGGGATTACCTCGCCCTTCTATAGATAAATTTGAAAGCTAAGAAAATTGTTAAAACTCTATACCTGAAAAAGCATTGATGAAATTATATATATATATATATATATATATATATATATATATATATATATATATATATATATATATATATATATATAAAGAAGAACAAAAATAACTCTTTGTTTTAAAAAGTTGAAAAATGAACAGTGACATTTAGTGGAAGATTAGAGAAAACTATAGCAGCACTGACCCAGAATTTGGCAAGACGCCTAGAAACAGCAAAAAAAGCTGGGAACAAAACATTGAGTTATCTACTACTGAGTGAAATTACATATGTTTAGAAACTGCTGACCTTCTGGGATTATAAACACACTGAACTTCATTCTTAAATCTTAACCTAAGAACTGTTTGCAAAGAAAGAAAAATTTTGGCCTTTGGCTAATCTTCTAAAGGAGAAATTACTGGAAAACTTTTAGATGGTCAAATACTTTGAACTAAATCCTGATTGGCTGATAATTATAAGACCCCTGAAAAGAAAACTGCCACAAAATATTGTTTTCAGTGGTGCCTTGACAATTGGAAATGTACTGGATTATAAAACCATTATATAAAGATAAGAACTACATAAGATTTGGCTGTTTGGATTTTAAGATGGACTGGCTTGATAAAACTAATTAAAAAGATTATGACACCGATGGAAAACTACTTAGAGGGGAGAGATAAAATGGATATTATATACCTATCTAAAAGTAATAGAAAACCATACCTAACACCTTTTCCTGAAGAACCCAGTTTGGAGCCTCAAAGATTTGCAGGAACAATGATTCAAGACAATACACATACATTCCAGGAGAAAATATACACAATGCTGTGACAGATTCAAACGATAATTGTTTCAAACCATGATGAGATTAGAATTAAGTTTGACAATATAAACGAACATATCTCTAACTTAAACCTATAACTAAATGACACTCAAAAAATGACAACAAAGAATGAACAAACAAATCAGACAACAGAATATAAATTAAATGAAAGTGACTTAAATAGAAAAGCTACAAATGAAGAAAACTACAATTTAATAAAAAAAAATCTGCAAAACCTTACTATAATAAAGAAGACAAAAAAGATGCTTTATCCTCCAGGACTTCAAAACAAATTTGAGGATAAAAAAGAAGAAGAAATAAAATGGATTAAAGAACTGTCAGAAGAATCATCAAAATGTGGAAGACAAAAACCTGATACCTTACTTGATTTGTCTTTTTTGTCCCAAATAACACTTACAAAAATACAACTTGGCAAGCCAAACTTACTGATCTGGAAAGCAACCTGGCAAAAGAAGACGTTGGAGTCAAGAGATGTGATTCAACTTATCAGATGGAATATTATATGACTAAGCATTTGTTTGAATATGGTTAATATATATATGGATATAAAGAGGCCCTAGAGAAAGATTATTAGATGGTGTATTATAGCAGAGGTTCCCAACCTTTTGGGCACCAGGGACCGGTTCCATGGAGAAAGGTTTTCCTGCGGACCAGAGGGAGTGTGGTTTTGAATACTGCCTGCATCCCGAGGATGGAGCTTTGCTTGTTTGTGTGGTCCGCTTGCTGGCATGCTGCGGACTGGTGCCAGTCCACAGACTGGGGGTTGGGGACCCCTGTATTATAGGATTAAATATTGTTGGAATATAGCCAAAAGAATAGATAAAGCTTGCAAAGGGGCCCTATAGTAAGAGGAATAAGATATATAAGTAGTATAATACTTCTAGAATATATAAAATGTTAAAACATTGAGAGGGTCTATTTAAATGAAAAGTTTGGATATTTAAAGGTAATGAATTTTGAGAAAATTATGACTGATAAGAGTGGCCTGAATACTGAGGGGAAACTAAGCTTCAATAAAAATCTTGAAAACAGGACATATAATGATTTAATAAGATAACTTTTATAAATACAATGGAAATAAGCTGATTAAAAAACATGTTATATCTTGATGTTATTATTATATGCATAAATACTAAAAAATGTTTATATTCTACTTGGTTTGTACTGAAAATATTAAGAATTATATTTGTTTAATGTAGACAAAAGGAGAATATTACAGGAAGAAGAGAGGATCAAGAAATATATTACCAATGTATTGATTAATTGTAGAAATTAATTATCATTGATTGTTTTAAATATATGAACCCAGATAACACATTGTTCACGAAGCACTAAAGATTGTTATTGTAAAAAATTAATAAAATATATTTTTTTAAAAAATATAGATATGGCAAAGGGACAAGGCTAAGAAGCATTGCAATTTACAGTGGAAGGGGTTAGGTCAGTGATGGCGAACCTATGGCACGGGTGCCAGAGGCGGCACTCAGAGCCCTCTCTGTGGGCACGCGCGCCGTCGCCCCAGCCCTAGGCCTTCAGCTGGGTTTTATAAAACCTTTTCGCTTTAGGCCTCCGCCGCCATGTACAAAATAAAAGAATCAATCAGTCAATTTCAACTTCTCGCGAGGAAAAAAAAGATCTTGCAAAGTTGGAATTGATTGATTGAACTTTTTAGTCCCACCCAGTCTACTGTTACCACCGCAGCCACGCCCACCCAATGGGCCAAACCCACCCAATGGGCCACACCCACCCGGCACCCGACGATGCATAAGTGGGTTTTAGGTTGCAGTTTGGGCACTCGGTCTCTAAAAGGTTCGCCATCACTGGGTTAGGTTAATCTCTCCATATATCTGGTAAAAACTATTGTTCTGATGTCCAGCTTTCCAATGACCCATGGTTAACTGTGGTGGAAAACAGTGCCACATGGGAATATAGCTCCAAGGGGCCAGTCCTTGTTTCTTCATATCATTGGGTGAAGAGTTTGCACGTCGCCAATATAGAGAAACAGCTGTGACTATCCAGAGAGGTAGTCTAATCTTCTACAGCAAACATTGCAAGTCAACTACAATATATTAGTTTCCTTTGTTATTGTTGAGCCATTCCTTTAATATCCAATCAAACTCATTCACACAACATACATACTTTTTACTTGATCAGATTGATCAAGGTTGGCTTTGATTGGAATATTGATCAAAAAACCAGTAGAGGACAAGTAAACCAGAGGACATGCTCTGGATAAGTAGTTTTCTACTTTGCTCATTCTTTTAATCTTGGGGTATTCTCTATACATTCTAGATAACATTTGGAGGTGTAGTTTTCAGAGCCTTCGTATAGCAGCTCCTTTTCCTCCAGTCACATTTCCAATATGGTGCCCTGCCAATGCAATCCTTTAGGCTACTTAAAATCTTTGAGTCCACCTCTCTGATCCTCATAGATGGCCACAGGATTCAAGCCAGGTAACCAGCTACCCTACAAGGAAAATCATTTCCCATTATTCTTTGCTCTTTAGTTTTGCCCCCCTTTTTTTGCCAAATCAGAAACAACTTGAGAAACAATGGCATAATTTAGGACCAATTTCAACTTGCCAGGCACTGAACATTTGAAATCAGTATGCTTGCTGCCTCCATTGTAATCTTAAATAAATAGACAACGTTTTCTGTGCTTTATTTGAAAATGTGAGATTTCGTTCACAAATGTGTTGCAGAATTTGTAGGCAAGGTGTTTAATGACTATCAGAGAAAACTGGTGCAATTTTTAGTACCCAATTAACACTTTTCAAGCAAATTGGGCAGCAAGAAATTTAAACAGATGAGAAATACAAACTGAGTTGAAATAAATCCAAGTGAACAATCTTCCTTTCCTTTCCTTTCCTTTCCTTTCCTTTCCTTTCCTTTCCTTTCCTTTCCTTTCCTTTCCTTTCTGCTTGACTTCCCCTTTTGTGCTTCAGCAAAAGCAAGATTTTACATGTGTGTGTGTTTGTGTGTGTGTGCATTTAGTTTTGTCATAATAGTTTTGCTTTTATTAATGTTGAGAAACAAACTGTGTAAATATGTGATGCTTCCCACAATAGCTATAGAAATCAAGAACAATTTAAAAACTTGCAGAGTTATACTGAATGGGAACAGAAGGCATCCATTCTTTTCATGTTTTGTGCATTCAGTTCTTTTGCCAAAAGGACTAAATGCATGTCATTTAGGAAGGCATCCAATAAGACAGCTTACAAGGAAGTGGCAAGCCACTTCCAACCAGGAGATTACGAACAGCTAGGGAAGAAAGTTAAAGAATTAGGAGCACAAGTGGTGTTTTCAGCTATACTTCCAACAAAAGGCCAACAACCAAAGAAGGAACAAAGGATTTTAGAAATGAACCACTGGCTTAAAAACTGGTGTCGTCAACAGAACTTCGGCTTCCTGGACCATGGTCTGCATTACCTAGATGAAGGACTACTGGTAAGGGATGTACTGCACCTCACAAGAACTGCAACAATATATTTGGAAAACGACTGGCTCAGCTTATCAAAAGAGCTTTAAACTAAAAATGAGGCGGGAGAAGGGCCAAACTTCACAACCTATAGAATTTAATTCCAAGCAAAAACCACTAGATAACCAATCACATAAGAAGGAAGGGAGTAAAGAAAAAAAAGAAATAAAAAAAGAAAATCATAATGAAATAGAGAGTGATGGAAAGGATGTAAATCCCAATTACATAGTAGGAGATATAAGAAACATACCCAAGAACAATAAAGGACTCAAATGCCTATACACTAATGCTCAAAGTTTAGGGAATAAACAGGGTTAACTTGAAGTATTAGTATATGAAGGCAGATATGATATAGTTGCCATTACTGAAACTTGGTGGGATGTACTCATTACTGGAATGTACTGATAATAGGATACAAACTATGCAAAAGAAACAGACCTAACACAAGAGGAGATGGAGTTGCAAAAGATCACTACATCTCTACAAAAATATACAAAACCAAGGATGAAAACCTCCTAGAATCCATATAGGTCAATATAAAAGGGGAGGGAATGACATTGCTATAGGCGTATAATACAGGTCACCCAACCAAGCAGAAGAAATAACAAATATATGTAGGAAACATACCACAGTATTAATGGGAGACTTTAACTACCCTGATATCAACTGGGAGACAAACTCTGCAGCAAATGGGAGATGAAACAGATTCCTAACCAACTTAGCTGACAACTTTGTCATCCAAAAGAAAGAGGAGAGAACTAGAGGAAAAATTATACTGGACCTAATTCTTATTAATAGAGAAGAAGTGATAGAGAGAGTTGAAATTGCCAGAACCTTGGGCAAGAGTGATTACATCATACTGGAATTCAATATAATGCAAACACAAGAAATAGAATATAATCCAACCAGTGTATTAAACTTTAAAAGAGCTGATTTTAACAAACTCAGAGATACCCTAAGCAAAATTTCATGGATAAAAATCCTAAAGGGGAAAACAACTCAAGAAGCATGGGGAACACTGAAAAATATGATCATAAAAGCCCATCCAACACAATACCACTAAAAAAGAAAAACAAGAAATCCAAGAAGAAACCAGCATGATTGCACAAAGATCTCTCTGATAAACTGAAAGACAGAAAAGATAAGTACAAAAAATGGAAAGAGGGACACATAACTAAGGCAGAATATCAGCAGATAGCCCGAATCTGCAAAGATGAAGTCAGGAAATCAAAGGGTCAGAATGAACAAAGACTTTCAATAAAAGTCAAAAATAATAAAAATGTTTCTTTCAATATGTAAATAACAAGAAAAAAGTCAAGGAAACAGTCGGTCCACTAAAGAGAGAAGATGGCAAGGAAGTAATAGACAGTAGAGAGAAAGCAGTGCTGCTTAACCCAAAGGTGCTTTTTCACGAAGCAACTGGACTTTCTTTTTTCTTTTTGAAGATGTTTCGCTTCTCATCTGCCACTCGTGGTGCGTTGTGCCTCGGGCGCACGAGCAGCAGCGCCATGTGCCACACGGGCTCATGCCGTAATGGCTGCACCGGTGTGACGTGCCACATGGCCTCCTGCCACAAGTGTCAGCACTGGCACAATGTGCCACGTGGCATCCAGCCAAGAGCAGCAGCACTGGCATGATGCACCACACGGATCTGGCTGTGAGCGACCGCAAGCGACCTCAGAAGTCAAGCAACAGCACAACAGGTGTTGGGGCCTGGGAGGTCTGGCTGTGGCAATCCTAAGGTAAGCGGGTAAGACATTCCCCCCAAAATAATGCCTCTTTTGGAGGCAAAAAAAATATAAGACCAGGTTTTATATTCGGAGAAACACGGTGTGTACGTTTGTATGTATGTATTTCTTCCTATTCCTCTTTTGGAGGGAATTGACTTAAATTCAAGGTTGTCTTCATATCAGGAAAAAAGGATATAAAAAAGAGATATTATAGACCAATCAACTGTTGTTTTGAAGAAAACAGTTCTGATTCAGACCGAACAAGAATATTTTCAGAACAGTAACTAACAAATCAAATCAATCTTTATTATGGTCATAGACCTGCATATACAATTCCTATACACAGGTTGTGTGGGTATGTGTTGGGATAATGTGATCAAAGTAGCACTTATCTACCATATCCAACAGGAGTGCACAATATTATTTGGAATGAGGGTTACTTATAAGCATTATGGAAATTCTTTTTTTTTTACATTTTTTATTTTCACTTATAATATAAAATATAAAAATACAAAAGCAAATAATGGGGAACAAAGGTAAGAGAAAAGAACAAAGGGGAAAAGAGAAGTGTGGGAAAAGGTGGAAAAAGAAAAAAAGGCTTTGACTTCTGACTCCCTCTGTTGCAGTAAAATAAGGCATTAACATTGAACCTCAACTTTTTACATTTCTATAGTAATATGAACTAGCCATTTCTATATCACCAAATCAATCTAATCAATAAAAGTCAAAATGAAAGTATCTTTTTTTTCCACCTCAAGCACAAAGTCCAGAAACAGTTTCTAAATAGAAACAAAAGTACTTATATTCTTTTCTTTTATCAAAACAGTCAATTTAGCCATCTCTGCTAATTCCATCAACTTTTGTAGCCATTCATCCACGGTGGGAATCGAAACATCCTTCCATTTTTGTGTGGAGAGAAGACTTGCCGCCGTCAACATATATAAAATCAGAGTTCCAAAAGTTTTTCCAAGTCTTTTTCCATTAGACCCAGAAGAAAAGTTTCTGGTTTAATCTTTACATTCACTTTAAGAGTTTTCTGCATTAAAATATGAATCCTCCTCCAATATTTCTTTGCTCTATCACATGTCCACCATAAATGATAAAAAGTCCCTTATATACATTTACATTTCCAACATTCCAACATTCATTTGAGATACCTTTATATATTCTAGATGACGTATCTGGTGTACACCAGCAATACATCATCTTATAAAAGTTTTAAGTTATAGTTTAGTGAGAATTTTAAGCCTTTTGTCCACATATTTTCCCATTGTTCAAACATCACATTATACCCAAAATCCCTTGCCCACTGAATCATACAGTGTTTTACATGTTCACTTTCCAAATTCAATTTCAATAATGTTTTGTAAACCTTAGCAATAATATGGTAATCACTACCACATAGTAAAATTTCCAATTCGTTTTTAACAAAGTCAAACCCATAACACTTTTTATCTAGTTTGAATCTTTCTTTCATTTGTAAGTATATAAACCAATGGCAGACATGACCTTCTGAGTCTAACTCTTCCTTAGACTTGAGGGTAGGATCACCAAAATTAAAAGATATTATTTTACCATACATCTATCAGTCTGGCTTCACCGCCATTTCTTTTCTAAAAATAGCTTCTTGGGGGGACACCCAAAGAGGCAACTTTGTAAAAAAAGTCTTTAAATTTATTCCAAACTCTTAATATGGCATGTCTAATAAAATGATGGTTGAAATCAACATTTACTTTAACTTTATCATACCATAAATAACATGCCATCCAAACCTTAATTCATGACCTTCCAAATCAAGGATCCTCTTGTTCTGGAGATTCATCCACTCTTTTAGCCAGACCAAACAACATGTATCAAAATACAATTTCAAATCTGGTAAACTGAAACCCTCTCTTTCCTTAGCATTTTGCAGTAACTTATATCTAATTCTTGGTTTCTTTCCTTGCCATATAAACTTGGAAATATCCCTCTGCTATTGTTTAAATGGAGTATCAGTTGCAAGTGTTGGTATTGTCTGAAAAAGCATCTTTAGTAAAACATTCATCTTAATTACAGAAATTCTGCCCAGTAGTGATAAATGTAATTTGTCCCATCTTTGTAAATACTTTTTAATATCATTCCAAAGAGGTACATAATTATTTTGAAACAATTTTGTATTTGTGTTTGTCAACATAACCCCCAAATATTTCACCTTTTTCTCAACCTTAAAATCAGACTTTTCAATCAATATATCACAATCCTGAGAGGACATATTCTTAATCAACATTGTTGTTTTCTGTTTGTTTATTTTAAAACTCGCTAAAGCATTATGGGAATTTTAGTCATCAAAAAAAAAGTAGGGGACTTTACAGAAAAATACTTAATTTAAATGCCTTTCAAATAAGTTTTGTTCTTCCTAGCTTTTTTTTTTGCACGTTCAGCATTCTCTTTTTTTGCTCCTTTACAACAACCAATATTGATCCGTTAGTTATGATAGAAATTGAACAGGCTTGGCTGTGCCTGATGTCATGCACTGAGTGAAAGTGACTGGCCTAAAGTCACCCAGCTAGTTTTCATGCCTACAGCAGGACTAAAACTCAGTCTCTTGGTTTCTTGCCTGATGCCTTAACTACTACACCAAAATGGTTCTCCAATCCCTTTCAAGCAATGTTCTTAACAATTTAGAGAATATTTTGCAACACATCTCAGACTTATAAAAAAAAAAAAACACCCATCAAATTCACACCCTTTTTTCCCCCCTACAAAACACTTAGTAGCTGAAGTTATTTCAGAGACATCATCCAAAGCCTATCACATCTGTAAAGTTACACTTCCAAATTAGGATCTCACCCAACAAAACACTTGCAGTTTAATCATTTTTTAAACATTCTGTAGCTTCCTATGTCATAATATTAATTATTAAATACTTTCCCAACTTAAAGTTGATATGAATTTATGTTGCTGTTTTCCATTCATCTAAAATAAGCTATTGACCAGTATAACAAGACTTACTCATCTCATCCACTTCATGCATCTGATGAGAATGGCAGTAGCTGGTAGACAGCTTTGTCACAATGTATTCATCTGTAATGTAGACACATGACACTTATTTGTTTTCTGTGGCATGCTTACATAATTATTCTTGCAACTAATCATTTATGTGTTTATCTAGTAAGTATCAAGCAGTCATACTTATAATTAAATAGATACAGTACAGCCATTCTCTTTTTCAGATCCAGTTATAAGACATATGAAGATCTAGAATCTGTTCAGGGCTCTTGCTAGTCAACGAAACTCATTTGTAGGAAATTCCTTTCTATTCCCTTTCTCTATAGTTTTCTGAATTTCTTTTCTTCCTTCAAATACAGAGGGAGAATCACTGGCACTAAATTAATCCAATCATCTTGGACTGTTTTGGTTCTGGCCATTTCAATTTTTTTTTTCAATAATTGATGAGGGGAAAGAACTTCATAGGAAAACTGTAGGTGTAGGTATGTGGTCTATTTGTGTTTGTTTTAACTCTTGCCACCCCTTTTTAAAAGTAAACCACATGAGTGGGTTAGAGGAAACTCCATATGTTCCTACTACATGGATGAGTATAGAAAAGGGAAGCTGGTTGAAACAGTGGCTTATCCCTACTAAGTTAACGGCAGAAATCTAGGCAAGGCAGATCTCAATGATTGATTTAACTCAAAATTTATGTATGTCTGCCCAAAACTCGGTGGCTTTTCAGCCCTGAGCTACCTGTGCTCAGGGCTGCAGCAAGAGTCATTCCCTGAGTTGTTTCATCAGTTATTTCTTAAGGGGATACAAGGATTACTCTGAAAAGAGAATGGGATTGGAGAAAGCTATGTAAACTGTCCTGGGTTCTTGGGAGACAGGATACATATGGAAAGGCAAGATATAAATGTAGGACATAAGCTCCTGAGTTATGTCCAGTCAAAAGATATTAAGCTTGTTGTTTAAATCAGTGACAATGTTGAAATGGACTCAGGCTTGCAATTTGAAATTGGATGAGTTAAACCATCAGGGAGTTGGACTAGAAGACTTCCTCCAGCCCTATGGTTCTGTGATTTCTATCTCAAAATACCTCTCTGCCCAAATATGGCAAAGGTGGCATTTCTCTTTCTTACCCCCCCCCTTTTTTTTTTTTCTTATGAGTGGCAGTTCCCTTTTAAATCTATTGTCCAAATCTTCAGAATTGAAGGAAACAAGTTGTTTACTAATATGTCTTTTTGGCTGCAGCTGAACAGGACTCCATTCTGCAAAAATGGCAGGAAAAAGTAATGTTATTGCCAGATTTGTCTGCTCTGCAGTTGTTTCTAGGCAGAAAGATGTTTGAGATGCTACTTGCAAACATAATATCAGAGTTCATATTTTTACCCTATCTTGTCCTGTTGATTTTCATTACTTTATCTTGCTTTTGTAACCAGATATGTCACAAGGGGTATACAAATTAAAAATGCCTTTTGAGAAGCTTGACTGACACCCACATTAGCATCACTTCAGTGCCAGGTGAAGCCTATTTTTCCAGGCTTTTTAATGTATTGTTTTTAAGATTTTGAATGACTGCCTTATTGCTACTTAATTTATACAGAGTTTTCATTTTGCACTTACGTGCACGGAAAGTATATGTTTTTATTCAAATTTATTTTTTAGCAGTTTTCATTATAAATTGAGCAGCGCATTGGCTCAACGGTTAAGATGCTGGGCTTGTTGCTGGAAACCCAGGTTTGAGACCTGAGTTCATGCGATGAGGTGAGCCCCCGTCCTTGTCCCAGTTCCCGCCAAATTAGCATCTCGAAAGCATGCAAATTCAAGTAGATAAATAAGTAACACTTCGGTGGGAAGGTAACAGCTCTCTGTGATGTCATGCTGGCCACATGATCATGGAAATGTCTTTGGACAGCACTGGCTCAATGGCCTTGAAATGGAGATTTACAGTTGCACCAAGTATGGGGGATGGCTGAAAGAATAATTTGTTTTCATAGAGAAAGGGCAGATCCAGGATGTTATATCATTTGAGAATTATTGATGAAAATGCTCTTATTGTTAATAAATAACACATTTCAATGTGGCTTAAATGAACTTTACCTTTGCAAACTCTAAATTACATCACTTAAAATCATAGACATTTTGGTATATATACACTAAATTTAAAAGCAAAGCTCTTACATTAAGCATGACAGGTTAACTTGAAAATCTAAAAAACTTTTTCCTAATTGGAACTTCATAAATCATAATGGAACTTGTTCTGTTCTCGCAACGCAGACATCAAGACGAGGCAGGTTCACAACAAAGGATCTTTTATTGATTACATTCACAGAATAGAAGCAAACACACAATGGCAACAGGCCCTTTTATACTCCCCGTGCAAGGGGATGCACAGCCAATCATTGCAGGCCATTCTCCCACCTCGCGCAAGGCTGGAGATAGCCTGTCTGGGTCCCGGGCAGACACGTGGTCTGTCCGGGTCTCTGCAACCTTTCTGCAGCCTTCCTGAGCCTTGCTGAATGACTCAGCAAGGCCCAGGACATAACACCCCTCCCCTCTTGGATTAAACTATGCATATTGTTGAACATCACACACACATGGCTGGCCGGTTGGCATATTATGCGGTCAACCTTACTCCTGGCAACCTATTTCTCTTCAGGTTTCCGTGGTATCCATGTTCTTTCACTCTTTGACAATATTTACACCACAGCACTATAATTGTTGTTACTTCTTCATATAGTGCGGGTTAATAACCCTCCTGTGTGGTGGACAGGGACCTTACATATTCATTTAAATACTTTGGAGGACCCTTGACCCTCTCTGATCTCCGTGGAGCCAGATTAGGTGCAGGTGTAATGATAGGCGTGGGAGTTGGAATAGGTGCCTGGAGTGCCTGCTCCCGGCTTGCGCAAAACAAACCAGGACTTTGTCGCCCTGAAGACTCAGGGGTTCTCCGAGTGCTGACTGGCTGGATCCACTAGACCCGAACCAGAGTTCCTTGGTGGGGTGGAGTTCCCCAGAATTCCTTTGGACTCCTCTTGGGAGCACTGTCCCTCGAGCCCAAGGCCAGCAGCCGGAATGCCCTGAGTAGCCGATTTATGGCCATTTGCCCCTCGCCAGGGATCTCTGCCAGAGTCAGGAGCCGCCTCCATGGCAAGACCCCCAGAGTCTATGCCAGAGTCAGGAGCTGCCTCCATGGCAAGACTCCCATCTGGAACATTTGGATAAGCGCCCTCTTGGAGAGACTGTGGTCCACAATCGTAATTGGGGTCCCCCTCCCCCCTGAGAGCAGAGCCAGGGGCGGAAACGTGGCCAGGAAGCCTCCAGCGCAATTGGTCTATGTGGCGTCTAAGCACACGACCATCCTCCAAGGCCACTTCGTAGGACAATGGCCCAGAGACTTTACATATTACAGCAGGTACCCAGAGATGCCCATGCCCATAGTTTCTGGCCCAAACCGGGTCACCCACTTGGAGTCTCCTAGGTGCCCGCGGTTGCGACACCTGTGAAGCCACCCGGTCTGGGTGCAGCCTGTCCAGCTTCGTAATGAGTCTGCGACCCCATCGGAGTTCAGCTGGGCTCTTTCCTGTAGCTGTGCAAGGTGTGGTGCGGTGTGCAAGGAGAAAATCAGCTAACCTGTGATGCCAGGGTCCTTGAGTGATTCTCTTTAATGCGTCCTTGGTGGTACGCACCATGCGTTCAGCCTGACCGTTGGTGGCAGGGTGAAAAGGAGCAGAAATAGCGTGCCGGATCAAGTTGGCTTGAAGAAATGCCTGATACTCAGAAGAGGTAAATTGGGGACCATTGTCTGATACTAGTACATCAGGAAGGCCATGGGAAGTGAAGATTCCTCTGAGCACCTGGATGGTCCTGGCAGTAGTAGTGGAGGATACAGGAACGACCTCTAGCCACTTGGAATGGCTATCCACAAGGAGGAGAAAGAATTGCCCCTGAAAGGGCCCAGCATAGTCAATGTGTATGCGTGACCATGGAGTGAGTGTCTCCTCCCACCCATGTAGAGGGGCCTGGGGCATCTCTGGCTGTGATTGTTGGCACACTTGGCACCCCTGAACCTGGGCCTCGATGTCCTTATCGAGTCCAGGCCACCAAAGATGGCTGCGCGCAAGCGCCTTCATCCTCACTATTCCTGGATGTCCCTCATGGAGAGAGAGCAAGACTCAAGTCCTCAATGAGGCCGGGATGACTACTCTGCTTCCCCACAGGATACACCCCTTGAATGTAGACAATTCATGTTTCCTACACCAGAAACTTTGGAACTCTATACCAGGACACGTGTCAGGCCATCCTGACAACACACATGTCAGCACACGTGCAAGCATGTGATCAGTGGCAGTTTCAGCAGCCACATCCCTAGCATTGAGGGGAGATTCAGGTAAGTCCTGAATAGAAAGAATGTGTACAGCAGGAGCAGGGTCTGCCTCTATTTGCTTTAGAGGTAACCTACTTAGGCCATCAGCGTGGCCCATTTCTGTCCCTGGTTTGTGAACCAGGGTATAATTATAAGCTGCCAAGAAAATTGACCATCTCAGCATTCTAGGAGATATAATATGAGGGGTTTGTTTATTGGTTGTAAACAACCCCAGCAAGGGCTTGTGGTCAGTGTAGACCGTGAAATGGCGGCCATACAAGAAATCATGAAATTTCTTGATGCCTGAGATTATTGCCAAGGCTTCCCTGTCAATCTGCGCGTAATTACGCTCTGCAGATGAGAGGGTTCTAGAATAATAGGCCACAGGGACCTGAGTCCCATCTGCCTTGAGATGACTTAACACTACTCCTACCCCATAAGGGGAAGCATCACATGCGATGCACACAGGCAATTTCTCATTGAAGTGAGCCAGTACAGCATTGGAGGATAGTAAAGCCTTGACTTCTTTGAAAGCCTTTTCATGGACCCTTGTCCATGTCCATGGAGTCTGCTTATCCAAGAGCCGGTGTAACAGCTCAGCCACTGCAGCCTTGTGGGGGAGAAATGAATGGTAAAAATTAAGTGGACCCAGAAAAGCCTGGAGTTCAGCTTTTGACTGGGGACTAGGGGCCAGTTGAATAGCCTTGAATTTAGACTCTGCAGGGTGGATGCCTTCAGCATCAATACGAAATCCTAGAAATTCGGTGGATGTTACACCAATTTTACATTTGTCTTGCTGCAACTTCAGCCCAGCTTGGCGGAAACGCAGCAAGACAGCTCTCAGCCTTTCAGCCAAGTTTCCCGATGACTCTCCTGCAATGAGGACGTCATCGAAATAGGGGCAGACCCCAGGAATACCACGGAGCATTCGCTCCATCACCCCTTGGAAGATGCCAGGGGCTACGTTGACCCCAAACTGCAGCCTTTTTACTTTGAAAA
This sequence comes from Azemiops feae, assembly GCA_023970755.1. Lineage (NCBI taxonomy): Eukaryota > Metazoa > Chordata > Lepidosauria > Squamata > Viperidae > Azemiops > Azemiops feae. The sequence continues at coordinate 9,401 of JALGBA010000730.1, read as the reverse complement.
CCCCTCTGTGAGTAACTATAGTCTGGGCCTCAGCTGTTGCCTCATCAACAGGTAACTGTTGATAGGCCTGAGCTAAATCGAGCTTGGCAAAGAGTTTTCCCCCCTTCAGTGAGGCCAGAATGTGGCTCACCACAGGCACTAGATATGCATGTTGCTGCAAGGCTTTGTTTAGTGTGCATTTATAGTCCGCACAGATTCAGACTTCACCATTTGATTTTAATGGCGTCCCTATGGGGGTTTCCCATGGACTAGAATCCACAGGTTCAAGAATGCCTTGTTGGAGCAGTTTGTCCAACTCAGCATCTATTTTACTCTTGAGGGCAAAAGGCACCCTCCTTGGTTTAACCCTGATGGGTGTGATGTTTGGATTTAATTTTAAAGCAATGGGAGGCCCCTTGTATGAGCCAAGTTCTGGGCTGAATACATCAGCAAACTCCTTACAGACTCCTGTAAGGCTGGCAGTTTGCAGATGGTTCAGACCAGTCACTTGGATCCCAAGTGCCTCGAACCAATCGAGTCCTATAAGACTCGTGCGATCACCGCCAACTACCACTACATCCAACAAACCATCAAAATCCTTACGCTGTACTCTAAGCGTGGCCTCCCCCTTTACACTGACTCGTGAATTCTGAAAGTCAGTGAGGATGAGATTGGAGGACCTGAGTTTAACTCGTGAGCCACTCCTGGAACAAACGTTTTTAAAGGTGTCAGCAGAAATAATAGAAAGAGCAGACCCTGTGTCCAGCTCCATGGCCAGGGGAACTCCCTGCAACTGTACATCCATGCACAGCTTTTTCTTAAGGGGCCGGTGAACCCGTTTTAAACACCCCCCTACGGGACGCGCAGAAACCCACCCTGTGTTGGCTGGGGACCTTGGTACCTTTCAGAGGCAACTCTTCAGGGGACCAGTTTTTCTGGCGACCCATGCAGGCTGATGCGATGTGGCCTTGCCTGCCACATGCCCGGCAAACAATAGAACGAAAACGGCAGTCGGCTCTCTTGTGGCGACCCCCACAGCCGAAACACCGAAGGGATGCAGGCGTCGGTCCTCTGCGTTCTTGCAGTCTTCTCTCCGCCGCCGGTTGATGTCTGTCCACCTCTTCTTCCTCGGATTCTTCTCCGGAGGCCTCTCGCACGACTTCCTGATGGACGGGGACTGCCGCTGGAGGGTTCTTTGTCGACCGCAAGGCCTTCACTGCGCCACCGGCTGCTTCTTCAGCTGCAACTTCTCTCAGGGCATCTTGGAATGTGACGTCAGCTTTCGCAAACAACTTCTGTTGCATCTCACGGCTTCGCAATCCGCAGACGAGTCGATCTCGGAGCCTCTCCTCCAAATCTTGAAATGCACATGGCTGCGACGAAGTCCGCAGCTGATTCTCCCAGCCGCTGGTCCCGCTGCTCGAACTGGTGCCTCCAAGCTATTACAGATAGCTTGGGCTCAAAATGCTCGTGCAGCATTTTCTTAAGATCGGCATATGCGATCGATTCCAAAGGTGCTGGGGCAACAAGATTCTCAGCAATGTCAAAAGTCTCTTGCCCACAGACACACAACAAGGTAGCAGCTTTCAGTCCGTCTTCTTGGATTTTGTTTACCCGAAAATAGTTCTCAACGCGAGCTGCATAAGAGCTCCAGCGTTCCGGGTGTGAAGTGTCGAACTCGACAAGATGGCCCAGCTTGGACATCGTTGTGACCGCTAGCCTCGTTGACGTCTCTCGCCGCAGGGAAGGAGAAGGCGTCCCACGAAGCCAAGTATTCGTACTGGCAGGCGGTTGCTCCTTCTGGACGCCGCGCTTCTCTTTTCTTCTGGCCTTCAGGTGAGTAGGCCCTAGCTTCTTAGTAGACTTCCTATGCGGCGAATCCCACCTTCATCGCCAATGTTCTGTTCTCGCAAGGCAGACATCAAGACGAGGCAGGTTCACAACAAAGGATCTTTTATTGATTACATTCACAGAACAGAAGCAAACATACAATGGCAACAGGCCCTTTTATACTCCCCGTGCAAGGGGATGCACAGCCAATCATTGCAGGCCATTCTCCTGCCTCGCGCATGCGCGCCAGGCTGGAGACAGCCTGTCTGGGTCCCGGGCAGACACGTGGTCTGTCCGGGTCTCTGCAACCTTTCTGCGGCCTTCCTGAGCCTTGCTGAATGACTCAGCAAGACCCAGGACATAACAGAACTCTTTGTGGCATAAAACATCTGCTCTATCCGATTCAGCAAATCATCAAGAAATGACTACTATAAACATTATTAATACATGCAACTTCATTCAACACTAAAATTACATCTATTATATTTTAATCTTTCTAGGCAAGAACATTGTAAACACATTGATATTATTATTATTGTTGTATTTTTATTGCATCTTTTTATATTATTCAACCCAAGGAACACATCTAATACTCCTGCCACTTATTTACCCCATAACAACAAGGGTTGCTGAGAGAAAGTGACCAGCCAGCTTTCTAGGCCGGTACCTTAATCAGTATACACTTTGCAATTTTTTTGGGTCAATGTTTTTAGAAATGCAAAAGAAATTGCAAAAAATCACCCAACCATCTCTCACTATTAATCCTGTAGTTGGTAAATTATCCATAGTTCATAAATCAGATAAATCGATGTAACAGATGAAGAATGTTCAGTTTATGCTGTTAACTACCAGGTTTGTTATTGCAAAGCATGAAAAACTAAAATACATCTTTCATTGAATCAGTTATGCATGTATGCTCACATATCCCCAGGTATACATATACCAGATTTTATTCTCTTTGGGAGAGGGATCCCCAATTTAGTTTTCTTTTTCATGCTGAATTTTAAATGTGTGTCTCATTGTATTTGTTCAATAAAAAAATTCATATCCAAATGAAATTCTTCCTTGCCTGTAGTTTAGACTGTGTAGTAAGGAAACAACAATAAACAAGTAAGTAAAATACAAGTTTCAGCTCTAATAACGGTGGTACATCATAGTGTGTACAATTAATTAAAGTATGCCCAGTACTTATGTAACATAAGTTGTAATGTATTGGCCACAACTGTTTTAAATCACTTGCTTAATGTCTGACCTACATTGTTGTATTGTTTAACAGTTGCTGTTACTGAAAGCCAGACTGGCTATCTCCAAGCTGATAATGAAGTTTGGGGCGAGGAACTGTTACTTTAAATCTATTGGTTGCCACTTAGAGGCTAACTGTATAAATAGCTGTGCAGCAGCCTTTAGGGCTGCTTCTGTTCTGAGTTAATAAAGTTGTTTGAACACTCTGCCTCATTCAATGCCTAAAGAACCGAAGATATAACATAACTTGTAACAGAGATTTCTGAAATCCTGTTCACCACCTTGCAAATTACCATTACATTTTGTGTTTACTGAAATGTCACAACCTACTTGAAATGTCACAACCTTCTTAAAGCCATCTAAGCAGGACCTGGTTTCCAGGAACGGTCCCAGAGATTTCATCAAAGTATCCAGCGAATATCCGGTTATACTGTTAATGAAACTGACTCTTCAGCACATAAACTAATGCTATCTATGTTTTCAAGATCTAGAAGCTTTCTCTTGATCCCAACAAAAGCAGATCCCTGTGGAATTTTTCATAAATAATGAGCTACTTAAAGAAAATATATAACTTTCTGCTGTAGAAAATTAAATATTTTCTTTCAGTGGCTCATTATTTAGTCTTTAATTCATAGAACATAGCTCAGCCTTAGATAGACAGGACTGCAAGAGAAGGAAATAAAAATACGATAGAAAACAGATGAAAATGGGAAAGAGGGAAAATTACAAATTTGAGATGCATGATAAACAGTACAAACTGGTTTCCAGTTACACATTGAGGTTAAATATGGATCTGAACTTTTACAAAAACTGATGCCATTTTCTTTGAATGTTTTCACACAAGACATTTAAGGTATCTTTGGGCCCTTCTTTCACAATGGACAGAAACTTCATAAGAAAAGGGGCGGATCATCCAGAGGATTTAATTGGTTTTAGATGATGTGGCTATGACTGTGGCCTCTTAATATTATCAATTTGGAATTGGGACATTTGTCCCTAACAGGCACCACTCCTTTAACATCTATGATGAAATGTTTCTTTACCTTTACGTAAGATAAAAGTTGGTATCAACAGTATAAAAGCCAGATTGATATCTCATAAAAGAATAACCGGACTTTCTACCAGTTTTGCAGTCCAGGCTTGCTGGTTGTGATCTGTCATGTGTCATTATGAATATTCCATTGATTTAAAAGGAATTAGGCCTAGATTAAAAAAAAAAGGTATTTGCCAGTAATAAGTTTGTCACAATTTGTTCCTTTTGTCACTAGCTTATTGTGGTACTCTGTTCAGGTTTAGATAATTTTGCAGAACTTTTTTTAGGTTAAAAATCTCATGTGAGGCTTAGTTTTTCTAAGCAAATGGAAAAATGCCCATCTTATTCCTCATTAAACACAATTACACTTTTGGCAATGTCCAATGTTCAAATGATGTATTTGCTACTTGTCTGATGTAATGGGTTCTGCTAATTCTGATTCGTTTTCCTCATGTATACTTTTTCCAAATAGTAGAGATAAGAAACAGGGTGGAGCATACCACAAACTTATCAAGCAGATCAATGACTTGAACATGACTGTGAAACAGAGTCTCCTCAAAGAAAACAACAATGAACTAAATAGCTTTTCCCTATTTGGTGCTCTACAGATATATTGGAAATCAATCTTCAAAATCCCCTGGTCCCATTCATGGCAATAGGCTGGGGGATTCCAGGAGTCCAATATATCCAGAAGTCACTAGTATGGGTTAGATGAAGTTATAGAAATGGCACTTAGGGACATAGTGTGTGAATAAACAATTATCGCAATTTAGGTCCTGTCTGAATAATAAGATATCCATCAGTGCTTAGTGAGGGTGAGTGTTGTACAGTATAATTTGCACATTTTTTCCAGGATGATTGCTACAAGGTCAGCTGGTCAAATTAAACAAAACAAGTAAAGGTTTAAGGAGATGCACTATAGTGCCTAATTATGTCAAAACAATGTAGTCTCATGTAAATACTGTATACGGCAATGTTTTCCCAAGCTGTGGACTAATTGTATAGCATGCATTCAGGGGCATGAGATAGATCAAGCTGTTTCCCTATCCCAATCCACCCCAATACCCCTAAAAAACCCAGATGATCAATGTTCACACTCCACATGTAGGCAGTTTATATCTATTTATTTATATTCCACCTTTATTATTTTTACAAATAACTCAAGATGATGAACATATTCAACACATTTTTCTATTCCTATTTCCCCATAACAACAATCCTGTGAGGTGAGTTGGGCTGAGAAGGAATGATTGGCTCAAAGTCACCCAATTGGTCTTCATGGCTAAGGTGGGTCTCCATTTTTTACCCTGGTACCTTCACCACTAGACTGAACTGGCTCATTTATTTGATTCCAGATGTTGTATGACAGTCAGTTATTCCTTGTTCCCCCAACTACTGTAGACAACTAAAACATTACATAATTTACTGGTGTTTTCACAACCCTTATCTGTTGGCAGCTTTGGGCTTTAGGGTTTAGTGACCTCGAACACAGATTTCCTGACATTTTACCAGCAATGGTAAAAAGGTAAAGCAGTCTGCTACATAGACCTGAGGTAGTTGAGGACGGACTGACTGGATTCCTGTTTTTATAGTCAGGTATCCTTACTTCTAATTTGTCTTTAGCTGAGCTAAAAAACCAGCCCTCATCAACCTACACCAATTGCAATCCAGCTCTTAGGACCACTGTACATCAATGAATAAAGAAATCAGTCCAAACCTTCTTTAATTCTCAGCCTCAGCAGAAATGTATAACTGCTTTCAGATTTCACCTTTTTGTTTAAGTTGGTATAAACCAGGGGCGTCAAACTGCCGGCCCATGGGCCAGATGCGTCATGCCGAAACCGCGCCCACCCCATTGCCGGCAATGGAAAAAAAGTCGTGATACATCGCGACACATCACGTGACATTGAGAGTTTGACACCCCTGGTATAAACTGAGGTCCTTGCCCAAATATGGCCACTGAATGTGACTTTTCAGAAACAAATGTAGAAAGTGAGCAACTTTATAACACTCTACAGAACATTTTGGAGATATAAAATGGGAATCTTCCCCATGCCCTTTATACAACCTTCCCCTCCAAATTGATGAACAAAGTTCTATAGCCTCAATATGATTGCAAAATCCCTTTTTCCAAAATAAGGCAACTATTATCACAACTGATCAACTATTTCTCCCTAAGGCTAACAGAGCACATCCTGATAGAGTTATTTATCTAACATGATTTAAGACAATATTTAACAACAGTTGGGATTCTGGTCATTCAGCTGTCTTAGGTAAATACGGTAGTCACCCTCCTAATAGCACTACAAAATTTTCAGACTTGATTTTTCTGTCATCTAGAGACTTTTTTAGATTGTGTTCCTGTTTGATGTCAGAGAAGAGCATCCAGCATAATATAATGCATATGCTGTATAAAGGAATAAAGTGGGTATGTAAGGAATACAGGCATAGTTAATGAGATTTGGACTAATGTTTTGTCTACTAAATTGAGAAAATGTCAAATTTAAAATACTGGTATAATACTGGTATAAACTATCTAATCAAGTATAGATGGATGCAAATTTACTGGTTAAATGTCAGAATCGTTTAAAAATGAATGGCCTTCAAATTTCTTCATACAAAGATTCAGCTAACATGGTTTTGCAAATGCAAGATGGTATGAAATAAATTTGGTCTTTTAATCCATTTTCCTGCTTAGGTTTTCTTTACTTGTTCCTTCTATCACAAAATTAAGTTACAGTTTATTTGTTTAATGCATTTTTATTTTGTTTTGGCATAGATCTGAACAGGAGCTTTTATAATGAACTTATGTTCTTCAACTTTAAGTATTCTGAGAAGAAACCGAAAGCACCTCAAAATAACTAATATTTGGAACAATCTGGACATCTCATTGCCTGGCATTTCCTTCTAAGTACAAAGTCACAGGTTGCAATTTTATCAAAGTGTTGCATTCCAGGGTTTAATTCAATTCACAGTTAACCCAGTATTCAAATAAATGATTAAAGAAAAAAAATCCTGTCCCCAATTGGATGTTTATCCTAATCATGTCTCCTGCTAATCCACTACAGGGCTCCTGCCCTATGACACCATTTCTGAGAATCTCCCACCTCCTCCTCACAACTAATCTATGCTATGTTTTAGGTCAGTGATGGTGAACCTTTTAGAGACCGAATGCCCAAAAACTGGCCCTGCCCCGCTCCACCCCCTGCCCCGCCCCCACTCCGCTCCGCCCCACCCCATCCCGCCTGCCCGCAAGGCCACTCACCGCCTCCAGGGCCCACCGCAGATCGCCCAGGCAGCCCAGCAGCACCATGGCGGCCACGCCCTCTGCCCGCGCCCCGCAGCATCAACTGTGCGTGATGGGGCGTGAGGGCAGAGTCTTGTCTACGCTGCCTGGCTGCCATGTCCTTCGCTGCACTGCTTCACATGAGCCACGCTCGGGGGCAACTCTCCTCCAGGGGGGCTGCTGGTGAGGGGGTCGCGGGGGGAGGCGAGGCTGGGGCAACGGCACATGTGCCCACAGAGAGGGCTCCGAGTGCCCCCTCTGGCACGCATGCCATAGGTTCGCCACCACTGTTTTAGGTTGAAATTTAAGCTTGGTTCACACAACATGTTAATTTAAATAGCATCTTTTGACTTAGCATCTTGTGAGCTCACAACTCACAACTTTTATTCAGTAAACTATAATTAAATTATGACTTAGCATGAAGTCAATCCTTGAGTTATATTAAGTGGGCTTCAGAACTGAACAAAAATTTGAATTCAGGAATAATGAATGGCCTCACACTATGAAATTGCCTCATTTTGTTCACTGAAATGGATTTTTTCTTTTCAGGCATTTTTAGCTCTGAAAAAGGGTGATTAAATCTACAGTATACCTGAGGAAAAACACAGCATTGATTGGCTGTTTTCTACAATATTATAAAGAAAGAAAGATTTGCAATTTTTAAAAACTTTTCCTTTAATCCCCCCCCCATCTAACAGCTCTCTTTCAATCTTCTCCATTATCTAATGAAGTAGGAGGTGGAGGCAGAGGCATCTAATGGTATCCTGTCTCTCCATATATTATCTCACCACATCACACCACACTGCCATTTACATTTCGTGTCATCCAAGGAAGGTTTCACCATGAACCAAGCCACAATTGGTTTTAATATTAGTGATCGGTTCCTAGTTAACCTTTCCTTGGGTAGCTTTATTACCACTGCAGTTGTTTTTATGTAGTTGGGGTGGGAAGAGAGAGAAAAAAAGAAATGCATTGATGCTTCTGGGACAGAGATGAAGGAATGCAACAATTCACCCAGACCTTTGTGAGTGAAAATGAGACCTCTGTTTCATGGAGTCCACCATCTTTTATCTTTGTTACTGATTTTATTATAATATCTTTGTTGGATTGTTATGAATTGTCCCTTAGAATTGTTGGGAGTCAACCAGCATACAAATTTAATATAATTATTATTCCATGCTTCATGCATATTTGATACCTCTGCAGTTTCCCAAGTGCCATACAATCACTAAAGAAGAGGCACTTGCTTTCAGAACTCCCTCCTCCCCAGTTTTCTCCAAGCCTGACCATCGAAAGGTGAAAACATCTGAACGCTTCCCACACACACACACACACACACTTTTGACTAATCTCCCCGTAAAACCTCCTCCGGAAAAACCCAGGATCTTTCTCCAGTATGAGCAGCCTATTACTGAGCAGTGACGAGCCGTTTGTTTAGCCCAGGAGATAATGTTTCTAGACTCTTTTTTACCAGTTGCACTTTTTGGAATTACCAGCATTAGCTGATTAACCACCGGAGAACTTTTTCAAGTTCAAGAAGCTTCAGTAACCTGCCAAATGCCAAAAGCTCTTGGACGCATCAGCTGGAAAAGCACGTGATAACCTCCTGTTTCTATCTGTGCCTGACCTGTCGAAGTCCCTCTCTCCTGTCGTCCCTGTAAATCGAGGCTCCGCCAGGCAAATCCTCCTCCACCCACGAGCGCACGGAAGCGCTCGCATATCTAGCATAGAGGGCCACTTAATGTGCAAGTCACGCCGTGTGCAGAGGCCAGAGAGATGAGGCACTCTTGAGAGACAGTCAGTCAGATGCAGCCTGGACTCACAAGGCCAAAGGTTTGTATGTATATGCAAGGGCGGGAAGGGGCAACTGAGCTTCCAAAGTTCGGCCTAAGGCTACTCTTAGCCTCTGCAGCCGGCTTTAGCTGACTGGCAGCCGGTTAGCCCAGCGCCAACAGCGCATACAAACCCAGCCCGAGAGCGGAGGCCCCGCCTCCGCTGTGCTTTGAGGCGGTCCCGGCCATTGCTCCCCCG
>JALGBA010000729.1:0-59973 GCA_023970755.1 Azemiops feae | reverse complement strand
GGCGGGAGAAGTGGTGCCGACCGGGCAGCTGCGGCCCTTTGCCGTCCTCCCGCCGCTGCTAAGCGGGGCGGGAGAAGTGGTGCTGACCGGGCAGCTGCGGCCCTTTGCCGTCCTCCCGCCGCCGCTGCCGGTGGCGCTAAGCGGGCCGGGAGAAGTGGTGCCGACCGGGCAGCCGCGGCCCTTTGCCGTCCTCCCGCCGCTGCTAAGCGGGGCGGGAGAAGTGGTGCCGACCGGGCCGCCGCGGCCCTTTGCCGTCCTCCCGCCGCTAAGCGGGGCGGGAGAAGTGGTGCCGACCGGGCAGCTGCGGCCCTTTGCCGTCCTCCCGCCGCTGCTAAGCGGGGCGGGAGAAGTGGTGCCGACCGGGCAGCTGCGGCCCTTTGCCGTCCTCCCGCCGCTAAGCGGGGCGGGAGAAGTGCCGACCGGGCAGTTGCGGCCCTTTGCCGTCCTCCCGCCGCTGCTAAGCGGGGCGGGAGAAGTGGTGCCGACCGGGCAGCTGCGGCCCTTTGCCGTCCTCCCGCCGCTAAGCGGGGCGGGAGAAGTGGTGCCGACCGGGCAGCTGTGGCCCTTTGCCGTCCTCCCGCCGCTAAGCGGGGCGGGAGAAGTGGTGCCGACCGGGCAGCTGCGGCCCTTTGCCGTCCTCCCGCCGCTGCTAAGCGGGGTGGGAGAAGTGGTGCCGACCGGGCAGCCGCGGCCCTTTGCCGTCCTCCCGCCGCTGCTAAGCGGGGCGGGAGAAGTGGTGCCGACCGGGCAGCCACGGCCCTTTGCCGTCCTCCCGCCGCTTGCTACGCGGGGCGGGCGAGATATGGTGCGAAAGAGGCAGGTGCGGCCCTTTGCCGTCCTCCGCCGCTAAGCGGGGTCGGGAGAATAGTGGTGCCGACCGGGCACGTTGCGGCCCCTTTGCCGTCCTCCCGCCCGCTGCCGAAGCGGGGCGGGGAGAAGTGGTTGAGACCGGCAGCTGCGGCACCTTTGCCGTCCTCCCGCCGCTGCTACAGCGGGGCGGAGATAGTGGTGCAGATCCGGGCAGCTGCGGCCATTGACGTCCTCCCGCCGCGCTAAGCGGGGAGGGAGAAAGTGGGCTCGACAGGGCAGCTGCGGCCCTTTGCCGTCCTCCGCCCGCTGCTTAAGCGGGGCGGGAGAAGTGGGACCGACCGGGGCAGCTGCGGCCCTTTGCCGTCCTCCCGCCGCCGCCGCCGCTGCCGGCGGCGCTAAGCGGGACGGGAGAAGTGGTGCCGACCGGGCAGCTGCGGCCTTTGCCGTCCTCCCGCCGCTGAGCGGGGCGGGAGAAGTGGTGCCGACCGGGCAGCCGCGGCCCTTTGCCGTCCTCCCGCCGCTAAGCGGGGCGGGAGAAGTGGTGCCAACCGGGCAGCTGCGGCCCTTTGCCGTCCTCCCGCCGCTAAGCGGGGCGGGAGAAGTGGTGCCGACCGGGCAGCTGCGGCCCTTTGCCGTCCTCCCGCCGCTAAGCGGGGCGGGAGAAGTGGTGCCGACCGGGCAGCTGCGACCCTTTGCCGTCCTCCCGCCGCTAAGCGGGGCGGGAGAAGTGGTGCCGATCGGGCAGCTGCGGCCCTTTGCCGTCCTCCCGCCGCTGCTAAGCGGGGCGGGAGAAGTGGTGCCGACCGGGCAGCTGCGGCCCTTTGCCGTCCTCCCGCCGCTGCTAAGCGGGGCGGGAGAAGTGGTGCCGACCGGGCAGCTGCGGCCCTTTGCCGTCCTCCCGCCGCTAAGCGGGGCGGGAGAAGTGGTGCCGACCGGGCAGCTGCGGCCCTTTGCCGTCCTCCCGCCGCTGCTAAGCGGGGCGGGAGAAGTGGTGCCGACCGGGCAGCTGCGGCCCTTTGCCGTCCTCCCGCCGCTGCTAAGCGGGGCGGGAGAAGTGGTGCCGACCGGGCAGCTGCGGCCCTTTGCCGTCCTCCCGCCGCTAAGCGGGGCGGGAGAAGTGGTGCCGACCGGGCAGCTGTGGCCCTTTGCCGTCCTCCCGCCGCTAAGCGGGGCGGGAGAAGTGGTGCCGACCGGGCAGCTGCGGCCCTTTGCCGTCCTCCCGCCGCTGCTAAGCGGGGTGGGAGAAGTGGTGCCGACCGGGCAGCCGCGGCCCTTTGCCGTCCTCCCGCCGCTGCTAAGCGGGGCGGGAGAAGTGGTGCCGACCGGGCAGCCACGGCCCTTTGCCGTCCTCCCGCCGCTAAGCGGGGCGGGAGAAGTGGTGCCGACCGGGCAGCTGCAGCCCTTTGCCGTCCTCCCGCCGCTAAGCGAGGCGGGAGAAGTGGTGCCGACCGGGCAGCTGCGGCCCTTTGCCGTCCTCCCGCCGCCGCCGCCGACGGCGCTAAGCGGGGCGGGAGAAGTGGTGCTGACCGGGCAGCCACAGCCCTTTGCCGTCCTCCCGCCGCTAAGTGGGGCGGGAGAAGTGGTGCCGACCGGGCAGCTGCGGCCCTTTGCCGTCCTCCCGCCGCTAAGCGGGGCAGGAGAAGTGGTGGACGAGGGGCAGCCACGGGCCACTTGCAATACCTTCACCGCCGCTAAGCGGGGCGGGAGAAGGTAGGTCGCCGACCGGGCAGCTGCAGCCCTTGCCGTCCTCCCGCCGCTAAGCGAGTCGGGAGAAGTGGTGCCGACGGGCGAGCTGCGGCCCCTTTGGCCGTCCTCCTCGCCGCCGCCGCCGACGGCGCTTAAAAAAAGCGGGGCTGGGAGAAGTGGTGCCTGACAGGGCAAGCCACAGCCCTTTGCCGTAATCCGCCGCTAAGTGGGGCGGGGAGAAAGTGGTGACGACCGGGCAGCTGCGGCCCTTTGCCTATTCCTACCGCCGCTAAGCGGGGCAGGAGAAGTGCCGCCGGGCAAATGCGGCCCTTTGCCGTCCCTAACGCCGCTAAGCGGGGCGGGAGAAAGAGGTGCGGAACGGGCAGATGCGGCCTTTTGTCTGATCCCGCTGCTAAGCGGGGCGGGAGAAGTGGTGCCGACCGGGCAGCCGCGCCCCTTCGTGGCCCGGGGTTCTCTGGGGTTCTTTTGCTGGGAGGGCGAGGAAGCAGCGGGGAAAGACAGCTCCGGAGGGAGGCAGCCCAGCAACCAGAAGCCGGCGGTCCGAGCGGAGCGGCAGGGAAGACCTTCTCCCCCCCACACACACACACACACAAGTAAACTGCATGCAAAAATCCTCCCGGCTCCGAGGCGCGGAGGCAAGCTTGCAGATTCCCCCCCCCCAATAAATAAAGAGTAAAGGCCAATTTTAAAGGTTGTCCAGCCAGCTAAAAGGGAGGAAAGAAGCTGGGCTGGAGCGCTCTGGAAAAGAGAGCAGGCAGCGCTTCTGCACGGGGTGGTTGGGCTTTCGACAGGTTTTGCCTGCAATTAAAGCAAGGCGAGGTTTTTGGCTTGGAGGCTGAGGGGGGAGGTGCTTGTGGGGGCACGTGTCTGCTCACATAAGTGGGAATGGGTTTCTTTTGCAGGGAGGCTGCTTTGCTGAAGGTTATATCTTCCTTCCTTCCTTCCTGTTTTTCTTTTTTCCTTCCTTCCTTCCCATATTCTTCCTGCCTTTCTTCTTCCTTTCTTGCCTGCCTGCCTGCCTGCCTTCCTTCCTTCCTTCCTATATTCTTCCTGCCTTTCTTCTTCCTTCCTTTCTTGCCTGCCTTCCTTCCTTCCTTCCTTCCCATATTCTTCCTTCCTTTCTTCTTCCTTTCTTGCCTTCCTTCCTTCCTTCCTTCCTTCCTTCCTTCCTATATTCTTCCTGCCTTTCTTCTTCCTTCCTTTCTTGCCTGCCTTCCTTCCTTCCTTCCTTCCCATATTCTTCCTGCCTTTCTTCTTCCTTTCTTGCCTGCCTTCCTTCCTTCCTTCCTATATTCTTCCTTCCTTTCTTCCTTTCTTGCCTTCCTTCCTTCCCATATTCTTCCTGCCTTTCTTCTTCCCTTCTTGTCTTCCTTCCCTCCCTCCCTCCCTCCTTTCTTTCTTTCCTTTCTTTCTTTCTTTCTTTCTTTCTTTCTTTCTTTCTTTCTTTCTCTCAATAAGCAAACAATCTGGGCTCTGACTGGCTGCTCCGCACTTCCTCCTCCCCCTCCCCCTCCACACAACTAAACTGCATGCAAAAATCCCACAAGAATGACAAGATCTATCAGCAGTGTTTTTGCTCCTAAGTCAGCCTATGTCTGTGCACACGCAGAGACTTAAACGGAGGCTTCCAAACCTGACATGCATACACATGTGGATGTCTGCAACTGGTCATTGCAAACAATAGGAAAAAAAGGGGAGGAAGTGGACGTGACTATTTAAAGACCCCCACTTTTCTGTACGGGCTTGAGCAGGAGGCTGGACTAGGAAGACCTCCAAGGTCCCTTCCACCTCTATTCTATTCTATATGCAGGAGCTTATTGTAATCATTGCACCCCCTTACTGGAGTATCACCCTTTCTACCTGCACACAGCCTTTTCTTCAGGAGCACCCCTGAATATCATATTTCTTGCATCAGACAGGGAACCACAAGCCCTTTTAGTAGCAACATGTAATTTCCACTTTGTCAGTCTGCTTACTGACTTATCAACTGCAGTGATTCACTTAGCAATGTTGGTAAGAAAGGTCGCAAAATGGGGCAAAACTCATTAAACAAATGTCTCACTTAACAACACAAATCCAAGCCATCCAAATAAAATGGCTAAACAAGAAGGTATTCACTTCTTTACAGTTATTTGTTGAACACTGCTGGAATACTTTTCTGAATAAAGAAAAACAAAGCCAGTTGGTTAATTCTGCAGGTCATTCTACTTTCCAAGTAAGTGCTTTGCTGGGAGGGGGAGGGAGGGGGGGAGAGAGAAGGAGAATATGAATATATGTGGTTGTCCTTTCTAGACTTTTAGTAAATAACGTTTAATGAAATATTATGATGTTTGTTTAATTAAGAGATGAGGTATGTGGGTAATTATGCTGTATTTAAAGATGGTAGATTAGCTGCTAAAATTGTTTTTACCTGTTGGGATGAAGGAGAAAGGGTTTTTTTCCCCTCTTTCTCCTCTCTTCTTTTTTCCCCCCGCATTTTTTTTTCCTATTTTCCTATTTGTGGTTTTTATTGTTTGCACCGGCTTTTACTCTTTTCATTTATAATCCTTAGTAAAAATATTTGAAAAACAGAGAGCATTGTAATGAGAGAGAGACAGAGACAGAGAGACAGAGACAAAGAGAGATAGAGAATAACCTGCTATAATGAAAGGTTATGACAGCTCAGATTAGATTGCAGGATCCTCTCTATGAGTGTGGATCATTGTGAGTCCTCTGGCTTTCAGATGTAGTGGGTAGAGATGCCAAGAGAGTGACTGGAGGAAAATGAGTGCACCTGATCAAGCACAATTAAAGTTCTTAAACTTTTCTTTATGATATTGATAAAGGTGGTGAACCATTTTAATGTCCATGTTAAATTCATGGAAGAGCTGGCTGGCTGGGGAGGGGGGATCGTGGTTGAAGAAAGTGGAGGCGCAGCAGCGGGATTGCTCTCAAACAATAAGAGCCGGCTGTGCTGCTCGCTCGTGTTCGCCTGCCTTATTGAGAGCAGTCCTGCTGCTGCGCCTTGAGTGGGGAGGACGAACTTTGCTGCTGCTGCTTGGCCATGCCTGGGCTATGCAGCGGTGGAGCGCTCCGTCCTGGTGGGAAAGCAGCAGTGGCAGTGGAGCGCTCCATCGGGTGGGGGGGGAGTAGTGGTGGCGGGGTGCTCCTTGCGGGGGGGGAATTCTGCAGGGAACTGGTTGTTAAATTATTTGATTCCCAGTACTGGTTATAATTGCCAATCCACGACACCTGCCTGCATGAGATTTATTGTGCTTTTCGACCCCCAGTAGGCCAACCATGGATAAATCATGCAAGAAAAGAAAAATTTCGGAAGAAAACAGAGTGTTTAATGATACATGGGCACATTCATTTGCTTTCACAACTGACAAGACTGGTTTACCAGTGTGTTTAATATGTGGTGAGAAATTGGCAAACAACAAAAAGTCAAATGTTGCAAGGCATTTCCAGAATAAACACGCAGCCTTTGCTGAAAAATACCCAGAAGGAGATGAGAGAAAAAAAGCCGTTTCGGAATTGATGCGGAAGGTTGATCTGAGCAAGAATCATTTTAAGAAGTGGGTGAAGTCTGCAAATTCAACTACATATGCTAGTTTTGTGGCCGCTCAGGAAATAATCAGGCACGGGAAGCCGTTTACAGATGGAGAGTATATCAAGGAATCATTCATTAAGATTTCAGAACATCTATTCTCAGACTTCAAAAACAAGAGTGAAATTGTGCAGAAAATCAGAGATATGCCTCTCTCTGCGAAGACTGTCAAAGATCGAACCATAAAAATGGCAGAAAACATCACTGGACAGCAAATTAAAGACATCAATTCAGCTGAGGCGTTCTCAATTGCCTGTGATGCATCCAAAGACAAAACTGATATTGAACAAATAGCGCTGTTCTGCCGATATGTAAACTCTGCTGGGCCACAGGAAGAAATGATTGAGTTGATACCACTAAAAGGCCAAACACGGGGAGAGGACATCTGTGAGGCTGTCTTGGATTATTTAAGAACCAATGAAATAAACACCAGCCACCTGGTGTCAGTGGCTACTGACGGGGCACCAAGTATGACAGGAGCGCAGAAGGGCTTTGTGGCTTTACTTCAGAAGTCGCTGGGTAGAAAGCTGCTAACATTTCACTGCATCCTTCACCAAGAGGCCTTGTGCGCTCAAACATTTCCTCCGGAATGCACAGAAGTGATGAATGTTGTCATTCAGATTGTCAATAAAATAATGGCACAAGGCTTAAATCACCGTCAGTTCCGTTTGCTACTAGAGGAGGTGGAAAGCACATATTCTGATCTCCTGCTGCACAACAAAGTCCGGTGGCTGTCCAGAGGGGAGGTGCTAAAACGCTTTGCTGCGTGTCTGGAAGAGGTGAAAACTTTCCTGGGCAGCAAAGGGCTCACCTTTCCTGAGCTGGAACGACCAGAGTGGCTGGAAAAGCTACATTTCATGGTAGATATGACAGCACACCTGAACACGCTGAACACAACTCTTCAGGGTAAAAGAGGCACAGCCCTGCACATGCTGGAGGAAGTTTTGGCATTTGAGCGCAAGTTAACAGTATTTGGCAGAGATTTACAGAGAGGTACACTGTCTCAGTTCCCCTCTTTGCGAGAGTTCAAACAAGGTCACAATATGATAAATTCAGAGTATTTGCAGTCTGCAATCATTGCAATGCAAACATCATTTGGGAAGCGATTCTGTGAGTTCAGAGAGGAAAAAAATACATTATCTTTCCCTGTCACTCCCCTGACCAGCGATCCATCTGCATTGAATATGACTGCATTTGCAGGGGTAAGTCAACCCGATCTGGAGATGGAACTTGCAGACATAGCCGACAAAGATATATGGGTGTCCAAGTTCCAACGCTTGACCGATAATCTTGAAGAGGTTGCCCGTCAGAAGGCCAATCTCGCGCTGAATCACAAATGGAGTGATATTGAAAACCTTCCCAAACAGGACAAGCTGATATTCGATACATGGAATGCCATCCCCAGCACTTACTCAAACATGAAAAAATACGCATTTGGAGTCCTGTCGATCTTCGGATCCACATACGTATGTGAACAGGTCTTTTCGAACATGAATTATATTAAAAACAAATATCGTTCACGCCTCACAGACAACAGCCTGCAGTCTTGTTTAAAGATGAAGGTGACCTCTTACAGCCCTGATGTACAGATGCTGTGTGCTGATGTTGAGAAGCAAAAATCACATTAACCAGGTAAAATAGTTTACTTGGCTATTATTTAGCAAATATTTATTTGACATAGTTCAGTGAAATAGTCCTTTTTTTATTCGTTGACAACTGACTGCACACTCCAGTACAGACAGACAGATGGACTGGCGGATGGGCAGATGGACAGACGAGCAGATGGACTGGTGGATGGGCAGATGAGCAGATGGACAGGCAGATGGACTGACGGATGGGCAGATGGATGGACGAGCAGATGAGCAGATGGATGGGCAGACGATCAGATGGATGGGCAGATGGACTGATGGACGGGCAGATGGACAGATGAGCAGACGGACGGGCAGATGGACTGACGGACAGGCAGATGGACAGATGAGCAGACGGACGGGCAGATGGACTGACGGACGGGCAGATGGACGGACAGGCAGATGAGCAGATGGACGGGCAGATGGACTGATGGATGGGCAGACAGACGGACAAGTGGACAGATGGGCAGATGGACTGGTGGGTGGACAGATGGGTGGACGGACGGACAGAGTGACAGAAGCAGACAGCATTTTGGATTTGCTGCAGGCGGATAAGTTAAGTTTGGCTTTTTATTTCATAAATATGAGGAGGACTCAAATAGCTGTTATTGCATTTGAAAGTAACCTTCGACCCAGCGTCTTTTTTTTTTGGAGTTCAAAATGTTTTTGTTGCATGCATGCATGCTGAAATAAAAATTGGCTATTATTTTGTAAATATATATTTGACGTTCAGTGAAATAGTCCTTTTTTAATTCATTGTCAGCTGACTGCACGCTCCAGTACAGACAGATGGATTGGTGGATGGGCAGATGGACGGGTGGACAGACGGGCAGATGGACACACGAGCAGATGGACAGGCAGATAGACTGACGGACGGGCAGATGGATGGACGAGCAGACGAGCAGATGGATGGGCAGATGATCAGACGGACGGGCAGATGGACAGATGAGCAGACGGACGGGCAGATGGACGGACGGGCAGTGGACGGACAAGCGGACGGATGGGCAGATGGACTGGCAGACGGGCAGATGGACGGACAAGCGGACGGATGGGCAGATGGACTGGCGGACGGGCAGATGGACGGACGGGACAGACAAGCAGATGGACTGGTGGACGGGCAGATGGACAGACGGGCGGGCGGGCAGATGGGCGGGTGGGTGGACGGATGGACGGAATGACAAGCAGACAGCATTTTGGGTTTGCTGCATGCGAATAAGTTTTTGGCTTTTTATTTAATAAATATGAGGAGGACTCAAATAGACATTCAGTATTTTATTTGAAGGTAACCTTCGACCCAGCGTCTTTTTTTTTTTAGTTCAAAATGTTTTTCTTGCATGGAGTGCAGAAATAAAAATTTGTTTTCTTTGTAGCAGTTCATTGATTTCATAAATGCAACACACTATAGTTTTTTTATACATAGCACAAAGGTAAAAAACCGATATATGCAGTGTTATCTTCATTTTAGATGTCAAAAGGGTTTTGCGGCTCCCAGTGTTTTGTTTTCGATGGGAAACGGGTCCAAGTGGCTCTTTGAGTGTTTTGGGTTGCCTACCCCTGGGTTAGGGAGAAGAAAGTTCAGAGAGAGACACAGTGCAGGAATGTGAAGTGTTACATTGTAGCAATAAAGGAAGCTAAGGCAATAAACCCGTGCTCCGTCCCCCCTCCCCTCTAGGAGTATGGCAGAACCCAGGGAGAGGAGAGAATGGAATCGGGAAGCGAGAGAAGGAGAGGCAGGGAAGTATGAAATATGATAGATATGGGTTCTGACAAAGAGACTGGACAGTCCCTTGTCTGAGATGGTATAGGTCAGGGGTAGGCAACCTTGGCTCTTTTATGACTCGTGGCCTTCAGCTCCCAGAATTCCTGAGCCAGCATGGCTCAGCTTGGAAACCTCTCCCTTTCCCCTCAGCATGGCTGGCTCAGGAATTCTGGGAGTTGAAGTCCACGAGTCATAAAAGAGCCCAGGTTGCCTACCCCTGGTATAGGTTCTCCTGCTTGAGTGGGGGGTTGGACTAGCTCCAAGGTCCCTTCCAACTCTATTCTATTCTATTCTATTCTATTCTATTCTATTCTATTCTATTCTATTCTGTTCTGTTCTGTTCTGTTCTGTTCTGTTCTGTTCTGTTCTGTTCTGTTCTGTTCTGTTCTGGTTCTGCATTTGGCCCAGTTCTTTTCCACATCTTCCTAAATGATCTAGATGAGGGGATAGAAGGGGAACATCAGATTTGCAGATGGCACCATGCTTGCTGGAATTGTGAGAATATAAGCTCAATATCCAGAAGGATCTGGACAGGCTTAAACATTGGGCCCTTCCTAACAAGACACAGTTCATTGGTGAGAAAAATAAGGTTCTGCACTTAGGCAGCAAACCCAAATGCCCAAGTCCAGAATGGGTGGTGCCTGGCTCAGTAGTAACTGTGAGAGGGATCTAGTGGCAAGGATCAGCCAGAAGTGTGCAGCAGCTGACAAAATAGGCCAAGGCAGTCTTAGGCAGCAATAAGTGAGGGGTAGTTTCCACATGGCGAGAAGTGCTGGTACCACTTTATACCGCACTGGTCAGACCACCCTTGAATACCGTATCCAATTCTGGTCACTGCCATAGAAAAATTTGTTCAGACTTTGAAAAGCATGAAGAGAAGAGCAACAAAGACGATTTAAGATCAAGAGGTTAAATCGCTTGATGAACGGTTGAGGGAATTCACTACGTCTAGCTGAGACAAGGTGGTAAGGATTGGGCAGAGATGAAAGCAGTCCTCCAGTACTTTTATGGGCTCCAACAGAGAAGACGGGAGTGACTTATTCTCCAGAGAATTGGAGGGCAGGACAAGAAGAAATAGGGGGAAGTTTGTTAAAGAGAGACACAATCTAGAAGTCATAAGAACAATTAAGGAATGGAATAGGTTGCCTCCCAAAGTTTTGAGTGCTCCGTCCCTGGAGGTTTTCAAAATGGTCAAGAGAACCATTTGACTGGGATGGTATCAAGTTCCTGCCTGGAACAGAGGATTGGACTAGAAGACCTCCAAAGTCCCTTCTAGCCCTATAAATCTATCTCCCATGTTGGCCTTGGTGGCCCCTGGCTTCCCCCTTCTGTTGCTCCTCTCTTGCAGGCTCTGGAGCAGCAGGAATTTCTGCCTGCCCCCGAGACCCTCAACCCAGCCCTGTCTTCCAGCTCTGCCACCAGCTCCGTCAGCCTTGCGGCCTTCGGGGGTCTCTGCTGCCTCGAGGCATCTCCTGCAGACCCCTCGGCTCCCAGTTCGGCTTCCAGCTCTTCTCCTCTCTTCTCCTCTCCTGCGGGCTGCCCGGATCCCACCTGCTCGGCTCCTTCAGCTGCTCGGTTCTGGCTCCCAGATCCGGCTCTGGCCAGACTCTCTGCTCTCCCCACAGCAGAGCCCTCACGCTCGTCACTGCTGCCCCCCGGCCTCAATTGGCACTCCGAGGCTTGGAGCTGAGCCTGGGGACTCAATGCTGCCATCCTCACCATAGCCCAGGCCGTCACCTCCACCCTCGTTCTTCACTCGGAGGCCCAGGATTATTCAGTGCTCTGAGGCCCTGACGCTCCGTGGCTGGGAGGGTTTTCAGCTCAGCTGACAGTCCTGCAGTGACTGGTAAGGGTGGGGGTAAGGGTGGGGGTAAGGGTGGGGGTAAGTGTGGGGTAAGGGTGGGGGTAAGGGTGGGGCTCACCTGACTGACCTGGCATACTAGGTGGCAAGTCAAGGGGAGGGGAAGAATCACTTTTCTTCCTCAAAAGGGCAAAAGGCCGCATTCCTCCATTCCAGCTTTGTGGAGAGGCAGCCTTCCCATGTTTGAGGAAGGCCACTTGGCTAGTATCCTGCACAAGTCCTTTCTGCAGTTCTTCATTGTGTTTCACCACAGATCTGTTCTCTTGCTCTAACTGAGGGATCATCGTGGTGGCATGGTGCAACCTTTCTCTTTTGTCCAGCAGAGTTTTCTGCAGGACTTCTGTTGTGGTCTGAAGTTGATCCGCTGTCTGCTTGAGACAACCGTGTAGCTCTTTCATCTGTTTTTCTTTCTTTCTTGAATTCCTGGATCTGAAAGGAATCTCTCAGCTGCTTAATCTGGAGACGGGGGCCATCGCTGGTCGCTGAGAGATGGCCCAAGGATATTGACTGAAGGACTGTTTGAAAAGTGGAGAGACACAGTCACATCCCCTCTCAGTTCAGGGGACATTTTGCTAACTGGCCTAAAGTCCAAACATGCCTGAAAGTGCCCCAGATTGAGAAACTCTGACATAACTCATCACAGCTGATCTCCCTTCAAATTGTCCTGACTTCCCATTTGAGTCTGACTCCAATTCGAGGCATCCCGTCTATCCAAACTCTCCAAAGGGCTCAGAATCAGCAGCTGAACAATTCGGCCATCTCTGATAACAGAAAAAGCTCTGTGACTATTAGGATTAGGAAAGAGCCCCCCCCCCCTCCACGCACTTACCAGTCGCATCCAAGGAAGGAAATCCTGCTGGGTCACCTTCAGCCAGACCCTCTCTCTCCGCCATAGCCTACCTCACAAGCTTGTTGTTGTGGGGATGAAGGAGTCTTTGGTATGTTCACTGCCTTGAGCTATTTGGAGAAACAATAAAGGTGGATAAACATCTAAGTAATAAATAATAAAAATAAATAAGCCAATTACCAGGCCTGGTCTTTTGGGGAAATAATTACATCTGGCCAATGGAATCCATTTTTGGGTTAATTTCCCCAAATCATGGAGCCAGAAGAGTTTCCAGCTTTGTGGTCTCAATGCCTCTCCAACTGGGACATCCTGAAGCCAATTGTGTTCCTAGATCACATCACACACATCTTTGAAATGGTGGATCAGGAGTTTGGTCACAGGTATGGAGGCTGTGGACATGGCATTCCCACAAACTGCTAAGGGAGTATAATGATCTGTGCAAATAAAATATGGCACCAGGCTAGAAAGTAGAAGATTGTGAGTTCAAGTCCCACCTTAGCCATCAAAGCCAGCTGGGTGACTTTGGGTCAGTCACTATGTCCCAGCCTAACCTACCTCACAGGGTTGTTGTTGTGAGGGGAAATAGGAGGAAGAAGGTGTGTTTGATATGTTCACCTCCTTGTATTGTTAATAAAAATGATAAAGGCAGGATAGTAAAAAAAAATAAAAAAACACTAAATGACCTTGGGGGGGAGAGGGAGAAGATGCTGCCTAGGGAAGGGTCAGACCAGGTGGGGGAGCCCACAGGGGCATCACTGGCAGAGAAAGACCCTCGGAAAGGATCTTCCCTAACTTTCCAGGCTTTCCAAAGAGTCGGTGGGAGATTTGCACTTTCAGCCTTGCCAGATTCTCTTCCCTTCCAATAAAGGAGAGTTCGCTCACGTGGTCCTGTTTCCCATCTGGTGTACCTGGGAGAAGATGGGGGGACTTGCTACCTGGTGGGCCAGGTGAGTCTGGCCAGAGCCGGATCTGGGAGCTGGGATGTGGCTGCTGCAGACTCTGGATGTGCTTCTTCTTGTCCCCCCCCCCCATATTCTGAAGAGGGGTGACTTTCTCCTTCAGTTGGCTGGAGTGGCTCTTCTCCACAGGGAAACAGGTCCATCTCAGCCAGTTCATGCTGCAGACTCTGGAGGTGCTTCTTGACTTCTGGCCGAAGGTTCCTCGCCTCTTCGAGGTCCTTCTCAGAGTCAGCCTTCTCTTGTTTGAGGTGGACACTTGGCTAGTGACCTCACACAGTTCTTTGTGGAGTTCTCCAAAGTAGCTCACCAAAGATTTGTTCTCCTCTAACTGATGGCATGATCTTCTTCAGGGTTTCTGCAGGTCTTCCGTTGTGGTCTTAAGTTGATTCAGTGTCTGCTGGAGACAGCCGTGCTGCTCTTTCATCCATTGATCGTCTCTCTGGAATTCCTGGGTCTGGAAGTCAAAGGCGTCTCTCAGCTCATCAGCCTGGAGGTTGGGACCATCAGTGGTCGCTGAGAGATCACCCAAGGATATTGACGGTATGACCATTTCCTCCTTGTTGCCGACCTGTTTGAGAAATGGAGAGACACATCAATCACATCCTCTCTCGGGTCAGGGCTAGTTTTGCTAACCTGCCTTCTCCACTCTGGCTTTTTCCTACACTTTTGGAGTCCATCATCTTCTGCTAGCATGAGATGCAGCGGGAGTTAAGAACCAACGGACAACCTGCAGGGGGGGTCTCCTGCCAAAGGGCCCTTTAGATATAATCTACACGGATCAGTTCTCAGCCACACAGCACCAGCTTCAAAATAGCCTATCTGGGGGCACATCAAGAGAAAACCAGCACTCTGGAGATGTTCCTCATGCTGGGAAAGGTGGAAGGAAAGAGAAGGAGAGGACAATTTGGGGTGAGGTTGGTGGATTTGATTACCGTGTTGATGGGTGAACTTTGGGGAGACCTGAAAGTCCAGACTGGGGACAGGTCATCCATCGACCTCTGTGGTCACTCAGAGTCCACACTGACTTCAATGCTGTCAATCAATGCAGACCGAATTCCCTGGAGAAGTCTGCCATGTTGGGAAAAGTGAAGGAAAGGGAGGAAGAGAAGGATCCCCAGGAAGCAGCTATAGTGGGGATGGGGGCAGGTTGGGAGACCCGAAGGAGCAGACTGGGGACAGATCTCCATGGGGAAAATCTATGTGGCTGCTGAGAGTCAACACCAACTTGGTGATATTAATCAATCCATCAGTCAGTCAATCAATCAGTCAGTCAGTCAGTCCCTTTCAGTAGCCCTAATCTCCAAAGAGGAAACAAATTAGGGTTAAAACTATCAAGTGACAATAACCTCACACATTCATTAAACTGTAACAACTTTGTGTAAAAATCACAAACCTGGCCCTTTTAAGGCATCTGTGGCCTTCAACCCCCAGAATCCAGCTGGCTTACTAGGGAATTCTGGGAGATGAAGTCCACATAGGCCTTTGAAATGGCCAGGTTTGAGAAATACCCACATAATCCATCAACATTGATCTCTTTTCAAACTATTCTGACTCCCATTTGATTCTGACTCCAGTGAAAGGCAGATCATCTCTCGAAACCCTCCAAAGGAGCCGGAATCCTCCATGGGTCACTCTGGCCATCTCTGGCCTGGCTTTGATGTTTCTGATGACTGGAGAAGGGGTTGACCATTCAAATTAAGACGGACACCCCCCATTACTTACAATTTCCATCTTCAGCAGGAAAGCCAGGCGTGTGACTTTGAGACGGTCTCTCTCTCTCTCAGCCTTAGCCCACCTCACAAGATTGTTGTTGAGGGAAGGATGGAGCCTAAGATATGTTCATTGCTGTTATATCTTCGGTTCTTTAGGCATTGAACGAGGCAGTGTTGAAATAGCAAACAAGTTTATTAACTTGGAACAGAAGCAGCCCTAAAGGCTGCTGCACAGCTATTTATACAGTTAGCCTCTAGGCGGCAACCAATAGATTTAAAGTAACAGTTTCCCGCCCCAAACCTCATTATCAGCTTGGAGACAGCCAGTCTGGCTTTCAGTAACAGCAACTGTTAAAGAATACAGCAATGTAGGTCAGACATTAAGCAAGTGATTTAAAGCAGTTGTGGCCAATACATTACATTACACCCCTTCCCCCTAGATGGCTCAAACTCCCAATTGCTGGACATAGTCCTGCAGATATTTAGGCACCATTGTTTGCGGCCCTCTTGAGAGGTTCGCTAGCCTCCGGCGCAGCCTCCGGCGCAGCTGGTCAATGTGCCGGCGAATGATTCGCCCATCTTCCAGGACCAGCTCATAAGAGAGTGGTCCCAACACCTTAACAACCACGGCTGCCACCCACAAAGCCCCTTGCCCGTAATTCCGGGTCCAAACCTGGTCACCCACTTACAAATTCCAAGGTGCCTTTGGCTGAGCAGAGTCCGAGGCAACCCGGTCGGGGTGCAGCCTGTCCAGCTTGGTGATCAAACGTCGGCCCCATCTCAGGGAGGCTCCTGACAGGGCAGGTAGGAGCCCTTCTGGGGTGCTGGGGCTGAACCCCCATTTCTCATCTCCTCCCCCAAATGGGCCTTCACGGGAACCGTCTCTTCCTCCGGACAAGCCCAGACCAGCGAGGCCCACAGAGCCGGCCGTCCACTCCAGCGGTCCAGCCCCACCAAGGATGCTGGATGTTGCCATGGTGAGCTCCGGCCAATGGGGTTAGGGGGAGCCCCTGATGTCACCAGCCAAGGCTTTGATTGGCCTGGACCGTAGATTGGAAAAACCCTCCTCAACCGCCTGCCTGGCCTATGAAGGGATTGGCGGCTCTGGAGGGGCTTCTGCAGCCGCCCTGGAAATAGTGACCGTTTTTCAGACTTACGACCATTGCAGCATCCCCATGGTCACGTGATCAAAATCCGGACGCTTGGCAATTGACTCGTATTTATGACGGTCACAGTATCCCAGGGGGGTCATGTGATCCCCTTTTGTGACCTTCTGACCAGCAAAATCCAGGGGGAAGCCAGGTTCACTTAACAACCAAGTGACTCACTTATCAACTGCAGTGATTTGCATAACAACTGAGGCAAAAAAGTCGTAAAATGGGGCAAAACTCACTTAACAAATGTCTCACTGAACAACAGAAATTTTGGGCTCAATTGTGGCCATAAGTCAAGGACTACCTCCATAGAACCCTCGGGACGCAGGAAGTCCTCGACGTATGACCAAAAAAGGGACCAGACTCTCCTTTGTGAAGCAGGCAGGTTCTTCAGGGAGTCTGAGCCCATTTTTTGACCCTTTGGGCATTAAGCGAATAACTTCAGTTGAGAACTGAACCACGAGGTCGTTAAGTGAGACAGTTTCCCCCATTGACTCAGTTTGTTGGGAGGCGGCTGGGAGAGTTGCAGATGGGGATCATGGGACCCCAAGACACTGCGGCAACCGTGGCAAACACACACCAGCTGCCATAGGCCCAAATGTTGATCGTGTGACTGGAAATGTTGCGACGGTCGTAAGTGTGAGGACTGGTCCCCAATCACTTCCCTCAGTGCCATTGTAATTCCCAATGGTCAACAAACGGATCTTTTTAAGTCAAGGCCTCCCTTTGCTTAGGAATCCTCTGCATTTCTCTCCTTCCTCCCTGGGGGAGCTGCAGAATGACTACTCCCGGCATTCCTCCACTTACGACCAGAAGGGAGCCCAAAACCTACGTTGCTCAGGGAGAAATTTGTGTTTTGCCCCACTTTATGGCTTTTCTTGCCACAGTTGTTAAGTGAATCACTGTGGTTGTTAAGTGAGTAACATGGTTGCTAAGTGAATCTGGCTTTCCCGCTGACTTTGCTTGTCAGACGGTCACAAAAGGGGATTGTGTGACTCTGGGACACTGCGACCGTCATAAATGTGAGTCAATTGTCAAGCATCCGGATGTAAATCACGTGACCCTGGGGATGCTGCAACGGTCATAAGTGTGAGAAATGGTCCCAAGTCACTTTTTTCAGCACCGTTGTAACTTCAAACGGTCACTAAATGTACTGTCGTAAGTGGAGGACTGCCTGCATTTATGTGCATTATCCAAGAGCAGCCCTAGAGAGAGATTCCCTCCTCTTCCTCTTCCTGTCAGATGTGGGAGTCCGTTTGCTCCTGCTGGGGAGGGGTTCGTTCCCTGGACCCCCTGGACCCCTTTGCCGAAGTCAAGAGTGTTGCTGAAACAAGGCACAAATTCTGCACAAACAGCCACACCCAGGAGGTTGTCACCCCATTAACCCCCAGGAGCTGCTTATTGATTCAGGGAGTGGGGGGGCAGAGGGCAAGGTTGGGGGTCTCCAATGCTCCCCCCTGCCAAAGACCCTCCCCCTCTTTGGAGAGCAGCCAGGCTTCCCCTGCAGTCCTGCCCCCCCCAGCCCCTCACCTGCGCAGGACCCGCCAATCCTGCCCATCAAACCCATCGGAAGGGTCCCCTCTGTGTCAGCTGCCCGAAAAGAGGAAGGGGAAAGGAAAGAAATCCCTTCCGCTTTCCTTCCCTTTGGATGATTTTGTAACTGCAAATCACTGAAGAGGAATCAGCCAGATCTACGCAAAAGTTCAGAGATCAAACCAGTGAAAGTGCCGCCCTCTTCAGAAGTCTCTGTCTGTCTGTCTGTCTGTCTGTCTGTCTGTCTGTCTCTCTCTCTCTCTCTCTCTCCTTACATGCAGTTTTCCTCCCTGATCAGCTGCCACAAAGTGTCTGGAGCATGTTTGTGACCTTCCCTTATGCAGCTCTTCCATTCGGGAGCAGAGCGAAAGCCAGCCAGCCGGTGTAACTCAACCACCCACCAAAAATCCCCAGGAGGATCAGTCAGTCCCAGCCAGATCCGGTCCCTGCCCCAGTGGAAGAGCAAGGGACCCCGCGGGAGGGCCAGTCTGAGAAGTCGGACAGGGGGCAGAGCGAGCCTCTCCTAGGAGGACAGAATGGCCATCATGGGGGGATTGACTGCAGATTCCCACCTCCCTTCGGGCCCTCCATCTCAGCCTGGCTGGGTCCACAGAGGGTTTGGCCGAGGTCCGAAGGGCACTGGAGCATCTCCGGGGCTACAGGGTCCTTTGGCGGGGTGCAGCAGCGGCTACTGAGGGGGCGGCAGATCCCTGGGGCTCCTGAGGAGGAAGAGTGCCCCCTGTGGGAAGGAGCAGGCAGTGCTCCAGTGAGACCAGTGGGGGATCTCCTGGCGGGCAAATTTGGGACCGCCCAGCCGAACGAAGCCAAAGGTGGTGCTGGAAGCTGGAGAAGGGTGGGGGCCAAATGCGGAGCGCCCGATGTCAACCCTGCGACTGAGCATGGCTACAGCCATTTTCCTGCTCATTCTGCATTGCCACATAGAACGGATGGGGGAGGGGGTTTCCCAGGTGCTTTGCTAGTCATAAACATCTTTTGTCCCGTGGGAACCAAGGTCATCGGTTGTTCCTGAACCGGCAGGCTGGGCATTGTGGAAAAAGCCCACCAAATGACTGAATTGGGGAACATAGTTGCTTGCATAGCTTTATGGGTGGGATTTCTAACTTTGTATTGGGGAATTGTTATGTGTGTATCCAGACTTGGTTTCACTCTTGACCGTGCTGATATTTTGTATTTAATAAACATGTTCTTTGAGGAATTTCCAAGCCTTGGAGTTCTGTTGGAACCATGACATCCGGCTTTTCTCCGGGGGAAGGAGGGAGCCCCCTCCCCTGCACCACCACCCCTCCAGGACTCCTCCCGCACTCGGACCCAGGTACCATGCTCGCTCCCCCCCCCATGGCTACTTTGGCTGCTCTCCTGGCAGGGGGTGCCACAGCCTCAGAAGACAGAGGAGCCCCTGCGTGGCCCAGGGGGAGAAGAGGTGAAGGGAGCACCCACCCTCCATCCCTGGAGGCCGGCTCGTAGGGAGCTCCTCTGACCGCCCCTAACTCTCAGCCCGCTGTGCTCCCACCAGAATTATTCTGGGATACCAGAATTAGGGATTCCTAGATAGTGAGATGGCTGAGTGTCCAATATTGTGTGGTGTCATGGAGGAAACACTCGTACCATGTTGGGCAAAGCCCTAAGTCTCTGCCTTCTGCTTGTGGGCAAACCAGAGGCATCTCTGTGTGGTCACTGAGAATCTTAAATTGACCTTGGTCTGATCCATCAAAGCTTTTTTTACCTGCTTAAAACGGAGTTTGCAAAGGGATTTGATCAGCAATTAGAAGCTATTCTGAAACCTCAGATTGATTATCGATTCATCAGCAATCTGTGTGGCTGGGAAACAGAATAGCTTCCATGGGTGCCTCTTCCTGCAAACCTAGATTTTCCCACCCTTATACACCTCCTTCTTGGACCTGGATGAATACACAGCATTGAACGCTCCTGCTTCAGTCCAGACTACTCAGTCAATGATGCGGCTGCCTTCAGACAGGATCCCTTCAGTCTCCTCCTGGGGAAAGTCTCAGGGTCCTCTTTCCCTGGACATCTTGTCCAACCTTTCACAGACAAGCCAAGCTTGGAAGAGGAGCAGAGAAAAGCTTTACGTACAAATTGTAGAGTGGGAAATTAAAGGGCCTGAAAACTGCTATTTTATTTCTCTAGTTGATGAAAAGGAAAAGAAATACAGAGGAAATTTCTTAAAGGTACACACCAAAATAAAAACAATTCCAAGCTGAAATCCCAGACAGCTGTTCTGCTCAACACTCTCTGCAAAGGAGGTTTTATCAGGAAATCAAGAAAGAACTCTATAAGAGGGATGGAGATTTCCCTCCCCAGCTGAAAGCCGATCAAACATGGCATTTCACATCATTCTGGCATCTCCCGGAGAAGATCAGGCAACCCGGTTGGTGCTTGGTTCCCACAGCTTCTTCCTGACCTCTTTTCCTAGCAAATTCCTCTGAATGACTTTCAGAGAGTTCTCTTTAGCAAGATTTATTGAGCTGAAAGGGAAGGGAGCTACAAGACTTCCAGTCGTTTAACATGTTCCCATTTTGAAACACATAGATATGATTTTCTTTGACTCCTGCATACTATCTAAATAGAAAGAATATCTCCTTTCAAGTAAAAGGAAGTTTTAGAATTCTTCCAACCTCACATGTTATACCTCATGTTTTTACATTTATTCTAGCTGTCAGATACTCCTTTGTGTTCAGGTGTGGCCTCAGAAGGATAATGTAGCACTTGGGGATGAAGATGCAGCCCAGCAGACCAGCACTGGAGGCCAGGATGGAGAAGACCTGAACAGCCACCATGTGTTTCCCTTTGGTGCTCAGGTAGGTGGGCACAAAAGTCACCCAGACACTGCAGAAGACCAGCATGCTGAAGGTGATCAGCTTGGCTTCATTGAAGGCCCCAGGCAGATTCCTGGCCAGGAAAGCCACTGTGAAGCAGATGGCAGCCAGGAAGCCCATGTAGCTGAGGGTGACATAGAACATGACAACAGCCCCTTCGTTGCATTGCAGGATGATCTCTCCAGGCTGGGAGTGGAGGTCAGAGTCAGGGAATGGGGGAGAAACTCCCAGCCAGAGGGAGCAGATGATCATTTGGACTGTAGAACAAGAAAGGATGATGGAGTTGGCCAAGCTCTTCCCCAACCATCTCTTCACTCGGTTTCCTGGTTTTGTGGCCAGGAAAGCCAGCACCACCGTGATGGTTTTGGCCAAGAGGGAAGAAACAGCAACTGAGAAGATGATGCTGAAAACCGTCTGTCTGAGAAGGCAGGTGGCTTTCCTTGGTTGACCAATGAAGAGAGAAGGAGACAAGAAGCAAAGCAGGAGGGAGACCAGGAGGATGTAGGAGAGGTCCCGGTTGTTGGCTTTGACAAGGGGAGTTTCTAAGTAGTGAATGAAGATGATTAAGACAAGGCCTGTGGTTAGAAACAAGAATAGAGCAAAAGAGACCAGGATGATGCCCAGATGTTCTTCATAAGAGAGGAAGGTTATCACTTTGGAGATACATCGGACTCTGTCCATATTTGGATATTTATCATCTGGACACTTGGTGCATTTTTCTGTATCTGAGAAAGTCAAAAAACAATATTTCTTTAGTATTCTGTTTTTTTACATTTCAAGAAATACCTTTTTTTGGAGAACATTTTCCAAGTTACGTTGCTTAACCATTCCACAAGAAAAAAACTGATGATATAATTTTCTAATACAGTGGTGGCGAACCTATGGCACGGGTGCCAGAGGCGGCACTCAGAGCCCTTTCTGTGGGCACGCGTGCCGTCGCCCCAGTCCTAGGCCTTCAGCTGGGTTTTATAAAACCTTTTCACTTTAGGCCTCCGCGTGCAAAAAAAAAAAAAGGTTCAATCAGTCAATTTCAACTTCTCACGGGGAAAAAAAAAAGATCTTGCAAAGTTGGAATTGATTGATTGAACTTTTTAGTCCCACCCAGTCTGCCATTACCACCACAACCATGCCCACCCAATGGGCCACACCCACCCAATGGGCCACACCGACCCGGCACTCGATGATGCATAAGTGGGTTTGGGGTTGCAGTTTGGGCACTCGGTCTCTAAAAGGTTCGCCATCACTGTTCTAATACCTATGTAGCTACAGTATCTGAAATTGGAGGATTTCTAGTTCATTTTGAATAAACAAAAAAGAGTTGAGCTTCAATGCATGCTTTAATTTGTACTTTCATCAAAATGCTGTGGATAAATCCAGTTCCACAAAGCCTGACCTTTCCTGTGGTGTCACCCACCTTCCCGAGTGGAGATGGTCCCCTCCGGACAAGGAACGCAGTCATAGCAGCAAACTGGCTCTCCTTCTCGAGCCCTTTTGACAAATCCAGGATGACAATTTTCCACACATTTGGACTGTGGCAGAGACTGAGCAGAAAAAATAGGAATGCCAAAGAAAATAGGTTAGGACTCACCATCCATGGAAAAGGAGAGGAGAAATGGACATTAGACAAGTAGATTCTGGGCTTCACTTAGGTGAACATGAAATCTCTGACTCCTTCCAATCAGGTGTAGGAGATGTGACCCTGGCAGATTCTTTCCTTAATTCCTCCCTTTTGCTTCTGGCATAACACATTGCAACAGTCCTTTTCTACTTAATAAAGGTGGAGGGAGGGAATTGAGAAAAGAATTAAGCATTAAGTGACAAACAATCGGTTCCTCCTAATGGTTGTATTAAAAGGCATCCCTCTACTTTTCATACATCCATGGCTATGATGATCTACTCATATTAAATTTTTGAATAAATTTGTTGTCAAAGATTTATTAAATTGTTATTTTATTAGATTTATTTAACTAGAATAAAATGTGATTAAAAAGGAAACTTCTGACCAGTAGGATCTGGAAAGGTTTCTTCTGGACTACACAAAGCCTTGCAAAGCTGCTCCCCTTTGACACTCGTTCAAAAGAGTCTCCCAGTTAAGATATAAAGGAAGAATTCCTCATAAATTGTAGCTGTCAATTTTAAAGCAGATGTTCTTTCTTGATTTGTATTTTTATTTGTTCAATTCCTATGGCTGCCATGCTGCTGAAATAAGATTAAGGGTGAGAGTTCCTTGGCGCTCTCTGAGCTTGCTTGTTTGCTTACAGATGTTTCATTACTCAAACTAGGAAACATCATCCGTACTGATCATCTAGCACTGATGATGTTACCTAGTTTGGGTAATGAAACGTCTGCAAGAAAACAAGCAAGCTCAGAGAGCACCAAGGACCCCTCATGTCAGCCCTGAGCTACAAATATTCTCCTTTATTAAGATTAAAGTTTTCTGCATAGATTCTAGAACTCTAGTGAGATTGAGATGAGATCATGAGAACGTGTCCCTGAAAAAGATTAAATCTTTGGCTGCAACCGATGGGACCTGAGTCTGAGTCCTGTGTCAGAAGGAGATATTTCTAAGGCCCCTCCAGTTATCCAAGAAAAGGTCCTTTGTGTTGAAGAGCTGCAATTAGGAGACTCCAACTGGCATGGAAAGACAGACCCACATTTAATATTAGTTCAATTGGGGAGTGAAGGAAGCTAAGACTCAGGATAAACAATGCCATTCAAGGAATTTTCAGATGAAGACCCTCTTAATAGCCAAAGGCCAAATCTAAGTAGCCTTTCCTGTCAAAATCTCTCTCCTGATATCAGGAAGATCTTTTATTTGAATCAAAGTTGTGTTTCAGTGTTTCAGGTTTCTGGGTCAAGGGATTATGTGAAGTGAAAGTCTTGGACCTCCTTCCTGGGGACAGAAGCCCAATTGCTGCCCCCAGTTGGATGAAAGACAGACATGGCTAACTTTGACCAGGTCTGGACTCCTTAAAAATATCACAGACCATGGACCTGCCCTTTCAGGGAGCCATTTCCCAATGGCCTCTCCCTAAGCGGGACAGGATGAAGCTTCTCTCCCAATGGGACCAGCAGGAGCTCCATCCAGTCATGATCCAATTTCATCACATTCAGTCCAAACCTCAATTCAGGGACTGTTCAACAGAATTCCCTCCCACTCTGCTATTTGAGGACAAGCACATTTGATGCTATTAACAACACAACCTCCAGCACTTGAGGATTTCTCATCCCAGGTTCGACATGGCTGAATCAGCTAAAAACAGTCTTCAATATTACAGCAGCTGAAGAACACCTTGGTCAACAGTACTGAAGCCTCCCAAGTGGTCTATAGAAAGAAAACTGTAAGGTTTCTGCTCCCCTTGTTCCATTCTCAGTGAAGGTCACTGACCCTGGTAACTAGCCTTAGTCCACATGAAATGGGTCCTAAATCTTTGGAAAAAAGAGGAAAGACACCAAAATTTATCTGACCTTGTTGAGCAACTTTAGCTGTGAAACAGCATCTTCGTTGATAGTAAGTCTCCCTCTTTCCAAAATCCCCATTATCTGTCTGATGAGATCCTCCTTGGGGAGAATCAACCAGCTCAGGATTCCCAGATCTGCTGCTACATCTCCATTTTGATCCAAGTACAGTTTCGCATCAGAAATATTGCAAAACTCATTCTTCTG
This sequence comes from Azemiops feae, assembly GCA_023970755.1. Taxonomy (NCBI): domain Eukaryota; kingdom Metazoa; phylum Chordata; class Lepidosauria; order Squamata; family Viperidae; genus Azemiops; species Azemiops feae. Next base: position 35,893 of record JALGBA010000729.1, on the reverse strand, counting down.
CAGGAAAGGATGGAACTACAAGGGGAACATCCAGGAATTTTAAAATCTGAAACCCTTTAAAATCCCATTTAGCCTTTACACATTTGAATCTTTCTTCTGCAGTTGTCTAACATCAAAATATGCTTATTTAGGAAAACAGGTGCTTCTGCTATCTTCATAAATAAAAAAGAAAAGTTCAACAAAATTTATCAACCATATACTGGCAAACTATATATCAATAAAATATAATTGATGCAATTGGTAAGTTGTAGGGAACATTCTAGAGCAGGTGAGAAAAAAATGAATCATAGAAAAAAGATTATTCATAAACGCCTAGAAAACATCAGGTTGATTATGAGAAACTGTTCATTTAGTGACCGTGCAAAGTTACAAGGGCACTGAAAAAAGTGACTTATGACAGTTTTTCAGACACTCATTGCAGCATCCCAGGGTCACGTGATCAAAATCAGAATTCTTGGCATGTACTTATGATGGTTACGGTGTTTGAGGGTCACGTGATCTCCTTTTGGGGCTTCTGATGAGCAAAATCAACAGGGAAGCCAGATTCCCTTAACAACCGTGTTACTTGCTTAACAACTGCAATGATTCCCTTTACCAGAAAAGGCAAGAAAGGTCGTAAAATGGGGCAAAACGCACTTAACAACTGTCTTGCTTAGCAACAGACATTTTGAGCTCCGTTGTGGCCATAAACCCACCACTGCCTTGTGCAGCCTCTTCCAGCAACTGAGGGAAGCTGCAGAGAAGCTCCAGGTCTCTTCAATGCTGTTCCAGAGGGAGGGAAATGGGGAAAGGAGCTCAGCCACAAGAGAGGAGATTCCGGCTGAATGAGAGGAAGAACCTCCTGAAAGGAGGAGCCGTTTCAGAGCTGAGCCCCTAAAGCAGAGGAGTTCAGCCTCCCCTTCACTGATGACGCAAAGACTGAGCAGCCATCAGTGGGAGGAGCTTTAAGTGGGATTCCTGCAGAGAGGAGGGTTGGGCTAGATGGTCTCAGGGTGTCCTTCAAAGTTACAGATGTAAACTTCTACTATGCTGATCACAAACCCATAAAGACATGACTATATTTAAAAATGCATACATCCTTTTAAAATTAACAGTGTTTAAAACCAAAATTTATCTGTTATGGTTTAGAATATTGTGTCTCTAGCAATTAGATTGGTCAAACCTGTGGATCTTTTGCAGCATAAGAAGGTTGAGACGGTTCCCCTCCTTCCCCTCTGGATTCCCTCTCCAAAGGAACCAAGATCAATGGATCCATATTGGGACCCCCATACCTGCCATGGCTGCAGCCTTGGAGCCCCCAAGATCTTTTCTCCCTCCTTCCTTCTCCTCCTCGATCTGGAGGAATAGGCGACATTCAAGGCCTGGGCCAGAGTCTTCATGATACTGTACAAATGGGGACTATTTGTGACCCTTTCCCTGTTCCTTTTCTCCTGGGTCTCCAGTGGGGCTTTCTGGGTGCATCTTCTCCGGCCTTTGACAGAAAAGACGTGCTTGGAAAGAGAACAGCGGAAATAATGATCTTGAAAGGGATCTTCCACAAAGAAATGGGGTTCAAAGGCATCATCCTTTGGCCTTTCATTTCCCAGAAAAACAAAGCTCCAAATACTATGGACGTATTTGTAAAGTCTTTTCTTTTTCAATGTATATGTTCCCAAAACTGTATCGATCCAGACTTTCCCTTCAACGGGTCCTGTCAAACGCGTAAGTGCCAAATGGAAAGAAAGAATTCTGTCCATAATGGAAATATATTCCAGGAAGTGAACAAAGACATTGACTTGTCTCCACTTAGTGAGGGCATCCCTGAGGGCTGGTGTATATCCAGTTGTGGAGAACAGTTGTGATATAACCACACAAATTCCATTTCTGACAAGCATAGGAATGAAAGTCCTCATGAAATTCTCCCCATTATCTATGTTTGAAGCAAAGAGGCCAATCAAGGTCCATCTGAAGTGGAGGAGCAGCTGGACAATTGCTGGATAGTGGTATCCTTTTTGGGGGAACATCTGGTGGAAAAAGGGGAATTTCCTTTTATCACTCAGAGCCTCTGAAGCAGTTTCATATCTGATCTGAAAAAGCAATGAAGAAAGCTGTGTTATATCGGGAGTCAGATAAAGCCCAAAATAATAGCTTTTAATAAATTCAACTTGGTTTTTGTTCTGTTTCTTGCACTGGTAGGCATTGAAGAGGCAGGACTCACAAGCAGGAACTTCCTTATTCACAGCTCAACAGAACTGAAAACAAAATGGCTCCACCTCTTTTTATACATTCAGCCTGGGGCGTCGCCAGCCAATCAATGCAACGTATTCTCCCACTCAAAATGCATCCCAGTCAGCCTTTGCAGACAGCCAGGCTGGTACAGCAGGCCACGTGGTCTGCTGGCTGAAACAGGGCAGCTCCCTGCACCTGTTTCTAATAAAGCCCAGTACATAACAGTTTTGATGAACAAATTAAATAATTGTTGATTAGCCATTATGCCATATCAAGAAACAGAATATTAAATACAAAGCATTAACAACATTGTGTATAAAAATTTAATACAAGAAACAAATGAAATAAAAAAGAATAAGAATAAAAAACATGAATCGTATTTCTGTATCGCTCCTACAATTTATTGCAATCAGACCCACATATGCAGATGTGAAGTGAATTGGTTTGTTCCAATAAAGGGCTGCATTATATATAAATGTTTAATTCTAACTGCAGAGTCAACATATTGCTTTAACAAAAGTATCTCAAAAGGTAGTTTGTCTAATGTGCAATGCAGGATTCTGATCTCTCTCTTTCTTATGCAGTTGTCATTCAATATTCCAGATTCTTGGTGAAGCAATCTTTTGATTTTTTTTTATTTCTATCCCACCTTATTATTTTTTCATTCGTTCTCTAGTTATATAAGAGATGGGGAGGTAACAGCTCCTAATATAATTTGTCAGTTGCAGAATCCAAGAGGGCTTATTTGCAATATTGTATGTTCCAACACAGAGAACTTTGGGACTCTGTCAGGTTCCAGAGGTTTAACTGTACACCAAGAATTACAGCCATGGGGAACATAAAGGATGCCCTCTTTGAGTTCTGTGGTTTTACCTATCAGGACATAGCGAAAAGCATCTGGTCTTAAGCAGTTCTTAAAACTAGATAAATGCAGCCTCAGATGAACAACAACACATGACATATTACACCATGTCATAATTTATTTTACAAAAAGAAAGGCAAAACGGAGAAGCCGTGTGTGAAAGACGAAGCACACCCTGACTGCTTCCATAGGTATAAAGAGGCTAAAAGTTAGCCTGGTGCTGCTGATCAAGTGACCTTGATTAATTGACCATCAGAAAAGGTGACTGCCTCTATAAAAGCCAAAGTTTCAGGAGTTTGCCCGTCTCCAGTATTGCGTTGTGTGTTAACACAATGCCAAAAGGTAAAGACTTCAGCAATGATCTTAGATAAAGATAAAATAAAAGATAAATAACCTTTATTGTCATTTTTATATTGTGGGCACAATGGCACACATAAAAAATGAAATTTAGTTGCCCGCTCTCAAAGTGAAACATATACATGACACACACCTAAACATACTATGTACAACATATATATAGACCCACATCCCTACATATACATAGCAAATAAATATTAAATACTGTCCATCTTGAATATATAATGCAAGGAGGAAGTTTGAGAGTTCGCAAGGTTAATGCTGTATGGAATGAAACTATGGCTGAATCTGGATGTTCTGCTACGGATACCACGAAGCCTCCTCCCAGAAGGTAACAAGGAAAACAGGTTGTGAAGAGGATGTGTAGTGTCCCAGAAAATCTTGCGGGCCCTGCTCAAGCAACGCTTCTGTGCGTTGCTTGAGAACAATTGTTGCTGCCTATCAATCTGGAAAGGGTTACAAGGCCATTTCAAAACAATTTAAAGTCCATCATTCTATAGCGAAGAAGATTATTCACAAGTGGAAAACATTCGAGGCAGTTCCCAATCTGCCCAGGAGTGAACATCCCAGCAAGTTCACCCAATGCTCAGAGATACTGCAAAAAATCAAGAGTTCCACCTCAGACTCTACAGGCCTCAGTGAGCATGTTAAATGTTCATGGCAGCAGAATCAGAAAAAGACTGAACAAGCAGGGTTTCTTTGGAAGGGCTGCCAGGAGAAAGCCTCTTCTCTCAAAAAAGGACATGGCAGCCCGGCTGAGGTTTACCAAGTTGCACCTGAACAAATCGCAAGACGTCTGGAACATTCTTCTTTGGACAGGAGACCAAAGTGGAGAAGTTTGGCCATAACACACAGAGCCACGTCTGGTGAAAACCACACAGAGCCTATCAGCACCAACATGCCTCACCAACTGCCAAGCACGGTGATGGGGGGGTGAGGATTTGGGCTTGTTTTGCAGCCAGAGGACCTGGGCACCTTGCGGTCATTGACTCCGCCATGAACTCCTCTGGGTACCAAAGTATTCCAGAGCCAAATGTGAGGCCATCTGACCGACATCTGAAGCTTGGTGGACTTTGGGTCATGCGAGAGGACGATGATCCCAAGCACACCACAAACAGCTGAAAAAGAAAAGAATCCAGGCATTGGAATGGCCCAAAGTCCAGACCCCAACCCAATTGAAATGTTGTGGTGGGACATCAAGAGAGCCGTGCAGAAACAAATGCCCACAAACCTCCATGAACTGAAGCCACGTTGTAGAGAAGAGGGGGCCAAAATTCCTCTCACAACGATGTGAGTGCCTGATGAAGTTATACAGAAAACGATTACTTCATGTTATTGCTGCTAACGGTGGTTCTACAAGCTATTGTATCATAAGGTGCATTTAGTTTTTCAAACAAAGATGAAATTGCATAAATTCCCAATCCAGCTCTGAGTCAGCAACTGAAGTCCTTTTATCCATCCCCAAAATACTCCTCGGGTCCAGTGATTGGGTTTATTCCAGTAGAGGCATATTTTAAGCCCCAAACTTCAGTCCAATATAAGGATTTGGGGGTAATTTTGGCATTCTTTTCTCTAAGAATTGGGAAGAAAGCTGGATAGCTATGTTTTTTTTAAATTTAAGCAGTAAATTCAACCCTGCCATTGCTCTAAGTGGGCTCCTTTGATGATGGCAGACCCAAGATTCAGTCTCAAAGAAAAGTAACGCTGGGAAGGAAAGGTGTTACTTACTATTTTGGCTACATTTGTCTTCCAAAGACCAGAACTTTTGACTTTCATTTATCAATAATCAGAGAATTATTATGTCAGTAGGAGCCAAGTTTTCTCAAGAGTCTACACCAGGGCTTTTCAACCTGTGGTATGCGTACCACTTGTGGTACATTAATGAGTGGCAGGTGGTACCAGCCCTGCCTAGCCAAGTGTAGTGGGGGAGGGAAAGAGCCAGTGCAGGCAAGGACTTACAGTGAGAGAGTCCTCTGGAGCTGCAGATTGGCTGGGGCAGGCAAAGGCCCCAAGCTCACTTCTGGCTCACCCTCCCCCATGAGAAAGGAGGAGGAGGGGGCAGAGACAGGAGAGGCCATAAAAGGAGGCAGTTTGGGTGGGAGAGGGAGAGAGAGAAAAAGTAGCAGCCTTGGGAGGAGGTGGAGTCAGCTGCACCGAAGGGAAAAAAGAAGAAGGAGAGGGGAGGGGAGAGGAGAGGAGATCAAGCAGCCACCTGTGCTGGCAGCAGCAAACAGGCAAGAAATGCAGTGGGGGAGGGGTCGCCCTCCAAGAGGAATGAAAAGGCAGCAATGGCTGGAGGTGAGGCATGAGGGAGGGAGATGGAGAGTGGAAGGATTCTTATGTGCTTTTCTCACTTTGGAGTTCTGGGATTTGTGCAATGTGGGCTTTGTGTTCTTAAGGAGTGTTTGGCAATTTCTATTTGGCTGATGGCTGATGTCTCATCTTAGCTTCTATTCCTCTGCTATTGTTATCTGTAAGTTTTGCTGCAAGGGATTTTGAAGTAGCCAGTAGCTAATTCTTAAAGGGGAATGTGACTTTTTAAGCTAGTTCACTCAGCAGTTTGTCTTTTCTGTCTCTGGAGGCTTTTCCTTGTTTGATGAATATATGGAAGAGAGAAAATATGGGGGGGGGGGTTTCAAATTCTTTCTTCAGAAGGAGGTGGGCATGAGAAAGAGGGAGGCAGGGAAGGAGGGAGGGAACTTAGCACTTGGCCACCAGCAGCCCTGCCATTGACTTTGCTTGTCAAAAGGTTGCAAAAGGGGATCACATGACCCTGGAACACTGTGACCATCATAAATATGAATCAGTTGCCAAGCATCCAAATATAAATCACATGACCCGGGGCATGCTGCAATGGTCATAAGTGTGAAAAATGGTCATAAGTCATTTCAGTGCAATTGCAACTTTGAACAGGTTTTTTTGGGGGGGTGGTCATGTTTTTGACACCTTGCTAGATGGTACTCGAATATTGCCATATCCTAAAAGTGGTACAATCGGTGAAAAGGTTGAAAAGCTCTGGTCTACACAATTAACCCATAGGATAACAGTACTGCATTATCAGTTTAAACCAACGTGTATTTAGCAAGTAAGAGGCTCAGTGGCTTAAAGACACTGAATCTGTTCCGGCAGTTCGAGTTCTGTCACTGCATGGCGGGGTGAGCTCCCGTCGCTTGCCTCAGCTTCTGCCCACCTAGCAGTTCAAAAGGCTGTGACAACGCTAGTAGATAAATAGGCACCACTTTGGTGGGAAGTGCGGCGTGTTTCATGCAGATGGTGGGGCCCCTGCCAGTGCTGGACTTGCTCGGATGTGACACCCAACTGTGAGGCGCAATTGGTGGTGAGAGAAGCCTGGATGATGCCACGGGAGACCTCTCGTCTTTCTGGTGCGGAGCTAGTTCACCCCCTGTGGTGTACCCCGGATGAGCTCATGAGCACAAACTGAACAGACTAGCATTCCTGGCCTGTGAAACAAACGCTATGTAGTCTCCTGGCTATTTATACCTTTGCCATATGCTAAATAAATAAACAATTTCGCACTTTAGGCATGTACATGAGAATTCTTCCTTAGTCCTGGTAAGTCATTAATATCTAGACTGAATAACAAACGTTCAAATATGTACTCTTTTATGTTACACCTAGGTAAGTATCGATCCTTCTTCTCGTGGCTCCAGTGAGCCCAAACCTCCCTCTCAAACAAGGGCTTGTGGAAAGGGCTTGGATCAGGGCCAACAGTCTGAGTTCCATTTTAAGGGAAATCAATTTCCTCCATCATATTTCTCCATTTACTGTATCAAATGCTGCAGTAACATCTATAAAGCCAGAAAACTGTTGTTTACCCTACTGACATATTGTGTAATTAGCTATTTCAAAAGAAATCTGTTGTCAATATGAGATTATTAATTTATTGATTAATTATTATACAACTGTGTGAAACTTTTTCCTCTACTTAAAACCTTCTTGTTCTTCTGCAAGGAATATATGTTTCTTCTACCCAACCTCAAGTTTACTTAACAGGAACATGGTATAATTTTACCCACAATATCCATTAGTCTAACTAACCTGTAATTGCTAGAGTCCTATTTATTCCATTTTCTTTGTTTAAAGAAACACAACTATTGCCAACTTGAGTACAACTGTATATGTCAGGTATTATTTCTATGTGAAAATGAACATGCCAATAGTTCACCCACAACTGGAGATATTTTTTGAATAGCCGGGAGAAAGTCCTCTACAGGGACCTTACTGCTTTTCAGGCCTTTTATGAGGAATTTAAACATAAACATAATAGAAAAAATATAATTGATATGTTTGCTAATATGGAGAAAAGCAACTCTTGAATTCCATGTAGAAGGTATGCTTGGATCTGTTGCTTACCCACCAGCATCCTGCTCACTTTACCAGACAGAGAATAACATGCACACACCTGGGGGACTTTGTAGGTGTCTGCAAATGTTGACATCTGGATGGAGATTTCCCTTTTAGCTGCATCAAGAAGAGCCAGGAGGTTCTCCTTCCTTCCACAGCCGTAGTTGGGGACATTCCCTTCTCCAATAGACAGAATGTCCAGCAAGGCATCTGAAGTGTGTAAAGGCCTCAAATGGTTGTCATGGATGTTGTAGCCAAGTGTGAGATTGTGCAGGAGCTGGGGATTCTTGTTGACCAGTTGAAAGGTGAAAATGAATTTTAGGGTGTATGAAATACCATAAGTCGTACTGTAAAAAATGTTCATGTTATTATCATCAAAAGCAACAACATTTTTAAAAATAATTTATTCCTTTTTGTCTCCACAAGCCTACTGAGTCTTAAGCATTTTTTAACCCCATCTCTGGATTTGAGTCTCTTCTACAAAATAAGAAAAAAGAGGAAATCAAAATCATCCAGGAAATTAGAGAAGTCCTGTAATATAGAAGCAAGTGAAAAGAAGAAGAAAAGAAGGAAAGTGTGAGAATTAGAAAATGGGGGGAATGCAAGTCCATCACCTTGAACGACTTACGATGGAACAAAAGGAGCCATGTTGAAAGGCAACATTATATTCGATAATACTGTTTCCGTTTTGACTATACCAATGAGATGGTCTCCTGGCCTGTAAAAGCTCCATGGTTTATTTTTATCCTGGTGCTCCAAACTCAGCGGGCATTTCGTTCTAAGCTTCCCAGAGACCAGCTGGGACACCAGCAGCATCAGAACCAGAAGCAGCAGGTCCATAATTCATAGGGCTTTATTAATCCTCTTCCTGTTTCTAACACCAACAGCAGAGAACAACTGGAAGAATTCAAAGCACTCTCAGAAGGTGGAGATGCCAGAGACTTTCCTGATAGAAACAGAGAAACACTCAGCTTCACCTGGGAGGAGAGAGAGGTACAATCAAGAGCAGATCCCCTGCCTGTCCCAAAACCTGTTCCCTCAGAGCTTGACCTAAGGAATTTATCCTTTTCTGATACAAGATCCTTTGCTTATGGCTTCAGTCTGATGTCTCCATCAAAGGCACAGAGATCTCAAAGACCCAGGTGGTCATAATTACAGTGAGAAGCAACTTCTCCTCTTGGGATCCTGAACTTCTTCTGGGCTCCATGTGCAGAGGAGACACTGGAGAAAAGCACGTTAGTGAAAAATCACAGATACACTCCTGGGGGTTCTGTTCTGTTGTGGTTGTGGTCCTTCTTGTCAGGACATGTCCAGAAAGTGATGCTGGAGGAAGGTAGCTCAATAACAAGGGAACTGATGTCTTCTGTCCTTCAACGTGGTATCCTTGTCTCCAGAGACTGCTGGGGAAGGTCACCCAGAGCTGTGGAGTTTGGTGCCACTCTAGGTTGGTGACAGTTAACTCTTCTGTTGCCTTTCTTCTAACCGCCAAGGAAGTAACCAGACCCCTTGGATTCTGCCTAACGTTAAGAGGAGTGGGGCCTTTTTGGGATTTTCTTTTATATCAGAACTTCTGACTCTGAGGAAGAGGAGGGTCCCCCCTGGCCCCTCAGCTGAGGAAATCCTCTTCACTGCAGCCTTTTCTGGGGAAGGGGCTTAAGCCCCCCTCCCTCTGCAATTTTGGGGGATTTTGCCTCTTTCTCATCCCCCCCAAAGCTTTGAACTTTCCTCTTTATTTGACCCCCCCCCTTTGGCTTGGCTTCTTCAGCCTCTTCTCCATCAGGCCCAGGGCAGGGAAGCTCCCAGGCAACCGTTTCTTCCCCCTGCTTGATTGGCTGCTGGGTTGTCACGACGAAGGGGGCGGGAATAGAAGCAGCCACTAGAGAGAAAGAGAGGCGGGATTTTTGTCTTCCCTGAGAACTGGAGGATTTGAATGGGAAATCTGCTTTCTCTTAGGAAACCCTGCTCAGATGCAGCCCAGAATCAGAAGGGGGGAAGGGTCAGAGAAAATGAAGCAATATTTAAAAATATATTAAAAAAACAAAGGAAAACTTGAAGAGTTCGACAGAAGAAAAATAAAAAGCGCAATCTGCCGGTCGGCGGGGAGTGGGGACTACTGGATCAGCAGATGTCCCCGGGGCTGCAGGTTCCAATTCCCACTCAGTGTCTCTCCAGTTGCGGCTCCAGGAGTTGGTGCGGCCGTGGGGCTCAGGATTTTCCTCTCCCAGGGATCTGAGGGTTCTCTACATCAGGTCGATAGCTTTCTCTAGGATCCAGTTCGAGTGCTGTGCCCAGCTTCCTTCATCTTCGCTTGGGTGCAGGGATCACTCCATCTCCTGCTTCCATCCTGGTTGGTTGGCCCCCCGTCTCAGGGTCACCTTTCTTGATTTCTTTTCCCACTCACCTTTCTTTCCAACGCCCATTGACCACCGACGTTTGTGGTTACGCATCTCCACCACCTCTTCTCCTGATGAATCTGACCTTTCAGGTCCGGATGTTTGGTAGGTTTTCAGTCGGGGCAACGGCTCCCTCTCTGGGGGGCTTTCCCCCTTCCCCGCTTTGTCGTCTGACATGGTATTTTTTGCAAAGTCCCCCGGCAAGATTCTTCCTTCCAGGTTGACCAATTTTGCAGATCCTGTCTAATATAAGGACCCACCTCAATTTACATCTTAAGAAGACAGAACTCTTGGAACGTTTCTTCCAACAGGAATCTTTATTAAGAAAAACTGACTGAAGGCATGGTAAACAGGATCTGAGGGATCCCCCCCACCACCATTCAATGTTTTAAAGTGTTCCCAAGCAGCCCCACTCCACAGTTCTTCCATTTCTCCTTAGCCATTTCTGGCAGATGTCTGGGTGTTAAGTCCATCAGATCCCAGGCGTTGCAATCTCCCCCCCCCTTTCCCCTCTCTGCCAGTAAAAGGAGACTTCATAGGGAGTGTGATGAAAGGCAGATGGCCACATTGTTATGGTTAGTACTCTCGAAGGGAATCCACAGAGGTTACTTTGTAGTTAATAGAGGAAATGCCAGTCATAAACACCCATGCTTACCCCCTCCCCCTTAGTAATATGACAGAATCCAGAAGAGAGTAAGAATTGTTTTTTTCTCAGAGTAGGTAGGTAGAAATGAAATATAATTGGATTCTGACATCCGGCTCCCCTTAAAAATAAGAGAGATCCACCTGTAGGGAAAACAAAACAGGTATAAAAGTTAGTCTGGCTTGTTAGGATACTCTGTATGAAACTTCTTTAAAAGCTTCGGGGCTCTGATATGACGTTTATGGACCCACTCGTTTTGTGAGGAGGGGAGGTGCTTCCATGCTACTAGGTATTGAGTTGTCCCATGATATTTTCTAGAGTCCAGGATTTCCTTTATTTCCTTCCACCGTGATTGGGGTTGGTGGGGGGGGGATTTTTGGCCGTAAGGGTGACTGTTGTTCTCTTTTCAGCAAACTGCAGTGGAAAATTGGGTGTATTTGCCTAAGTTTCTTGTGTAATTCTAATTCTACTGTTACTGGGTTTATGATTCTTTTAATTGGAAAAGGCCCTATATATTTTGGTCAAAGTTTTTTACAGGGTTGTAGGGATTTTAGGTATTTTGTAGACAAGTACACCATTTCTCCTATAATGAATGCTATGGGCTCCACCCTTTTCTTATCTGCTTGTGCTTTGTATGCTTGCCTAGCTTCATCTAGGGCAGTGGTGGCAAACCTATGGCACGGGTGCCAGAGGCGGCACTCAGAACCCTCTCTGTGGGCACGCACGCTGTTGCCCCAGTCCTAGGTCTTCAGCTGGGTTTTATAAAAAGCTTTTCGCTTTAGGCCTCCGCCGTGTGCAAAAAAAAAAAGTTTCAATCAGTCAATTTCAACATCTCACGGGAAAAAAAAATCTTGCAAAGTTGGAATTGATTGATTGAACTTTTTAGTCCCACCCAGTCTGCCGTTACCACCGCAGCCACGACCACCCAATGGGCCACACCCAGCCAATGGGCCACACCCACCCGGCACTCAACGATGCATAAGTGGGTTTTGGGTTGCAGTTTGGGCACTCAGTCTCTAAAAGGTTCGCTATCAATGACCTAGGTAGTCTATTCTTTCCTGGTGGAATTCGCATTTTGATAATTTGGCATATAGGTGGGTGGCTCGCAGTTTCTTTAAGACCGCTCTGACTAGGTTGACATGTTCCTCTTTTGATTCAGTGAAGATAAGGATGTTGTCTAAATAAACCAGGACCCCCTTAAATAGGTGCTCCCTTAGTACCTTGCTGATTAATTGCATAAATACTGCGGGCCCCCCTTGTAATCCAAATGGCAAAACTTTGAATTGGTAGCACCCAATTGGGCAGTTAAATGTGGTTTTCCATTCATCCCCTTCCTTAATTCTCACACGGTAATACGCTTCCCTTAGATCTAGTTTAGTAAAAAATTTCCTTTCGAGAGGTGTGATAACATGTCCTTCATGAGAGGTAGGGGGTATAGTTTGCTTTCACTGATTGCATTCAATAGGCAGTAGTCCACGCATAAGCGTAGAGAGCCGTCCTTCTCTCTAAAGAAGACCGGAGCAGCCACCTTAGGCTTGGCTGGTTCAATGAACCCCCTTTCTAGGTTTTTCTTTATGAATCTCTCCATTTCCTCCTTCTCCTTTGGACTCATGGAGTATAATCTGGGCTTCGGGAGTTTTGCCCCGGGCTTGAATTCTATGGCACAGTCTGTGGGTCGGTGGGGGGAAAGCTCATCCACCCTCTCCTCACTGAAAACTTCAGCAAGAAATCTGTATTCCTCTGGTATTTCTGGTAGCCCCTGTAATTCTTCTCCCATGGATGTTTTTTCCGTTCTTAATTTTGGTGGTTCCCCTTGGGGTTTTAGGTCCGTAGGGTCCCCCTTCTGCCATCCTCCAATTTACCCAGGGGTTCCATTTTGTTAACCATTCCAGCCCTAGGATCATTGGGCATTCCATGCCTGGGGTCACTACAAACATTATGTCTTCCTCATGATTTCCCAGGGATAGGTGGACTGGTAATGTGGCTAGGGTAACTGGCACCCCCCCTGCTATGGACCCATCTAACTGGCCAAATGAGATTGGTTGTTTCATCCTCTTCACCGGAATGCCCAAATTTCCCACTAGCGTTGGGCTAATGAGGCAGCGGGTGCAGCCAGAGTCTATTAAGGCTTTCACTTTGATAGCTTCGGGCATGGAGGGGGCTAATATAGTCACTGTCTTGAGGATGGGTGGGATGGATCCACTTACCAGGGGTTCGCCCTCCGAGCTGTCATCTGGGGCGTCCACCGGCCCTGCGGTTTAGGCTGGAGTTCGTTCCCCAAGAAGGGCAGAGGTAGGGGATTTCACAGCCTCTATCACTCTCATGGCAGATTCTTTTGACTTAGCTGGGGACTTCCCGGATTTGCTGGCCGGTGATCTGTCAGGGTGGTGCTGGGGGGCTTTCGAGCGGCATTCTACAGCCCGATGCCCCTCTCTCCCACATTTGAAACAGCCCATTGGCTTCTTGGTCATAGCCGATGGCTTTGCTGGTTCGCATGTCGGCTCAGGTGGTGAGTGACTCCATTGTTTTCCTCGGCGTGCCTCTTCAGTAGGTCGATCTCTGCTTCCTCTGGCAGGACGTACCATTCATCGAGTTGGTGTGGGTCCCCCCGGGGCAGACAAACATCATATAGGTCATAATTTAGACCGTCTTTGAAATGGCTAAGGAGGATGTCTTCCGGCCAGTTCAGCTTGCTGGCAAAGGTCTGGAATTCTTGCATATATTCGGCTACTGGCCGTCTGCCTTGCCTCATCGTTTTGATCCTTTCGCGGGCTTTGCGATCAGCCAGGGGGTCTTCAAATCGCCTTCTCAGAGAGGACATGAAACGGTTGAAGTCGTTGAGCTCTGGGGCATCAGAGTTGTGCAAATTCACCACCCAATCAGTGGCCAGCCCGTCCAGAGCAGATTGCACGATCCGGATACGGGCTTTGTCGCTAGGGATGTGCTGCCCGTGTTCCTCCATGTAGCTGAGGACTTGGGTTAGGAAAAACCCCAAGCGTGTCGGCTCCCCCTTGAATTTCGCATCCAGTGGCAGGAATCTTTGAATGGATCGGCATCTTCTTCGTCGGTGGTATTGTCTTCCATCCAGATCGCAATCTGCGGGTCGGCGGGGAGTGGGGACTACTGGATCAGCAGATGTCCCCGGGGCTGCAGGTTCCAATTCCCACTCAGTGTCTCTCCAGTTGCAGCTCCAGGAGTTGGTGCGGCCGTGGGGCTCAGGATTTTCCTCTCCCAGGGATCTGAGGGTTCTCTACATCAGGTCGATAGCTTTCTCTAGGATCCAGTTCGAGTGCTGTGCCCAGCTTCCTTCATCTTCGCTTGGGTGCAGGGATCACTCCATCTCCTGCTTCCATCCTGGTTGTTTGGCCCCCCGTCTCAGGGTCACCTTTCTTGATTTCTTTTCCCACTCACCTTTCTTTCCAACGCCCATTGACCACCGACGTTTGTGGTTACGCATCTCCACCACCTCTTCTCCTGATGAATCTGACCTTTCAGGTCCGGATGTTTGGTAGGTTTTCAGTCGGGGCAACGGCTCCCTCTCTGGGGGGCTTTCCCCCTTCCCCGCTTCGTCGTCTGACATGGTATTTTTTGCAAAGTCCCCGGGCAAGATTCTTCCTTCCAGGTTGACCAATTTTGCAGATCCTGTCTAATATAAGGACCCACCTCAATTTACATCTTAAGAAGACAGAACTCTTGGAACGTTTCTTCCAACAGGAATCTTTATTAAGAAAAACTGACTGAAGGCATGGTAAACAGGATCTGAGGGATCCCCCCCACCACCATTCAATGTTTTAAAGTGTTCCCAAGCAGCCCCACTCCACAGTTCTTCCATTTCTCCTTAGCCATTTCTGGCAGATGTCTGGGTGTTAAGTCCATCAGATCCCAGGCGTTGCAATCTCCCCCCCCCTTTCCCCTCTCTGCCAGTAAAAGGAGACTTCATAGGGAGTGAGATGAAAGGCAGATGGCCACATTGTTATGGTTAGTACTCTCGAAGGGAATCCACAGAGGTTACTTTGTAGTTAATAGAGGAAATGCCAGTCATAAACACCCATGCTTACTCCCCCTTAGTAGTATGACAGAATCTAGAAGAGAGTAAGAATTGGTTTTTTCTCAGAGTAGGTAGCTAGAAATGAAATATAATTGGATTCTGACATCCGGCTCCCCTTAAAAATAAGAGAGATCCACCTGTAGAGAAAACAAAACAGGTATAAAAGTTAGTCTGGTTTGTTAGGATACTCTGTATGAAACTTCTTTAAAAGCTTCGGGGCTCTGATATGATGTTTATGGACCCACTCGTTTTGTGAGGAGGGGAGGTGTTTCCATGCTACTAGGTATTGAGTTGTCCCATGATATTTTCTAGAGTCCAGGATTTCCTTTATTTCCTTCCACCATGATTGGGGTTGGTGGGGGGGGATTTTTGGCCGTAAGAGTGACTGTTGTTCTCTTTTCAGCAAACTGCAGTGGAAAATTGGGTGTATTTGCCTAAGATTTTGGGGTAATTCTAATTCTACTGTTACTGGGTTTATGATTCTTTTAATTGGAAAAGGCCCTATATATTTTGGTCAAAGTTTTTTACAGGGTTGTAGGGATTTTAGGTATTTTGTAGACAAGTACACCATTTCTCCTATAATGAATGCTATGGGCTCTTATCTGCTTGTGCTTTGTATGCTTGCCTAGCTTCATCTAGGGCAGTGGTGGCAAACCTATGGCACGGGTGCCAGAGGCGGCACTCAGAACCCTCTCTGTGGGCATGCACGCTGTTGCCCCAGTCCTAGGTCTTCAGCTGGGTTTTATAAAAAGCTTTTCGCTTTAGGCCTCCGCCGTGTGCAAAAAAAAAAAGTTTCAATCAGTCAATTTCAACATCTCACGGGAAAAAAAAATCTTGCAAAGTTGGAATTGATTGATTGAACTTTTTAGTCCCACCCAGTCTGCCGTTACCACCGCAGCCACGACCACCCAATGGGCCACACCCAGCCAATGGGCCACACCCACCCGGCACTCGACGATGCATAAGTGGGTTTTGGGTTGCAGTTTGGGCACTCAGTCTCTAAAAGGTTCGCTATCAATGACCTAGGTAGTCTATTCTTTCCTGGTGGAATTCGCATTTTGATAATTTGGCATATAGGTGGGTGGCTCGCAGTTTCTTTAAGACCGCTCTGACTAGGTTGACATGTTCCTCTTTTGATTCAGTGAAGATAAGGATGTTGTCTAAATAAACCAGGACCCCCTTAAATAGGTGCTCCCTTAGTACCTTGCTGATTAATTGCATAAATACTGCGGGCCCCCCTTGTAATCCAAATGGCAAAACTTTGAATTGGTAGCACCCAATTGGGCAGTTAAATGTGGTTTTCCATTCATCCCCTTCCTTAATTCTCACACGGTAATACGCTTCCCTTAGATCTAGTTTAGTAAAAAATTTCCTTTCGAGAGGTGTGATAACATGTCCTTCATGAGAGGTAGGGGGTATAGTTTGCTTTCACTGATTGCATTCAATAGGCAGTAGTCCACGCATAAGCGTAGAGAGCCGTCCTTCTCTCTAAAGAAGACCGGAGCAGCCACCTTAGGCTTGGCTGGTTCAATGAACCCCCTTTCTAGGTTTTTCTTTATGAATCTCTCCATTTCCTCCTTCTCCTTTGGGCTCATGGAGTATAATCTGGGCTTCGGGAGTTTTGCCCCGGGCTTGAATTCTATGGCACAGTCTGTGGGTCGGTGGGGGGAAAGCTCATCCACCCTCTCCTCACTGAAAACTTCAGCAAGAAATCTGTATTCCTCTGGTATTTCTGGTAGCCCCTGTAATTCTTCTCCCATGGATGTTTTTTCCGTTCTTAATTTTGGTGGTTCCCCTTGGGGTTTTAGGTCCGTAGGGTCCCCCTTCTGCCATCCTCCAATTTACCCAGGGGTTCCATTTTGTTAACCATTCCAGCCCTAGGATCATTGGGCATTCCATGCCTGGGGTCACTACAAACATTATGTCTTCCTCATGATTTCCCAGGGATAGGTGGACTGGTAATGTGGCTAGGGTAACTGGCACCCCCCCTGCTATGGACCCATCTAACTGGCCAAATGAGATTGGTTGTTTCATCCTCTTCACCGGAATGCCCAAATTTCCCACTAGCGTTGGGCTAATGAGGCAGCGGGTGCAGCCAGAGTCTATTAAGGCTTTCACTTTGATAGCTTCGGGCATGGAGGGGGCTAATATAGTCACTGTCTTGAGGATGGGTGGGATGGATCCACTTACCAGGGGTTCGCCCTCCGAGCTGTCATCTGGGGCGTCCACCGGCCCTGCGGTTTAGGCTGGAGTTCGTTCCCCAAGAAGGGCAGAGGTAGGGGATTTCACAGCCTCTATCACTCTCATGGCAGATTCTTTTGACTTAGCTGGGGACTTCCCGGATTTGCTGGCCAGTGATCTGTCAGGGTGGTGCTGGGGGGCTTTCGAGCGGCATTCTACAGCCCGATGCCCCTCTCTCCCACATTTGAAACAGCCCATTGGCTTCTTGGTCATAGCCGATGGCTTTGCTGGTTCGCATGTCGGCTCAGGTGGTGAGTGACTCCATTGTTTTCCTCGGCGGTGCCTCTTCAGTAGGTCGATCTCTGCTTCCTCTGGCAGGACGTACCATTCATCGAGTTGGTGTGGGTCCCCCCGGGACAGACAAACATCATATAGGTCATAATTTAGACCGTCTTTGAAATGGCTAAGGAGGATGTCTTCCGGCCAGTTCAGCTTGCTGGCAAAGGTCTGGAATTCTTGCATATATTCGGCTACTGGCCGTCTGCCTTGCCTCATCGTTTTGATCCTTTCGCGGGCTTTGCGATCAGCCAGGGGGTCTTCAAATCGCCTTCTCAGAGAGGACATGAAACGGTTGAAGTCGTTGAGCTCTGGGGCATCAGAGTCGTGCAAATTCACCACCCAATCAGTGGCCAGCCCGTCCAGAGCAGATTGCACGATCCGGATACGGGCTTTGTCGCTAGGGATGTGCTGCCCGTGTTCCTCCATGTAGCTTAGGACTTGGGTTAGGAAAAACCCCAAGCGTGTCGGCTCCCCCTTGAATTTCACATCCAGTGGCAGGAATATTTGAATGGATCGGCATCTTCTTCGTCGGTGGTATTGTCTTCCATCCAGATCGCAATCTGCGGGTCGGCGGGGAGTGGGGACTACTGGATCAGCAGATGTCCCCGGGGCTGCAGGTTCCAATTCCCACTCAGTGTCTCTCCAGTTGCAGCTCCAGGAGTTGGTGCGGCCATGGGGCTCAGGATTTTCCTCTCCCAGGGATCTGAGGGTTCTCTACATCAGGTCGATAGCTTTCTCTAGGATCCAGTTCGAGTGCTGTGCCCAGCTTCCTTCATCTTCGCTTGGGTGCAGGGATCACTCCATCTCCTGCTTCCATCCTGGTTGTTTGGCCCCCCATCTCAGGGTCACCTTTCTTGATTTCTTTTCCCACTCACCTTTCTTTCCAACGCCCATTGACCACCGACGTTTGTGGTTACGCATCTCCACCACCTCTTCTCCTGATGAATCTGACCTTTCAGGTCCGGATGTTTGGTAGGTTTTCAGTCGGGGCAACGGCTCCCTCTCTGGGGGGCTTTCCCCCTTCCCCGCTTCGTCGTCTGACATGGTATTTTTTGCAAAGTCCCCCGGCAAGATTCTTCCTTCCAGGTTGACCAATTTTGCAGATCCTGTCTAATGTAAGGACCCACCTCAATTTACATCTTAAGAAG
Source organism: Azemiops feae (assembly GCA_023970755.1). Classification (NCBI taxonomy): domain Eukaryota; kingdom Metazoa; phylum Chordata; class Lepidosauria; order Squamata; family Viperidae; genus Azemiops; species Azemiops feae. The sequence goes on along the minus strand of JALGBA010000729.1, from coordinate 17,349 downwards.
ACAGAACTCTTGGAACGTTTCTTCCAACAGGAATCTTTATTAAGAAAAACTGACTGAAGGCATGGTAAACAGGATCTGAGGGATCCCCCCCCCCCACCATTCAATGTTTTAAATTGTTCCCAAGCAGCCCCACTCCACATTTCTTCCATTTCTCCTTAGCCATTTCTGGCAGATGGCTGGGTGTTAAATCCATTGGATCCCTAGCGTTGCAATCTTCCCCCCCTTTTCCCTCGCTGCCGGTAAAAGGAGACTTCATAGGGAGTGAGATGAAAGGCAGATGGCCGCATTGTTATGGTTAGTGCTCTCGAAGGGAATCCACAGAGGTTACTTTGTAGTTAATAGAGGAAATGCCAGTCATAAACACCCATGCTTACCCCCCTCCCCCTTAGTAGTATGACAGAATCTAGAAGAGAGTAAGAATTGGTTTTTTCTCAGAGTAGGTAGCTAGAAATGAAATATAATTGGATTCTGACATCTGTTTTTAGCAGATTCAGCCATGTACAACCTGGGATGAGAAACCCTCACGTGCTGGAGGTTGTGTTGTTAATAAGGTCAGGTTTGCTTGTCCTCAGATAGCAAAGTGGGAGGGAATTCTGTTGAACAGTCCCTGAATTGAGGTTTGGACTGAATGTGATGAAATTGGATCATGACTGGATGGAGCTCCTGGTGGTCCCATTGGGAGAGAAGCTTCATCTTGTCCCGCTTAGGGAGAGGCCGTTGGGAAATGGCTCCCTGAAAGGGCAGGTCCATGGTCTGTGATATTTTTAAGGAGTCCAGACCTGGTCAAAGTTAGCCATATCTGTCTTTCACCCAACTGGGGGGAGCAATTGGGCTTCTGCCCCCAGGAAGGAGGTCCAAGACTTTCACTTCACATAATCCCTTGACCCAGAAACCTGAAACACTGAAACACAACTTTGATTCAAAGAAAAGATCTTCCTGATATCAGGAGAGAGATTTTGACAGGAAAGGCTACTTAGATTTGGCCTTTTGCTATTAAGAGGGTCTTCATCTGAAAATCCCTTGAATGGCATTGTTTATCCTGAGTCTTAGCTCCCTTCACTCTCCCTGGGCGAAAAAGAGTCGCCCAATTTAACTAATATTAAATGTGGGTCTGTCTTTCAATGCCAATTAGAGTCTCCTAATTGCAGCTCTTTGACACAAAGGACCATTTCTTGGATAACTGGCGGGGCCTTAGAAATAAATCCTTCTGACACAGGACTCACACTCAGGTCCCATCGGTTGCAGCCAAAGATTTCATCTTTTTCAGGGACACGTTCTCATGATCTCACCTCAATCTCACTAGAGTTCTAGAATCTATGCAGAAACCTTTAGTCTTAATAAAGGAGAATATTTGTAGCTCAGGGTTGACATAAGGGGTCCTTGATGCTCTCTGAGTTTGCTTGTTTTCTTGCAGATGTTTCATTACCCAAACTAGGTAACATTATCAGTGTTAGATGCCCAGTACGGATGATGTTCCCTAGTTTGGGTAATGAAACATCTGTAAGCAAACAAGGAAGCTCAGAGAGCGCCAAGGAGCCCTCACCCTTAATCTTATTTCAGCAGCATGGCAGCCATAAGAATTGCAGAGAGAAAAATACAAATCAAGAAAGAACATCTGCTTTAAAGTTGACAGCTACAATTTATGAGGAATTTTTCCTTTATATCTTAACTGGGAGACTCTTTTGAACGAGTGTCAAAGGGGAGCAGCTTTGCAAGGCTTTATGTAATCCAGAAGAAACCTTTCCAGATCCTACTGGTCAGACGTTTCCTTCTTAATCACATTTTATTCCACTTAAATAAATCTAATAAAATAACAATTTAATAAATCTTTGACAACAAATTTATTCAAAAATTTAATATGAGTAGATCATCATAGCCATGGATGTATGAAAAGTAGAGGAATGCCTTTTAATGCAACCATTAGGAGGAACCCATTGTTTGTCACTTAATGCTTAATTCTTTTCTCAATTCCCTCCCTCCAGACTTTATTAAGTAGAAAAGGGCTTTATTACAATGTGTTATGCCAGAAGCAAAAGGGAGGAACTAAGGAAAGAATCTGCCAGGGTCCCATCTCCTACACCTGATTGGAAGGAGTCAGAGATTTCATGTTCACCTAAGTGAAGCCCAGAATCTACTTGTCTAATATCCATTTCTCCTCTCCTTTTCCATGGATGGTGAGTCCTAACTTATTTTCTTTGGCATTTCTATTTTTTCTGCTCAGTCTCTGCCTCAGTCCAAATGTGTGGAAAATTGTCATCCTGGATTTGTCAAGCGGGTGCGAGAAGGAGAGCCAGTTTGCTGCTATGACTGCATTCCTTGTCCGGAGGGGACCATCTCCACTCGGGAAGGTGGGTGACACCAGAGGAAAGGTCAGGATTTGTGGAACTGGATTTGTCCACAGCATTTTGATGAAAGTGCAAATTAAAACATGCAATGAAGCTCAACTCTTTTTTGTTTATTCAAAAGGCACTAGAAATCCTACAATTTCAGATACCGTAGCTACATAGGTATTAGAAAATTATATCATCAGTTTTTTTCTTGTGGAATGGTTAAGCAACACATCTTGGAAAATGTTCCTGAAACATTTGTCCAAAAAAAGGTATTTCTTGAAATGTAAAAAAACAGAATATTAAATAAATACTGGTTTTTGACTTTCTCAGATATAGAAAAGTGCACCAAGTGTCCGGATGATAAATATCCAAATATGGACAGAGTCCAATGTATCCCCAAAGTGATAACCTTCCTGTCTTTTGAAGAAGTTCTGGGCATCATCCTGGTCTCTTTTGCTCTACTCTTGTTCCTAACCACAGGCCTTGTCTTAATCATCTTCATTAAACACCTAGAAACTCCCCTTGTCAAAGCCAACAACTGGGACCTCTCCTACATCCTCCTGGTCTCCCTCCTGCTTTGCTTCTTCTCTCCTTCTCTCTTCATTGGTCAACCATGGAAAGCCACCTGCCTTCTCCGACAAACGGTTTTCAGCATCATCTTCTCAGTTGCTATTTCTTCTCTCTTGGCCAAAACCATCACGGTGGTGCTGGCCTTCCTGGCCACAAAACCAGGAAACCACGTGAAGAGATGGTTGGGGAAGAGCTTGGCCAACTCCATCATCCTTTCTTCTTCTGCTGTCCAAATGATCATCTGCTCCCTCTGGCTGGGAGTTTCTCCCCCATTCCCTGACTCTGACCTCCACTCCCAGCCTGGAGAGATCATCCTACAATGCAACGAAGGGGCTGTTGTCATGTTCTACGTCACCCTCAGCTACATGGGCTTCCTGGCTGCCATCTGCTTCATGGTGGCTTTCCTGGCCAGGAATCTGCCTGGGGCCTTCAACGAAGCCAAGCTGATCACCTTCAGCATGCTGGTCTTCTGCAGTGTCTGGGTGACTTTTGTGCCCACCTACCTGAGCACCAAAGGGAAATATATGGTGGCTGTTCAGGTCTTCTCCATTCTGGCCTCCAGTGCTGGTCTGCTGGGCTGCATCTTCATCCCCAAGTGCTACATTATCCTTCTGAGGCCAGACCTGAACACAAAGGAACATCTTACAGCTAGAATAAATATAAAAACATGAGGTATAACATGTGAGGTTGGAAGAATTCGAAAACTTCCTTTTACTTGAAAGGAGATATTCTTTCCATTTAGATAGTATTTGGCAGTCAAAGAAAATCATATCTATGTGTTTCAAAATGGGAAAATGTTGAATGATTGGAATTCTTGTAGCTCCCTTCCCTTTCAGCTCAATAAATCTTGCTAAAGAGAACTCTGTGAAAGTCATTCAGAGGAACTTGCTCCTGGATGGGACACCTTATAAAAAATAATGTGGGCACTTTTTCCTACTGACAGCAGCTAAAAGTGTCTGTGTGAGAGAGAGCGAGTAGGAAAAGAGGTCAGGAGGAAGCTATGGGAACCAAGCACCAACCGGGTTGCCTGATCTTCTCCAGGAGATGCCGGAATGATGTGAAATGCCATGTTTAACCGGCTTTCAGTTGGGGAGGGAAATCTTCATCCCTCTTATAGAGTTCTTTCTTGATTTCCTGATAAAACACAGCAGGTTGACAGTTAGGGGCGGTCAGAGGGGCTCCCTACCAGCCGGGCTCTGGGGATGGAGGGTGGGAGCTCCCTTCACCTCTTCTCCCCCTGGGCCACGCAGGGGCTCCTCCGTCTCCAGAGGCTGTGGCACCCCCTGCCAGGAGAGCAGCCAGAGGAGCCACGGGGGTGTGAGCGTAGTACCTGGGTCCGAGAGTGGGAGGAGCCCTGGAGGGGTTGTGGTGCAGAGGAGGGGGCTCCCTCCTTCCCCCCATGGAAAAGCCGGATGTCATGGTTCCGACAGACAGGTACGAATAAAGCAGAACTCCAAGGCTTGAAAATTCCTCAAAGAACATGTTTATTAGGTACAAAGTATCAGCATGGTCAAGAGTGAAACAAAGTCTGGATACACACATAACAATTCCCCAATACAAAGTTAGAAATCCCACCCATAAAGCTATGCAAGCAACTACGTTCCCCAATGCAGTCATTTGGTGGGCTTTTTCCACAACGCCCAGCCTGCCGGCTCGGGAACAATCGATGACCTTAGTTCCCACGGGACAAAAGATGATTATGACTAGGGAAGCCCCTGGGAAACCCCCTCTCCCATCCATTCTATGTGGCAATGCAGAATGAGCAGGAAAATGGCTGTAGCCATGCTCAGTCGCAGGGGTGACACTGGGCACTCCGCATTTGGCCCCCATCCTTCTCCAGCTCCCAGCACCTCCTTTGGCTTCGCTCGGCTGGGCGGACTCAAATTTGCCCACCAGGAGATCCCCGTTGGTCTCACTGGAACGCTGCCTGGCCCTTCCCATAGGGGGCGCCCTTCCTCCTCAGGAGCCCCATGGATCCACCACCCCCTCCTCAGCCGCTGCTGCCCCCGCCAGAGGCCCCCACAGCCCCGGAGATGCTCAAGCGCCCTTCGGACCTCAGCCAAGCCCTCTGTGGACCCAGCAGGGTTGAGCTGGAGGGCCCGAAGGAAGGTGGGAATCTGCAGACGATCCCCCCGTGATGGCCATTCCAGCAGCTCCGTCGTCCTGGGAGAGGCTCGCTCTGCCCCCTGTCCGACTTCTGAGACTGTCCCTCCTGTGGGGTCCCTCACTCTTCCACTGGGGCAGGGACCATATATGGCCAGGACTGACTGATCCTCCATGGGAATTTGGGTCGGTGGTTGAGTCAGGCCAGCTGGCTGGCTTTCGCTCTGCTCCCGAATGGAAGAGCTGTGTAAGGGAAGGTCACAAATGTGCTCCAGACACTTTGTGGCAGCTGAGCAGGGAGGAAAACTGCATGTAAGGAAAAAATGGGAGAGAGAGAGAGACAGACAGACAGACAGAGATTTCTGAAGAGGGCGGCGTTTTCACTGGTTTGCTCTCTGAACTTTTGCATAGATCTGGCTGATTCCTCCTCAGTTATTTGCAGTTACAAAATCATCCAAAGAGAAGGAAAGTGGAAGGGATTCCTTTCCTTTCCCCTTCCTCTTTTCGGACAGCTGACATAGACTGAATGCAAATCCCTCCTTCACTGGGATCACCTGGATTTAGTGGTGGGACAGGAGATCACACAGAAGCGATCCCTTCTCTTTATTGATTGATGAGAGTGGCCTGGACCCCCATCTTATGTGCCACATCCCTGGGTGCATTGATGCAAAGGAATAAAATATAAAATCCAACAAAATCACAGCAATCACAAAAAGTAAAACTCTATGGCGCCCTCTGCAGGTGGCCCAGTCCTGGCAGCCCGCGAGCCTCAGAAGGGAACTGAGCATGCGTGGCTGTCCCTTGCCCGCTTCTCTCGCTCCCCCCAGCCTGATGAAAAGGCCCCCAGGGGGAACAAAAAGTGAGAGTCCCTGCAGCCTGGGGGCTAAAAGAGGACCACCTGTGCGACCTGCCCAGACCCAGGTGGGCCGAAAGCTCCCTCTGGCAAGGGTGGAGCTGGAGACCTTCCTCCCCATCCAGACCTTCCCGGCCTCCGTTCAGACTGGCTGGCTGGGCTTGGCTCCCCTGGTTTGACTTAAAAGTCAAGGGAGGCCTTGACTTAAAAAGATCCATTTGTCGACTGTTGGGAATTACAATGGCACTGAGGGAAGTGATTGGGGACCAGTCCTCACACTTACGACCATCGCAACATTTCCACGGTCACACGATCAACATTTGGGCCTGTGGCAGCCGGTGTGTGTTTGCCATGGTTGCTGCAGTGTCTCGGGGTCCCGTGATCCCAGTCTGCAACTCTCCCAGCCGCCTCCCAACAAACTGAGTCTCACTTAATGACCTCGTGGCTCAGTTCACAACTGCCCAAAGGGTCACAAAGTGGGCTCAGACTCCCTGAACAACCTGCTTGCTTCACAAAGGAGAGCCTGGTCCCTTTCGTGGTCATAAGTGGAGATCTCCCTGCGTCCCGAGGGTTCTATGCAGGTAGTCCTCGACTTATGGCCACAATTCAGCCACAAATTTCTGTTGTTCAGTGAGACATTTGTTAAATGAGTTTTGCCCCATTTTACAACCTTTCTTACCTCAGTTGTTAAGCGAATCACTGCAATTGATTAGTGAGTCACTTGGTTGTTAAGTGAATCTGGCTTCCCCCTGGACTTTGCTGGTCAGAAGGTCGCAAAAGTGGATCACGTGACCCCCCTGGGACACTGCGACCATCATAAATACAAGTCAATGGCCAAGCGTCGGGATTTTGATCACGTGACCATGGGGATGCTGCAACGGTCGTAAGTCTGAAAAACGGTCACTATTTCCAGGGTGGCTGCAGAAGCCCCTCCAGAGCCGCCAATCCCTTCATAGGCCAAGCAGGCGGTTGAGGAGGGTTTTTCCAATCTCCGGTCCAGGCCAATCAAAGCCTCGGCTGGTGATGTCAGGGGCTCCCCCTAATCCCATTGGCCGGAGCTCACCATGGCAACATCCAGCATCCTTTTTTAAAAAAAAATATATTTTATTGGATTTTTATGGGGGTGAAAAGGTTACATCAAGGTGCTTAGGAAACACCGTGGAGATGGGTATATCAAACATCCCAAAAAAAATCACAGATATATAGCTCAAATTAATTCATTGAAAATTCCCTCTCTAATTCCCTCATATAGTATTGCATATTCAAATTAATACATTTCTAAATAAACTTCAAACAATCCTATCAAACATCAATCACATTTCAATTATAAAAATCCAAGTCCTGTTTTTAGGCTTTACTAATTTACAGTTACCATATTCCAATTAGCCTTAAATAGACATATTATTAACACTTCGGGTGTCCTTCATTTCCCTTTTTAACATAATAAATTATATCTAAAATGAGTATATTATTCCCACAATAACATTCTTATATTTTCTTCATTAATACCATTTCTTCTCTTGTCACCAATCCCTCTTATTCTTCTTCTATTACAAAATAATTATCTTATTTAAAATAAAAATATCAGTCCAATAGATACATTTCTATCTGATTTAAATATATATTATATCAATTCATCTATGTCTATAAAAAGTCTTTTTAACCCAGTAGATAAAGTTTACCTCTCCAAGTAATTATCATATCTAAAACAAAATATTATTACAAAAGATATCCTCTTACAGAATTCACGTACTCCGTTAGTTATTAAATCAGTCAAAATCTCAAAAGCCTTTTTAAACCCATTAAATGAAATTTTAAAACACATTTTTAAATCTAACTCTAGGTTTCTTTCTGTGCCACACCGGTTTCCATAATAAAATTCCTGCATCATCAAACCACAATATTAAAAAGTCAGTATTCCTCAACGCTTCAGATTGGTCAAAGTTCTCTTCCCTTTCTTCTAGTAGCCTTTGGATGATGGAAGCCGTTTTATTCCATGTTGTAGTTACTAGTTGTTTATCCACATTATCACAATTTTCAATAACTTGTATCTGAGTGTCAGTCTCTATTGATGTTGATGCTTCAGGCATCTCAGTTAAAGTTATTCTTTGATCATCAAGCTTCTCCATAGATTGCATTTGGGGTTGTATAAAGTTGATTTGTTCCTTAGTTTCCACAATTTCTCCCGGTGTAGTTTCATAGTTAAGTTGTAGATATGGTTCCTCTTTAGGTTGTATATATTGCTCACTAGTCTCTTCGGCGCCACTCTGCTCCTTCTCCACTGTTCTTCGACCTATAACTTGATCCGTCAAAATTTGGAAGTAAGAGTTCATATCCTCCGTGGCTTCCAAGATTTTTTCCAATATAAGCTCATAATCCAGCTGTGTGTTAGGTACCTCCATGTCAGTAGTGAAAGGATCTTTTAATCTTTTAGTGAGGGCTATATTTTGTAAAAGTCAACAAATATTCACCTCCAATTCTTAGTAGACCAAATGACCACACAGATGTTTCAGTTATCTTACTCTTATCATCCTTTGAAGGTTAAAGCCATCCTCCAGCAATGAAAAAAAATATACAGTTGCAGTAACACTTTTCATCACAAGATGTCCTCAGCAGACTATAAGGTCTTTCTTTCCAAGTTAATAGATTTTTTATTTTTCACATTAAAAAAATAAAGAAGAGAGGCCTCTCCAAAATAGTGGATAGCATAGTTATAATAGTAATAATCAAAAATAGAAATGTTTTCAGGCTCCCTCAGTATTCCAGGAGTTGAATAGGCAATAAAAAATTAACTGGTTTATTTATTTTTTTCAATTCCCAAAGCTGTTTTTCCCAAGTGCCCAAATGCTGCTCTCTCACAGCAGGGAAGTAATTCAAATACAAAAGCTTTTTACAGGAGAGTAATTAGGGAAAGAAGGGGAAGGAAAGGTCTCACCCGGATTCTCCACGGGGGTTCTTTATGCTTAGTTGTTCTTCTGACTTTCGGCTGGTGCAGCAAAGTGATCGTCCATTTTACTGGCCGATCTTTTCTCCGACGGCCCTAAGGAGCTGGCTCGGACTGAGGAAGGAGCTACCGCCCTTCCCCAGTCAAACGAGGGCCTCCTCAATGGTGGTCGCCCCTCCAGGGTGACTTTCGACCAGATTGAGGGTCTACCGGCAGAGGGAAAACAGCCGGTGGGAGAGACGGATCTCTCCGTGCGACTGCGTGTGCCGGAACCGGAACCGGAAGACCGCAACATCCAGCATCCTTGGTGGGGCTGGACCGCTGGAGTGGACGGCCAGCTCTGTGGGCCTCGCCAGGGTCTCACTGGTCTGGGCTTGTCCGAAGGAAGAGACGGTTCCCATTAAGGCCCATTTGGGGGATGAGATGAGAAAAGGGGGGTTCAGCCCCAGCACCCCAGAAGGGCTCCTACCTGCCGTGTCAGGAGCCTCCCTACCTGGGACCAAACTCCCCACCCACCACCTCGAAGGTGCAGGTCTCCAGAGATGGACTGGGGCCAGCTGGCCGGCAGCCACGCTATAAGGACCCACCTCAATTTACATCTTAAGAAGACAAAACTCTTGGAACGGTTCTTCCAACAGGAATCTTTATTAAGAAAAACTGACTGAAGGCATGCTAGACAGGATCTGAGGGACCCCCCTGATCATTCAATGTTTTAAAGTGTTCCCAGGCAGTCCCACCCCACATTCCTTCCGGTCAATTCAAATTGACAGATGGCTGGGTGTTAAATCCATCAAATCCCAAACGTTGCAATCTTCCCCCCCTTTTTCTTTGCTGCCGGTAAAAGGAGGCTTCATAGGGAGTGAGATCAAAGGCTGATGGCCGCATTGTTATGGTTAGTACTCTCAAAGGGAATCCACAGAGGATGTTACTTTGTAGTATGACAGAATCCAAAAGAGAGTAAGAATTGGGTTTTCTCAGAGTAGATTAGCTAGAAATAAAATATAATTGGATTCTGACACATGCTTTACACTAGGAAAAATCTGCAGGGGCCAAATTTGTGATTTTTACACAAAGTTGTTACAATTTAATGAATCTGTGAGGCTATCAACACTTGATAGTTTTAACCTTAATTTGTTCCCTCTTTGGAGATTAAGGCTACAATGAAAAGGAAATAGACAATAGAAGGGACCTTGAAGGTCATCTGACTGACTGACTGACTGACTGACTGACTGACTGACTGACTGACTGACTGACTGATGGATTGATTAATAGCACCAAGTTGGTGTTGACTCTCAGCAGCCACATAGATAGATTTTCCCCATGGAGATCTCTCCCCAGTCTGCTCCTTCGGGTCTCCCAATCTGCCCCCATCCCCACTATAGCTGCTTCCTGGGGATCCTTCTCTTCCTCCCTTTCCTTCACTTTTCCCAACATGGCAGACTTCTCCAGGGAATTCGGTCTGCATTGATTGACAGCACTGAAGTCAGTGTGGACTCTGAGTGACCACAGAGGCAGATGGATGACCTGTCCCCAGTCTGGACTTTCAGGTCTCCCAAAGGTTCACCATCAACATGGTAATCAAATCCACCAACCTCACCCCAAATTGTCCTCTCCTTCTCTTTCCTTCCACCTTTCCCAGCATTAGGAACATCTCCAGAGAGCTGGTTTTCTCTTGATGTGCCCTCAGATAGGCTATTTTGAAGCTGGCGCTGTGTGGCTGAGAACTGATCCGGGTAGATTATATCTAAAGGGCCCTTTGGCAGGAGACCCCCCTGCAGATTGTCCGTTGGTTCTTAACTGCCGCTGCATTTCATGCTAGCAGAAGATGATGGACTCCAAAATTGTAGGAAAAAGCCAGAGTGGAGAAGGCAGGTTAGCAAAACCAGCACTGACCGGCGAGAGGATGTGATTGATGTGTCTCTCCATTTCTCAAGCAGGTCAGCAACAAGGAGGAAACGGTAATACCGTCAATGTCCTTGGGTGATCTCTCAGCGACCACTGATGGTCCCAACCTCCAGACTGATGAACTGAGAGACGCCTTTGACTTCCAGACCCAGGAATTCCAGAGAGACGATCAATGGATGAAAGAGCAGCACGGCTGTCTCCAGCAGACACTGGATCAATGTAAAACCTCCATGGAAGACCTGCAGAAAACCTGAAGAAGATCATGCCATCAGTTAGAGGAGAACAAATCTTTGGTGAAATACATTGAAGAACTCCACAAAGAACTGTGCGAGGTCACTAGCCAAGTGTCCACCTCAAACAAGAGAAGGCTGACTCTGAGAAGGACCTCGAAGAGGCGAGGAACCTTCGGCCAGAAGTCAAGAAGCACCTCCAGAGTCTGCAGCATGAACTGGCTGAGATGGACCTCAGTTTCCCTGTGGAGAAGAGCCACTCCAGCCAACTGAAGGAGAAAGTCACCCCTCTTCAGAATATGGGGGGAAAACAACAGGGCCTCTAAATCCTCCCATCTTAGTAACTGGCTAAAGGCCTTTTCCCACCATTGAATCCAATCATATTCTTTTTCTCTTTTATCCAGTGTTGTCTGTACTGTCATGTTGTCAACGTTTTTGGTGCCTCGTATTTGGAAGTCCAATCCTGTTGCTTTTAAAGTTGTAAATGTTTTAGTTGAGTTCTGCCTTTGATCATCAAAGAAATCCATCATGTAGGATGTGTCCTCTTCCTCTTCAATAAATTCAGTAGATTCAATAGATTGTAAATGTATTCCATCCATCTCATTAAGTTGTAGATCTGATTGTGTATCATAGTCAATCAAAGGTTGAGCTTCAATTTTTAATTCTGAGTCCTCCTTGAAACTAAGCGATCTAATATGTTCTTTAAGTTCCAGTCTCATTTCCAAGATTTTTTCTAATATAAGTCCATAATTAATCTGTGAGTAGGATTCCATTTTTTTATAGAAATTCAGCTTAAAGAATAGATTGCAGCGTTATAAAATATAAAATGCAGACAGAGATATATTTCCAAAGAAAGATAGAAAAAAAAAACCAATAGTCAAGTCCAGCACAGAGATAAAAAATAGCAGTCAGTTGTTATGTTGTAATCCAGTCTGGGCATCATGCCAAAATCAGGGAGTGGGAGTTCAAATGGAGAAGGTTACATTGTATCAGTCATAGTTTCTGGGCTTCATGCCAAGTCCCAGGATGCATTGTATCCAAAAGAATCTACATAAGTCCGCCCAGAGAGCAAAAAGTTTTTTAGGCAGTACTGTTCAGGAGGGGGGGAGAAAGAAAGAACATTCCACCCCCTCCCTAAGGATTTTCACCTAAACTGAAGATAAACAAGCCAAAAGAGAAAGTCACAATAACCCGGATGCTCGAGTTCCAACTGCTTATGTAGACAAAATAAAATAGTAAAAAAAAAAATAATTGTTTTTCCAAAGCCCGTTTTCCCCAGCAATCAAACGCTGCTTTCTCAAAATAGGGAAATAGTTCTTAAAGCTGTTAGCAGGGAAAAAGGTAAATTAACAAGAGGGAAGGAAAGGTCTCACCTGGATCTTCCACGGTGGTTCTTTTCGCTTAGATGTTGCTGTGACTTTCAGCTGGAGCAGCTGAGTGATCGGCCATGTTACTGGCCGATCTTTTCCCCGTCGGCCCAAAGGTGGTTTTCTCGGACCGCAGAGGGAGCTGCTGCTCCCTCCGCGATCGACGAGTGCCCTCCTCTACGGTGGTCGCCCCTCCAGGGCGACGTTCGACCCTGTCCAGGGTCTACCGGCAGGGGAAAACCGGACGGCCAAGAGAATGAGTTCTCTGCACGTCCGCGGGCGCTGCGGGCGCTGCGACCGGAACCGGAAACCTACCTGGCACAAAAAGAAAGCTAGAATTAGATTTAAAAATAAGAGTTAAATTTTATTTGATGGGTAAAAAGGGCTTCTGGACGTTGATTGAACTAATATTTTTGAGATTTTTAAGGTTACTCTGGTATGAGTCAACACTAGATTTAAATTATGGATTTGATTATGATTTGGAATGGCAATAGGAAAAATTGGAAAATGTATAATTAAAGGAGTTAGATTGAGATTGAGACTGGTGAAATATTATTGATATTTTTATTTATAAGAATTGAATGGTAATTAGTGAGGTATTAAATGGATTAAATTGAAACAATTGAGGAACCTTTTAGGGACGTGGACTGATCTATAAAAATATTGAATAGAATATATGAAATAGAATATAGTTGAGAAATATTAAGATATAATAGTTATATTACTTGTTTATGATAGAAATAATTATTGTCCTATTATTATTATTATAATGTTATTATATTACTATGTCTAATGCAATAGTTTTAAAATATATAAATTCATGTTTATTTACATAATATGTATGTGAAATAGAATAAGAGATATAATTTGATTGAGAAGCATAAATTGAAATTGGAATAATAGATAGAGGTGAGAAACAATTTATATTTTAGGAATGCTCGAATTCTATACCATAAGAGGGAACTTTTAAAGTAGTAGTTTAAATTGTATATGTATGACTGTATTTTTTGTTGTGTTCTATGGAGTGCCCTATCTCCACGATGTGTTACAAGCACTTGGCTGTAAAACAAACAAAAACTAATAAAACTTGTTATGGGAAAAAAAAGAAATTGGGGACACTCCATCACTGGAGGTTTCTAAGAAGAGTGTCAGGACCCGCCTCAACACCTCATCCCAAGAAAGCAGAACTCATGGAAGCAAGCTCTTCCAAAAGGAACTTTTATTAGGAGAAGCTGATGGCAGGCATACTAGACAGGATCTGAGGGACTCCTGTACAGATCGATAGGTTAAAGTATCCCCAAGCAAACCCCACCCCATAGTTCATCCGGACGGTTCAAACCGGCCAATCCCCAGGTGTTAAGTCCATCATGGGAAAGGGGAGATAACATCAGTCCGGCTTTGGTCGTAGCAGCGATGTTTAAACGGCTCTTCACATGTTCTCTTGAGAGCGGAGAAATAAGCCAGGCTCCGGAGGTTGTATTTCTTTCTCCCCCCTCCCCCTTTGCTAGCTGACAGGTTAGGTTAGGGCAGGGGTAGGCAACCCAAAACACTCAAAGAGCCACTTGGACCCATTTCCCACCAAAAACAAAACACTGGGAGCCGCAAGATAACACTGCATATATCCTTTTTTACCTTTATTATATATGTGTGTGTGTGTGGGTGTGTGCGTGCGTGTGTATGTGTGTGTGTTTATATATGTGTGTGTGTCTCTGTGTGTGTGTTTATATATGTGTGTGTGTATATATATACACACACACATATATATACATACACATATACACACACATATATATATACACACACACATATATATATACACATACATATACAGTATACACGCATACACACACACACACATATATATACACACATATACACACATATACACACACACACACACACATATATATATATAAAATAAAGGTAAAAAAGGATATATGCAGTGTTATCTTCATTTTAGATGTCAAAAGGGTCTCTCTCTCTCTGTGTCTCTCTCTCCCCCCCCCTCTCTCCGATCTTCTGCTCACCTGGCAAGCTGGCTTCCAGCTGTTCTCCAACAAGCTCAGGGACAGGCAATCTTGGCTCTTTTATGACTCATGGACTTCAACTCCCAGAATTCCTGAGTCAGCCTAGCTAGGCTAGCTAGCTCTCTCCTGCCCTTCCTGCTTCCTGCTTCCTGCTTCCTGCTTCCAGCAGAGACGCAGCAAAGGGAGAAACCCCGCCCAGTATGCTTGTCGGCTCTTCGGAACAGTGTGAGGCTACTCTCTTTTTTACTTACACACACACACACAAACAAACACACAAACAGAGAGAGAGGGAGAGAGGGAGAGAGAGAGAGAGAAGCAAGCTCTGTCTCTCTCTGCAAATGGCAGAGGAGGCTGGGAGCCGCAGGAGAAGGCTCAAAGAGCCACATGCGGCTCCGGAGCCGCAGGTTGCCGACCTGTGGGTTAGGGAGAAGAAAGTTCAGAGAGAGACACAGTGCAGGAACGTGAAGTGCTACATTGTAGCAATAAAGGAAGCTAAGGCAATAAACCCGCGCTCCGTCCCCCCTCCCCTCTAGGAGTATGGCAGAACCCAGGGAGAGGAGAGAATGGAATCGGGAAGCGAGAGAAGGAGAGGCAGGGAAGTATGAAATATGATAGATATGGGTTCTGACAAAGAGACTGGACAGTCCCTTGTCTGAGATGGTATAGGTCAGGGGTAGGCAACCTTGGCTCTTTTATGACTCGTGGCCTTCAGCTCCCAGAATTCCTGAACCAGCATGGCTCAGCTTGGAAACCTCTCCCTTTCCCCTCAGCATGGCTGGCTCAGGAATTCTGGGAGTTGAAGTCCACGAGTCTTAAAAGAGCCAAGGTTGCCTACCCCTGGTATAGGTTCTCCTGCTTGAATGGGGGGTTGGACTAGCTCCAAGGTCCCTTCCAGCTCTATTCTATGCTATTCTATTCTGTTCTGGTTCTGGTTCTGGTTCTGCATTTGGCCCAGTTCTTTTCCACATCTTCCTAAACGATCTAGATGAGGGGATAGAAGGGGAACATCAGATTTGCAGATGGCACCATGCTTGTTGGAATTATGAGAATATAAGCTCAATATCCAGAAGGATCTTGACAGGCTTAAACATTGGGCCCTTCCTAACAAGACACAGTTCATTGGTGAGAAAAATAAGTTTCTGCACTTAGGCAGCAAACCCAAATGCCCAGGTCCAGAATGGGTGGTGCCTGGCTCAGTAGTAACTGTGAGAGGGATCTAGTGGCAAGGATCAGCCAGAAGTGTGCAGCAGCTGACAAAATAGGCCAAGGCAGTCTTAGGCAGCAATAAGTGAGGGGTAGTTTCCACATGGCGAGAAGTGCTGGTACCACTTTATACCGCACTGGTCAGACCACCCTTGAATACCGTATCCAATTTTGGTCACTGCCATAGAAAAAATTGTTCAGACTTTGAAAAGCATGAAGAGAAGAGCAACAAAGATGATTTAAGATCAAGAGGTTAAATCGCTTGATGAACGGTTGAGGGAATTCACTACGTCGAGCCGAGACAAGGTGGTAAGGATTGGGCAGAGATGAAAGCAGTCCTCCAGTACTTTTATGGGCTCCAACAGAGAAGACGGGAGTGACTTATTCTCCAGAGAATTGGAGGGCAGGACAAGAAGAAATGGGGGGAAGTTTGTTAAAGAGAGACACAATCTAGAAGTCATGAGAACAATTAAGGAATGGAATAGGTTGCCTCCCAAGGTTTTGAGTGCTCCGTCCCTGGAGGTTTTCAAAATGGACAAGAGAACCACATGACTGGGATGGCATCAATTTCCTGCCTGGAGTTGGACTAGAAGACCTCCAAAGTCCCTTCTAGCCCTATAAATCTATCTCCCATGTTGGTCTTGGTGGCCCCTGGCTTCCCCCTTCTGTTGCTCCTCTCTTGCAGGCTCTGGAGCAGCAGGAGTTTCTGCCTGCCCCCGAGACCCTCAACCCAGCCCCGTCTTCCAGCTCTGCTACCAGCTCCGTCAGCCTTGCTGCCTTTGGGGGTCTCTGCTGCCTCGAGGCATCTCCTGCAGACCCCTCGGCTCCCAGTTCGGCTTCCAGCTCTTCTCCTCTCTTCTCCTCTCCTGCGGGCTGCCCGGATCCCACCTGCTCGGCTCCTTCGGCTGCTCGGTTCTGGCTCCCAGATCCGGCTCTGGCCAGACTCTCTGCTCTCCCCACAGCAGAGCCCTCACCCTCGTCACTGCTGCCCCCCGGCCTCAATTGGCACTCCGAGGCTTGGAGCTGAGCCTGGGGACTCAATGCTGCCATCCTCACCATAGCCCAGGCCGTCACCTCCACCCTCGTTCTTGACTCGAAGGCCCAGGATTATTCAGTGCTCTGAGGCCCTGACACTCCATGGCTGGGAGGTTTTTCAGCTCAGCTGACAGTCCTGCAGTGACTGGTAAGGTGGGGGTAAGGCTGGGGGTAAGGGTGGGGGTAAGGGTGGGGCTCACCTGACTGACCTGGCACACTAGGTGGCAAGTCAAGGGAAGGGAGGGGAAGAATCACTTTTCTTCCTCAAAAGGGCAAAAGGCCGCATTCCTCCATTCCAGCTTTGTGGAGAGGCAGCCTTCCCATGTTTGAGGAAGGCCACTTGGCTAGTATCCTGCACAAGTCCTTTCTGCAGTTCTTCATTGTGTTTCACCACAGATCTGTTCTCTTGCTCTAACTGAGGGATCGTTGTGGTGGCATGGTGCAACCTTTCTCTTTTGTCCAGCAGAGTTTTCTGCAGGACTTCTGTTGTGGTCTGAAGTTGATCCACTGTCTGCTTGAGACAACTGTGTAGCTCTTTCATCTGTTTTTCTTTCTTTCTTGAATTCCTGGATCTGAAAGGAATCTCTCAGCTGCTTAATCTGGAGACGGGTGAGCCAGATCTGGGAGCTGGGATGTGGCTGCTGCAGACTCTGGAGGTGCTTCTTGTTTTCCCCCCATATTCTTCCATAACAAGTTTTATTAGTTTTTGTTTGTTTTACAGCCAAGTGCTTGTAACACATCGTGGAGATAGGGCACTCCATAGAACACAACAAAAAATACAG